>CM053588.1:32129529-32197497 GCA_028646515.1 Pseudochirops corinnae
GCAAGCGATAGAAAGAGAAATTCCACTTAAAGTTACTGTAGACATTATAAAATATTTGGGAATCTACCTGCCAAAACAAACCCAGTACCTTTATGGACACAACTACAAAACACTTTTCACACAAATAAAGTCAGATCTAAGTAATTGGAAAAACATCAATTGCTCATGGCTGGGCCAAGCTAATATAATAAAAATGACAATTTTACCTAAATTAAATTACATATTTAGTGCCTGACCAATCAACCTACCCAAAAATTACTTTATAGAACTAGAAAAAATGGTGACAAAATTCATTTGGAAGAACAAAAAGTGCAGAATATCAAGGGAATTAATGAAAAGAAATGCTACGGAAGGTGGCCTAGTCATATCAGATTTTAATCTGTATTATAAAGCAGCAGTCATCAAAACTACTTGGTAGTGGATCAATGGAACAGATTGGGTACACGAGACTCAGCAGTCAAAGACTATAGTAATCTACTGTTTGATAAACCCAAAGACTCCAGTTTTGGGGATAAGAACTCACTATTTGACAAAAACTGCTGGGAAAACTAGAATATGCTATGGTAGAAACTGGGCACAGACCAGTATCTAACACCATAGACCAAAATCAAGTCAAAATGGGTGCATGATCTAGATAGAAAGGATGATAATATAAATAATCTGGGAGAGCAAGGAATAGTTTACCAGTCAGATTTATGGAGATGGGAAGATTTTATGACCAAACAAAAGTTAGAGAGCATTATAAAATACAAAATGGATAATTTTGATTACATTAAATTGAAAAGTTCCTATATAAATAAAGCCAATATAACCAAGATTAAGAGGGAAGTGGAAAATTGGAAAAGAATTTTTACAACCATAGTCTCTGATTAAAGGCATCATTTCTAAAATATACAGAAAACTGAGTCGAATATATAAAAATACAAGCCATTCCCCAATTGATAAATGGTCAAAGGATATGAACGGGCAGTTTTCAGATGATGAAATTAAAGATATCTATTAAGCATATGAAAAAATGCTCTAAATCACTACTGATTAGAGAAATGCAAATCAAAACAACTGTCAGGTACCATAGGTCACTGGCCAGATTGGCTAAGATGACAAAACAGGAAAATGATAAATGCTAGAGAGGATGTGGAAAAATTGGAACACTAATACATTGTTGGTGGAATTGTGAACTGATCCAACCATTCTGGAGAGCAATCTGGAACTATACCCAAAGGGCTATAAGTATTGACCCAGTAATACCACTTCTAGGGTTGTATCCCAAAGAGATCATAGAAGTGGGAAGTGGACCCATATGTACAAAAATATTTATAGCAGCTCTTTTTGTGGTGGCAAAGAATTGGAAATCCAAGGGATGTCCATCAATTGGGGAATGGCTAAACAAGTTGTGGTATATGAATGTGATTGAATACTATTGTGCTATAAGAAATGAGGAGCAGACAGACTTCATAATAACCTGGAGAGACTTATATAAACTGATGCTGAGTGAGGAGAGCAGAACCAGGAGAAATTTGTACACAGATACGACGTATGTGTGACGACTAACTTTGATACACTGGACTCCTCTCAGTAACGTAAGGTTATAAGACAACTCCAAAAAACTCATGATGGAAAGAGATGTCCACATCCAGAGAAAGAGCTACAGAGTCTGAATGCAGATGGAAGCAAACTACCTGCTCTCTCTCCTTTTCTTATTTTGTTCTGTTTTCTCCTACCCATTGTTCATCCCATTGGTTATAATCCCTTATAACCTGACTAATGTTTAATGTGAAGGTATTTGCAGATCCTATATTTTATTGCACGCCGCCATGGTGGGTGAGGAGGAGAGGGAGGGGAGAAAATTTGTAACTCAAGGGATTGCAGAACTGAATGTTGTAAATTAATTAATTAATTTTTTTAAAAAATTCATTTTTACTGATAGGTTTTGTTTTTTCTGCACCATGTTTCCTAATGTATCCCAAGCCTTGCTCCTTCCCAGAGAATTATCACTTGAAATAAAAAAGGGGAAAATTAATTTAAGAATACTAAATAAAACCGAAAAAGTCTATCATATAGCGTTACACATCCACAGTCCTCCTTCTATGAGAAAGGAAGGGAGGTGCCTTCTCTTCTTTGGGGTCAAGTTTAGTCACTCTCTGTACAGCATTTAGTTTGGATTATTCAGCATATTTATCATTTCTTACACTACAGTAATATTTCATTACATTCATGGATCAGAACTTGTTTCATCAATTCCTTAATCAATGGGCGTCTACTTGGTTCCAGTTCTTTGCTACTAAAAAAGCCTGCTGTTAGCCATACTTTGGCATATATATTAAATTTACAATATAAATGCTGCTGTAAATATTGGCGTATATACTTATCATTCGTGTGTTTGTCTCACTAGGCCTAGCAGAGGAATGACTGGGTCAAAAGGCATGGACATTTTAACCACTTTCTCTCCTGGGTCCTCTTCTCCCTCCACACTGACTCCACTGGGTGATCTCATCAGCTCCTAGGGATTTAATGAGCACATGTCCTGTGCTGATTCTCTCTGCCGGCCTCCCATCTCACATCTCCAACTGCCCTTCAGACTCCTCAAGTTGGGGGTCCAGGAGTCATCTTCAAACTCGTTATGTCCAAAACAGAACTCATTATCTTCCCCCCAAAGCCTCCCCTCCCCCAGACTCTCTCCTGGACTCCTTACTCTCTCACCCCCACGGCAATGACACCTCTGCTGCATCTCTCATTTGTCCCTTCCCTCCTCTGACGCTGCCCCCACCCCAGTCCAGGCCCTGATCACCTCATCCCTAGATTCCTTCCTCCAGGATCAGACACAAAATGCTCCTTTATCACAGGCTACCTCTCCTACCTTTCCAGACCCTATCATGTCCTCTTCCATCCAGTGACACCGGCCTCCTGGCTCTTCCACCAACCAGACCCCCCAGCTCCCAGCTCTGGGCATTCTCTCTGGCTGTCCCCTAGTTTGGGAAGGCTCTCCCCCCTCATTTCTGCCTCCTGGCTTCCTTTAACTAAAATCTCATCTTTTACTGGAAGCCTTCCCCAACCCTATTAATTCCAGTGCCTCCTCTTGGTTATTCCAGCTATAGCTTGTTTGTATAAAGCTGTTTGTTTGTCTTTAAATGATTATGATTTAAGAACAAAAAGCATCAACAAAACTGAGCTCCCCCCACCCCCAAGTCAGAGACAAAGCAGATTCCACTGTTCTCTGCCAAGGACACTGCTGTTTGTACTCTGAGAGACAGAACAAAGACCATGACCAGAGAGCTGAAAGCTTGAAGTCAGAGAGAACACAGCACTACCTCCAGAGGCTTCAGGTCACCAAGTGTGGATGGCTCCCCTGAGGCATGACAAGAGCTGGCAGGTACAGCAGCTGAGTCACAAAGGCCAACGGTCTGAACCTCAAAACAGTCAAGCAGGACCCTACAACCACGGCCGATGAGTGTGACGGATTACTGGCTCCATCATGTCGCTGGAGGACCAGTTTGAGAACACTGCTCCATCCAGAACAGCTCACACCAGAAACAGTGTGGGAGACAAAACAGGTGCCCATCAATGGGTGTATGGCTGGAGAGGGTCCTTCCTGGGGAGGAGCTTTAGGAAATGACTTTAAAAGCAAGAAGCACCAATAAAGTGGGATTTTAAAAATAACAGGGCACAGCAGACTAACTTGATTTCTTTTTATGGAAGGATCTGACCCTATAAGGATCAAAAAGGTATCACAGCCATGATACGCCATCAAATGCCAGACAGGCCTCTATGCCATCCAGGTAGTCAAGGCAGAGGCAGACCAGTGTGAAACCAGACAGCATTGGCTGAGTGATGAGACTCTCAGCCACCTGATGGCAAGTCTCCCAGGCAGCATCCTAACAACCCTTCCCTGTTTCCGTGCTAGTCAACATTATCATTAATGACTTGGGAGACGGCCCTGGCAGCAGGTTTATCCAATCTACAGATGACAAGAGGCTGGGAGATGTGAGAGCACCCAGGGTGACAATCATAATCCAAGCTAGAATTGTGGGACAGAGCTGGGGAGACTAAGTTTAGAAAAATCTAATACCCAATCGGAGTTGTTTTAAAATAACTTTTAGAGAACAAGATGGTTATGGTTAGACACACACTCCTGTGTGTGGTGGTGGGCTGCAATCTGGCCACGTGCTTTGGGCCCACACTGTGGGGGAAAAGCCCAGAAGATGAGAAGCTCCACCTTCCTGCCCTCTGAGGACCACATGCATCTGGAGGCTGGGGCTCAGCGGGGGGGGGGGGGGGGGGGGAGGGATCCGCAGAGCCCAAGAAGCAAGGAAAGGACCAGGGGAGGAGATGACAAGGACTCTTCATTTGTTTGAAGGGCAATCGCATGGAAAAGGGACCCATTTGTCTAGTCCAGCAGCAACTTCTATCAGTACAAAGAAAAACTTAACAACTAGACTTAACCAAAAGTAAACTGAACTGCCCAAAGCTCCCTCACAATAAAGCATGCAGAACAGTATTTTAAGGTTCCCTTTGTCAGTCAAGAAACATGAATTAAGCAGTTGTGCTGGGCATAGAGCCAAGGGCTGGAACTGCAAACACCAAGAGAGCTGCGGGGCCCTGCCCTGGGGGAGCTTCAATTCTACATAACAGAGAGCTGGAGGGCGTGGGGGGGAGGACAGAGCACCAGGGCCGGAATCAAGCCATCAGGAGCTTGTAGCTGTGTGACCCTGGGTAGGCCACTTCAGCTCTGACTCCTGAGGATCTGACGAGCCAGTAACTGTATGGCATCTACTAAGTGCTATGTTAGCAACGACGATGATGATGATGACAATGTTGGGTACCTGAAGTAGAGGCATGGCAGAAAGCCCAGCCTCAAGAGGAAAGAGTGAAAGGACCCATGATACACAGAAGTTGTTACAGCAGCTCTTTGTGTAGCAGCAAAGAAGTGGAAGCCAGGAAGGTGTTTATCCACTGAGAAACAGCTGAGCAAATCACAGTCTGTGAATTTAATGGCAGACGGTGGCCGTAAGAAATGATGAATGGGATGGCCTCAGAGAAACCTGGGGAGACTTGCATGAACTGACTCAGGGGGAAGTACAGTTCACCAACTACACTGTAAAGACAAGCCCCAGAAGTCCAAGCTCAGTTCCCAAGGACTGACGAGGATGCTCACCACCAATTTCCTGGCGGGAGCCCGCCCTGTCTGATCAGGCATTATTCGGTACAAGTGTGTCCCTTTTCCAATGGGGATAAAACTAGAGGTCTCCACATGAAGACTGCAGGACCACTCACTGGGCATGTGCAGAGGAGACTCTAAATCACATGCGAGTTAGCCTGGCATCTATCCATGTCTAGTTACACCACTAGAGATGGATAAAGAGGCCAAGCGAATTGCTGAGCCAGTGAGAACCAATTCTTAGACAGAACAGATCTTAATTTCTCTGACTCCAAAGCAAACACAGTGTAGACCAGAAGTGTTGCTTCCATAAGCAGAACCCAACACACATCGACTAGTCATAAGAGCCAATCATTCTGGACGGAAAAAGGGGCTCTGCCTGCTAAAGTGTAGGAATCCATCTGTAACAAGGGAATGACATTTCTGTAAGATGAAGAGAAGGTGGCAGAGAACTACCTGTCCTTCCAAGAACCGCCTTCCTTTGTTCTTCTCAGAAACCACACCAAGAGAGTTCTCCCTTACTAAGGGAGATTAGAAGGTCATAGCATTAAGCTCACAAGGTCAGTCATCAAGTCTGTTCCTGAAAAAGGAGTGCAAAAAGGTCTCCACTCTCCTTTTTTACAGACAGGGTGGGGGGACAGGAGAATGGGTACCAAGCACCACATTTGCACTGTCAGACTCAGTTGCTATTGGTCAGTTTTACTGTGCCAAGTTTCTGTTTTTCTTTTTGAAAATTATGTTAGAAGAGATAGTTACCTGAGTAGGAGGGAGAAATATTTATACATGTGACAAATTACAATTTCAAAAAAAATCTGTCTAGCTCAAAATGCTCAGCTTCTCCTTCCCCACCATACCTGGCTGCTCCACCTTCCATCAAAAAACAATAAAAGTCCTTGGCTCCTCCAAGTGGAAGACAAGTCCTTCTGTGGAAAATGCCGCTGCCCTTCCTCCAAGGCCAAGCCCCACCATTTAAGCTTAAAAACTGGAGAAGCTGTAGGTTTGAAACGCTAAGGGGACATCACTGCCACCTTGTGGCCAATCTGCACTGTATAGTTATTTCATCCCCATTACACTAAAGCTAAATGCACCAAATGCTAGGGGGAGAAAAGATGACAATTGTTCAAGACAAGGCCCCCCCAAATGAGAGGGCAGAGGCCCTCTGAGCTGGCCTCGGCTGGAGGTCCTGAGCCAGCACACCTCCTAGAATCTAGGGGTCGTAGGATCAAGGCTCGCAGCAGTAAAAGCAGAGTAGAGTTTCCCATCCTCGGGGGCAATGTTACCAGATATTACATCAGATTAATTTTTTCTTCAACAAAGACACTGAATGATCCTCAATTTCCAGAGAAGGATTTTAGGGTCATCTACGTATGTCCCAAAGTTGCTGAGCTGCATCCAGCACTATCAGTACGAGGCCAACCCCCAAAGAGATGGAGGAAGGGGACGAGGACCACGCGGACACAATCCTCTCCAGGCGCTCTCTTGGCCAGGATGGAGAAGGGAAGGGAGCATCAGACCCAAGGTGATGGAGTGCTGCTGCCTGTGCGTCATGTGCCAAGGCTGAGCTGGGGCACAGGGAAGGGGGCTGTGCCAAGGAAAGAATGACCCGAGTTCAGAGGCCCCTGAGGGAGGCTGTGTCCCCGCTCCTAGCCTCCTCTAAGTCACCGACACCAGCTGTAGCTCAAAGCCAGCTCACGTGGGGGTTTGCATTGCTAGGGGGTGTCATGGTGCCCAGAGTGCTGGGCCTGCAGTACAAATGTGACCTCGGACACATCCTAGCTGGGTGACCCTGGGCAAGTCTCTTCACCCTGTTTGCCTCAGTTTCCTCATCTGTAAAAAGGGCTGGAGAAGGAAATGGCAAACCTCTCCAGTGTCTCTGCCCAGAAAACCCCAAAAGGGGCCGTGAAGAGTCAGACATGACTGAAACAACTGACTAATAACAAACAGTGCCTCGTGACAACTCTCTTACTTCTGTGTCCAGCGGTGGTTTCACTTCTTACACATCCGTGCCTGGTCTCCAAAACTCTGGGATAAAGTCTGCTAAAGCACTTTCTCGGTCTCTAACTTCTCCCTCCATTCTAAAGGGCCTCGCCAAGGTGTGGAGGCCAAGCCCTAACGCTGGCTGATCACCTCTTCTCACCTCTTCTCACAGGTGCACCCCCAGAAGGGGCTCTGAACCTGTTTGACCTCCTCCTCTTCATTCCCCTTTTATTTCCTTAATTGAATGCTTACTAATGCTGGATTTATTGTTTAAAGTTCTACATTAACTTGTCTGCAACTTAAGAAAAATTACATGTTTTATATTTTGCTCAAAACATTACTAAGTGGATTATATTAAAAAATTAATGTGGCTAATACCTGACTTTCTGATTTAATGGTTCCTGGAAAACAACGTTGATGGACCTCTGCAAAAGAAAGAACCCCAACTTCAAATGATTCTTGGTGGAAGAGGATTTTGTCCTAACTACCACCTCATACTACCTAAGCCACCTACAGGGGGGTGGTAACCCCTCAGAACTATCACCCCTTAATTCTTCTACTTCCATTAAAATTATTTAACCAACAAGCATTTGCTAAGTAGCTACTAACGGCCAAGCAAAAGCTTAGGGATACAAAGAGCAGCCCCAGCGCCTGCCTCCAGGAGCTTCCAGCCTAATGGGGGAGACAGCACACAAATAGCCATGGACAGACAAGAGGCACCAAGGACCAACTGAAGACTGTCCCTAAGGCGGCATGAAGGGCGTCAGGACAGGCCTGCTGCAGCACAGAGCACAAGCCAGACTAAAGTGGAACTGAACAAGCCTGAGTAAAATAACGGGAATGAAACAGAACACAAGCACTGTCAGTGTGTGGTTTTCTAAGTCCTCTTTCTACATGAGGCCGCTTCTCCTGCGGCAGAAGGCAGGCTTTGAGCCAGGCCTTCCCAGGGGCCAGCGGCCAGGGGCCAGAGATGAAGAGGGAGAGTGACCTTGGGGACCGCCAGGGAAAATGTGCCAAGCTGGGAGATGGAAGACCTTGTCTGAGGAACAGCCAGGAGGCCAGTGTCACTCGATGGCAGAACATGCGGAAGAGAAAGAAGACTGGAAAGGGAGGAATGCCCAGGTTATGAGGGGCATCTAAAAGGCAGAGAATCTTATGCTTGATCCTGAAGGTGACACAGAGCTCCTGGAGCTTACTGACTCAGGGAGGGGCACCTACAGAAGAAAGAGTGAGAAAGAGAATTAAGAGCTCAGTGCAAGAGGTATAAAACTGCCTGAGAAATAATCTCTCTGAAAATCAGAATGGATCAAATAAAAACCAATGACTTCTTGAGGCAACAAGAGATACTAAAACAATATCAAAAGCCTGGAACATCACAACAATATCAACCAACTTAGAAAACAGAATGGGGGTGGGGGAGGGGGAAGAGAGAGGTAATTAAAGACTATCAAGGAGTCTATGCATAATATTTTAAGAAATCTAAAAGGAAAATTACCCAGATCTCTGAGAACTCAGAGGGCAAAGTGGAAACAAAAAGAATTCACCAGTCACCTCCCAAGAGAAACCCCAAAATGAAAACTCCCAGGAACATTACAGACAAGATTCAAGGGTTCTAGGTAAAAAAAAAAATAATAAAACTGCAAGAAGCCAGAAAGAAAGAATTCAAGCACCGACATGCACATCACACAAAATTCAGCAGCCACTACACTATAAAGGAGCAGAGAACTTAGAATATGACATTTCAGAAGGCAAAGGATGTAGACTTACAGCAAAACTGATAGAATGTTATAGGGGGAAAATGAACCTTTAATGAAACAGAGGACCTCCAAGCGTTCCTGACAAAAAGACCAGAGATGTGTAGGAGCTCTGAAATTCAAACACTGGAGTAAAGAGAATGATTTTAAAAAACCATAAATAAAGGACTTACCAAGGATAAACTACTTATATTTAAATACGGGGAGAAGACATGTGTCACCTCTGATCCCTATTGTCATCAGGGTCCACAAAGGGAGTTCAATTAAACAAGGTCTAGGAGTGGCTCTGTTACGCCCTGATGATCTTAAGAGAAAAATGAAGGAGGGGACAAGGAAAAAACTGAGGGGAGCAGGGAAGAAGGTTGGGGGAAATTATGTCACATAACCTGGGTACACAAAGAGACATTTATACAAAGAGGTGGGGTACAGAGAAGCAGCTGATATCTGAATCTCACTCTCATCTGAACTGGTCAAAGGAAGAAGGAACACACACACATGCGCGTGCGCGCGCGCACACACACACACACGTGTGCACACTCATGCGCCCGTACACAAACGCACACACTTGGGTTTAGAAGTACATTTCACTCAACAGTAGAACAGTGAAATAAGAGCAAAGAGGGAATTAGAGAGGGTGTATATTAAGGGACAGATTAGTTTCAAGCAAAGCAAACTCTAAGGATGTACTAAAATATTTGTAGCTCTTTTTGAGGAGACAATGGGAGTCTGAGAGGTTGCCCACAAGCTGGGCACTGCATACACCAGTTACGGTATAGAGATGTGACAGAACACTGCTGTGCTTAACTCATGCGTGCACCCACCTCCTGATAGAGAGGTGAAGGGCTCAGAATGCAAAATGAGACGGACATTTTTTAGACATGGTCAATGTAGAAAACATTTTATTGAATACACATGTTTATAGCAGGGTTTTTATTTTTCTTGTGTTCTCAATTAAGAGAAGCAGGGTTGGGCTAGGAAGGTAAGAAGGTGAATCTTGGCTTCTTAAAACAATTTTTAAAAGCATTTTTTTAAGAGATCACTGGTAACTTTGGAGAGAGTGGTTTTGTTTGAATGACAAGGTCAGAGGAGAATTAAGAAGAGAGTGAGAGTGAAGGAAGTTGAGGCACCAATTACACATGGCCTTCTTAGGGAGTTGAGCTGCCAAAAGGAGGAGAGATAGGATGATAGCCAGTGGGAGTATAAGGGAGAACCCCGGGCATGTTGGCAGCCAGCAGACAGGGAGAGTTTGAAGAGTGAGAAAGTGAGAGGACAGCAGTAGGAAAAATCTAGACAAGACAGAATGGAGTCGAGTCTTGTGGGCAGGTAGAGCATCCGCCTTGGCAAGAAGGGATGAAAGTGGAGAGAGTAATGGGAAATGAGAAGGATGAGGGGAGAAGAGGTAGTTCTCAGAGAATGGCCTCCATCTTTTCAGTGAAATCTGAGGCCAGGGTTTTCAATTGAGGAAAAAAAAAAAAGCAAAAGTAGCCCCTGTTCTCCAGCAACGTGTACAAAAAGCATAAGGAGATCAAGTGGACCTCAGCAATCCTCCTGAATCCATAAGCATTCAAGAAGACCCTCACGTTGCTCGCTTCTCCATCTATCCGTCCCTCACAATCCTGACCCTAGAACTAGCCAGGGAAATGCCACACCACTCCCTGGGCAGTCTGTCCTTGTCATGCTCTTCCACCATCCAGAGTACACCAGTCAGCCCTATTCCCCAGGCACTGCCGACAGCTGCCTCCCACAATTCCTAATCTCAAACTGCTCAATGCTAATGGTTGTGTCCACTAGAAAATCAGTTCCCTAAATCAGCTGAGCTCAGCAATCAATCCTTTGAATCATCTCAGATAAGATTATCACTCTCCCCAAGGCCAGAGGAGTTACCCCACCTCCTTCCACAAAGTCAGTAAAAACTTATTAAGGGCCCTGGGACTCCCAAACCAAACCCCACTGCTCCCTGCTGCAGAGGTTACATCCTACCCCCCAGAAGACTGGTGGCCTTGCCTCCTCCTTTACCAAGAAAATGCCCTCCATCAGCACTGTCCAAGCACTCAGGTGGCCCTCTGTGCCACCAGGCTGCCTGCCCTTCCAACCACATTCCATAGTTCATGACTCTGCAAGGCTTGCTTACATAGCTTGCTCATACTGCTAGTCTGCTGTTGGTCTCCCTCCTCAGACGGTAAGCTCCTGGAGGGCGGGGACTGTCTTTTATTTCTTCTGGCATCCCCAGTGCTTAGCTCACAGTGCCTGCACACAGTAGGTACTAAATAAATGCTTGCTCACTTACCCTTCACTGGTTACCCTTCCCTTTAGGTAAGATATCAACTGGACCTAGTGGATTGAGAATCCACTGCCCTCCAGAGTCTGGCTCCAAATGGCCTTCCCAACCTTATTTCACATTATAAAAGCACTCTGTGCTTAGATCGAGCTGTATGAGCGTCTGTTCCCCAAACTCGACATTTTAGCCCCTGCCTCTTGTGAAGCCCCCCAAGCTCTCCACAGCTCTTCCCCTTCTAAGCCGGGCTCTGACACTCTTAAGTGGCTACGCTTCTCTGGTTCTCTCCCCAAAGTACTCTGCATCATACTTAGCAATTCCATTAAGAGGCAACCAGAGAGGGCAATGGATACAATTCTGGACAATTCTGGGCCTGGAGTCAGGAAGGACCTTACTTCAAATTGTGCCTTGGGAACTCAGTAGCTGGGTGACCCTGGGCAAGTCACTTAACCCCTGTTTGCCTCAGCATCCTCATCTATAATAGCACCTCCCTGCCAGGGTTACTGTGGAGATCAAATGAGATACCATTTGTAAAAGAGCTTGGCATGGTCCCTAGCACACCACAGGTGTTATAAATGCTTGCTATTGTCATGATTATTCTTTTTCCAGATAAGTGTTTTATCCCCCTAAGCAAGGGCTCATCTGTTTTTAACTCTGTACCTCCAGCACTTAGCACAGTGGCTGGAACACTCTAAGTCCTCAATCAATAGTGAAAGCATCACAAAGCAATGTACCCAGAAACAGTGCAATCTCGAGATGTGGACGTAGGATCTACCAGCTGGATGGCACTTCAATGCCAGCAACCCACATTCCTCACCACCGAGAAGTGGGAGGAGCAATGCCACTGTACCCATTTTAGAGATTAGGATGCTCAGCAGAGACAAGATTCACACCCAGGTCTCCCAACTCCTCCAAGCTCTTTTTTCCTCCTAAAAAGCCCAATAACTCCCAATGGCCGCAGCAAATGCTCAGAAACGTGGCAACCCCGGGCCTGCCATCAGCCCTCCTTTTCCTGACTTACTTTGCAAAGATTGCCATGAGCTTTTTTCTGTTTTTTCGTGGTTCTGAATCTTCCTCAAATTCCTCCATCTCCTTCCCCAAGAAGACCTCCTGGTGAAAGTCTTTGTTTAGGTGTCCATCCATCTCCATCTTGACACCGTTCAGGTGGTCTCTGGGCAGGATCTCGTTCTCATCCTTGTCGACCCCCTTCTCCTTTAAGGCTGAGTTGTTTGCAGGCCTGGCATAAACATCCATGAGGAGGAAAACAAAGAGCAGAGACAAGTAGACGGAGCCCAGGCTGCAGAGGAAGGCCTGCTTGGACACCATTTTCTTCCAGCTCTTTAATATGAGCTAGATATCTTCAAGAAAGGATCCAATGAGCTGCCAAAATAAAAGCAAAGGAGTAAAGCTCTCAGAAGGCCCCAGAGAAAGCTTAAACTGGCCTCCTGAACTGGGGCCTTGGTCAACTAGAGACCCACAGTGAAACCCAAAGGACAAGTGTATTCTGTCACCTGAAGAGTCCGCTTTTTCATGAACCCTCCATTAGGGATAATGGTAACATCCAGAAAAGGGATGAAAAGCAGAAGAGGTCAGGCAGGTTGGTCTGGCCAGCCTGTTGGCACATGCCCATAATCTCTGCTGCTAGGGAGGCTAAGGCTAGGGGCTCACTGGAGTCCTGAGCCACCACACTCAGGCTACAGTGGAACAGGTCTCCACCCTACCTCTAACACAGACTGGGTAAGCCCAAGAGAGTTGAGGATGACCAGGGGCCTAAGGAAGGGAAAAAATCGGGCCAGGCTGGACAAATGGAGGCCTTTACAGCTTCTGTGCCTACCAGTTTCAGGAGTCAGAGCTATGTGAGGCCATTACACCTGTAGCCTAGGCAAGACAGCAGCCATACTGATGGGATACAGGCTCTGGGAACCCCCTTATCTACCTGAAGCCATAAACCTTTCTTTACTGGTAGGCCCAAATCTGTTACTCTCAATCTAGTCTAGCCCTCCCTAGTCTAGCTACTTCCTACCCTTGATCCTATTAACATATCTACACCCAAATCTGTTACTCTCAATCTAGTCTAGCCCTCCCTAGTCTAGCTACTTCCTACCCTTGATCCTATTAACATATCTACACCCAAATCTGTTACTCTCAACCTAGTCTAGCCCTCCCTAGTCTAGCTACTTCCTACGATTGATCCTATTAACATATCTACACCCAAATCTGTTACCCCTAAACTAGCCTAGCCCTCCCCAGTCTCCATGTAGCCTTCAGCTATTTCCCACCCTTAATCCTATTCCTGGAGTCTGACCTCCAGTTGGTCAAGACCCTCCTCCCCAAACTCCTCCTCTAGACCACCCTTAGATCCCTCCCACAAAATTTCTGTATATAAGATTCATCTTGCTTCCATGAAGGTCCTGAGATTCAGTCTAGCTCAGACTCAGTCTGTGTCAGATTGTTCTGACCCTCTTATCAACACAAGTGTCACAAATACTTAGGCTCCTTAAGAGTCTACCCATTAAGACGAATCTTTAATACACTTTGTTTTGCTTTGGCTGAGAGAAGGCTTGAGTCGAAATCATTCAGGCAAATGTTGGTATTTTGGAGTCTCAAGCACCCCTAAACCCCAAATCTCAACAACATCAGACCAACTTGACTTCATTTTGTGACAGGGTTACACCCGGGGAACAATGTAAATATAATTTACCCAAATTTTAACAAACTGCCTAATAAAGTATCTTACATGTTGTGGGGGTTTTAAATTATAGTGACATATTCTGTTTTTATGTAATTTTCCTTTCCCAGCCAGAAGCCTTCCTCTCCCAGGAGGCCTAAGGATCCCCATGGAGTTATCAGTACTGGGATCTCCCAGGAGAGGCCTCCCCCAATGCAGGTTGATCCCTTCTCAGCCCCTGCTAGTTCAACAGAGATGAAGGGGACTGGCCCAGGTCACACAGGCAGGATGTGCCAGATGGGTCTCCAAGCCCTTGTACCTAATAAGAAATAAAGAGGGAGGAAAAAGACCAGAGAAAACCGGCCATCACAGCCACCAAGTCTGAGAGCTTTCCTAAGAAGGGCCGATCTTGGTCAGATTCATCTCTTCCCATTTATCTTCTGTTACTCTGACAGGAAAATGGAAAGACGCCAACTAAAGGAAAGCAGATGGACCTCAATGGGCTGACCGGCTGCCTCCAGGAGCCACCACCATCATTGAGTCCCCATCAGCTGGGAAAGTCCCTCACAGAAGGAGCCCAGGATCTCTGCGTGGCCTGCAGCCCTGTAACTCTCTTAGCGAGCTGGAGCTTTCAACAAAATGTGCAGCTAGCCTGGGGGCTGGAGAACACAGTGGAGAAGCCAGGATTCCAAAAGGGTGACTGGCTAGCCCAAAGCACTGAACCTAGTAAGGGGAGATTTACTAAAGAGAAAATCAGGGCTCAAGAAATCAGGATGGGAAAGCGCAGATTGGTCTGAGAAAGACGATGGGCTGCTAGTGCACTGCCAGCTCCAAGAGTCACCAGGGTAGAACTGCCAAAATAAGTTAAAGCCGCATTAGGGAGAATGAAGAGAAGCCAGGCCCCCATGTCTGGTCCTTCTGAGCATCAGGCTGGACAACCCAGAGAGCAGCCACAGGAAGGCAACCACTGATGAAAGGCCCCAAGTCCCAGGGGCCATTCCCATGTCCAACCAAGGATAGCACAGCTCCTCTGAAGTGCTCAAGAGAAGGGTTTAGCCCTGAGGGGCAGTGGGGGAAGCTGCAAAGAGGCCAATGTATCCTCCAGTAGTTCTCTAAAATGGGAGGCAGTGGGGCCCCCCAACTGAAGGTAGGTACTGTGAACATGACCACTATGGTCCCTCCCACCTCTGAAATTCTGTTTCTGGCACAGAATCCTGCTTAAATTAATTCACTTTCTTGTGGCTTAAAATCTGGACCCCTGCTTGAAATCCACATTTTCCTGATCTGAGGGTGAACAGTCAACTAGATCCCTAAACCTATCAGAGAGGCTCACTTCAAAAGAAGCCCCAAAGTCTCATTAATCTTTCTCTTGAAAAAGGTTTGCCAAGTACTTGTAGGTAAGGGAAAGGCTCCTCCAAAATCCTCTTTTCAAAGTGCAAGAAAAAAATACATTTTGTGACTGGCCAATCTGTCTTCTCTAATTAACATCAGGCTAAATAAGTTATTCCAGACCTCTTTTCCTTATTTATCGGCCTCCTAGCAGTCTCCTCCCTTTTCCCCTGAGACAAGAACTTGGAAAAAAATTTCCCAAAAGAAAAATGATACACGATCCTGACTTGCTACAGACTGACAGTGTGCATGCGCACACACACACACAGGAATCCATCATTGGCCCTCTGGTGTCAGATAACTTTTGTCAACAGCTTGGCTCAAGGCAGAGCTAGCGGGATGCTCCTATGTAAAGATCACCTGAAGCCGGCAGGGTCAGGAACCAAACAGCAGCTTCTTAAAAGAAAAGAAGAAATCTGGGAATTTCAGTGGCTTGTGAACGCAGTAGTGCTGAACAGGGTCAGGTGGCAGCCAGAAAGGCTGTCCTCATCTCCAGGAGTACCAACAGCACAGAGTTTTTCTGCATCAGCTTCAATGCCTCTTGACTTTAATTCCTCCTGACTCACCGACACTTTGGGAACTGAGCTGAGACCCCCAGACAGACACGTGGACTCTGAGTAACTGGTTAGCCACAGATGCTACTGCCTCCCCACCCTTAACGTGAGCATTCGCAGGCACCAGGTCAGGCAGCAGTGCAGCTCAGCCATCTCAGCTCTGCTCCAGCTGCACTACTCTGGCATCCCTCTGATTTTTCCTGCAGGACTCCCTATTAGGAAGGAGCACTGCCAGTCTGCCCCGTCACCCCCCCCCCCCCCAGCTTCCTGGTGACCTTCCCCCATTAGATTATAAACTCCTCGAGGGCAGGGGCTGTCTTTTTTGTATCTGTATCTGCTGCACTCAGCACAGAGCCTGGCACTTAACAATGTTTAATGACTGACTCATTCACCACAACCCTGGTATTAACAGTCAGTCTACAAATTTTAGCTCAATCTCTGGTGTTTCCTGGTCAGCCCACAAGTGCACCTGATGCAGTCTTCCCCTTCTGCTATCTGTCCTCTGAGGCATAAATCTTTACTGTCCTTGGTGAAATTCTACAGAATCCATCCTGCCTGAAGTAATTAAGATCCACATAAGGTTGCTGAAAAGGCTGCTCAGGACCCAGTGGCTTTGGTACACCATGGTCTATGGTAATCAGCATGTAATAAGCCACTTTTAAAACGTCTTTGCACACCGACACATACAATAGGCAGCAGCAATACCTGCCAACAAACCCATCCTAACTTCCAGGAGGAGGGAGGCAACAGTTGGGTCACACACAGATCTAAAAGCAGTGATTAGCTGGAAGCAAGCAGGGTGGTGGAAGGGCACCAAGTCCAAGGTGGAATGGCACCAAGTCCAAGGTACTCGAAACATCAGCCTGCAGAAGATTTCTAGTGGGAGGGGGGAGGAGATGAGAGCTGTCTTCAAGACTCTGAAGGGATATCACTTGTGAGGTGTGGCTTCAAGAGGGAAAGAAGCAAAAGCCCTCCACCCTCAAGCCAGGCATGTCACAGCCAGGATTCCTGGACTGGAGGGGGCTGGATACCAGAGCCACCAAGGTGCCTTCCAACTCCCAAATTCAGTGACTGTGAGTAACACACTTGACTGCAAGCCCAGCTACTTATCTGATTGTTTAACCCTCTGTTTCATCATCTATAAAGTGATTACATCCTAAAGTGATTAGGATAAGGAACCTCAATCAGTGATCTATGACCCAGAGAGAAATCACCAGAATAGGGAGGAGTCTGGTGACCCTGCCATGGGAAGAATGAGAGCTGCCTTTAAACAATGGACAGGCTGATTCTCCAGCAGATGGAAGTGGGGGAATATTTAAATAGTTCTTAAGAAAATAAATGTAAACTATTAACAATCACAGAAAAAATGCTCCAAATCACTAGACCAAAGTGCAAAGTAAAGCGACTTGTTTCACCTCATACTCAACTGTCAGAGATGATGCAACGACAAAAACCAGTTGTGTTGGCCAAGCTGTGGGCCTTTGGGTGGAGCTACAAATTGGCCAGACCCTTCTGTACAGTGATCTAGAATTATACAAAAACCAACCCTAAGCTGCTGTCACACTGGTGAGCAAGAGAGCGAGTGGGCTGTGCAATCCACAGATACAGATACACACTCCCAAGGAGGTCAGTGATAGAGAAGGTCCCCTAGTTAGCACTGGGGCACTAGCAAAAAAACAGCAAACAAAGCAGGTGCCTCAGTGAAGGGAGAGATGGTTAAATTATGGCTCCATGGAACCACATGTGGGCATTTAATTCATGTGAATCTCAATTATATGCAGGAAGGGGAGAGGGAGGGAGAGAAGCACCTGAAATATGGAAGAGGCCACCCACTACTCGGCTCCCGAGCACCAGGGCTTTACATCACAGACCCCTCGGCAGCCTAGCGAAGCCCTTCTCAGAACACTGTGCTGCCTACATTCAGAACTAAATAACTGAAGGAAATGCTAAAGTTGTTAACAAAATAAAAACTTAATGTTTTTTGCCCCTGAAACACATCCGTGAACACCAGCACAAAAGGCCTGCATGGGGTACATGAACATGCTGCTTGTTTGCTCCCTCACCCCTCCCAGGATGAATGCCAGCCTCTCTGCCGCCCCACTGTCTACGGCTGGCGAAGCCAATGAGAGGGGCAGCCTGGGGTGGCCTTGTCAGTGAGTAGCCCCCTGTGGCCCGTTCCCTCCCACTCTCCTGTTTGTTCATGGCAAAACAGGAGCAGGCATGGGCAGGGTGGGGAAGTCCTTTCAAGAGTCCTTTTTTCTCTAATGGACTTTCAAAGAGAGTTTTGATTCAATGGGATCCTGACTTTGGAACCCACTCTATGCCCAAGATTTGCTGTACATGAACTTAGAGAAACACGGAAAGACCAAAGAAAGTAGAACCAAGAGAAAACTATACAATCTACCATAATAATCTAAGTGAAAACAATCTAAGGACTATCTGCGGCATCCCTCTCAGGAGAGAGGGAGCAGGTTGTAAAAATTATCAGCAAGGTCCCTTTGCTTGAATTACTCTAACAATAAAGGATTCAGTGAGAAAGTGCATGTTGGGACATGACTGATGTTTTTAAAAAGCATAAAAGTTATTCATTATTAGAATAAGTACATGAAAGGGTTATTACAGGAAAGAAGGATTATAGGTGCTGTAAGTTAAAGGTGCCAAGAGGCAGAGCAGGTGCTGGCTCTCTGACAAAGAAAGCTGCCCCAAGTTGCGCATGTGGCCTGGGGGCAGGGAGGCCAGAGGCCTATATGGATGTTAGATGTCACTGATGGGCTTCTGGATCAGGGATGGACCGGACAAAACGAAAGTTAAGGCTCTGCTCCCTGAGCTCCTGGCCTCTGATGTCTATAGGCCATGCTGTCCACCTGTCCTCCCCTCCATCCTTCCAGCCCTGAAAAGTCTGAGTCCCCAAGGGCCTCTCTAGCTCAGCCACTCACTCTCCAGACTTCACAGCCTTCCCATCCTGGCTCCAGACTTCTTCTCCCAGTGGCAAGTTTCCCCTAAAGCCTCTGTTTTGGGAGTAGCCTAGGCTGGCAGTCCTCTATCCCTCTCCCAAGTCTGACTCTAGCTCTGGAGGAGTGAAGCTGGTGACCTAGCACAGCTTAAATCCAATTCACTTGCATGTCACGGCACCATGTTCCTGATGTCTTGCCAGGTCTTGGTCTCTTCAGGAATGAAGGACAAACAACAACCTGTGAGTAGTCAGTCCAAGCTGCCCCACTGGGGACCCAACTGGCCAGTTCCATGCAGTCAGTCCACTCCTTCCTCTCTTCTCTTCTCTCTCCCCCTGTCCAGGTGGAGTAGCATGCCCTTATCTACAGGTGCTCTGCCCAAACTAATGTAAATCTGGATGGTTGAGACCTAGCAAGAAATCCTGAGGTTAGATTTCTTTCTCAAAGACCAGTCCTTAAAGTAAACCAAATTCACTCTGACTCTCAACTGTCTGGCCAACAAGAAGTCCTAGGCCAAGCACCACTTAGTAGCCATAGTTTGGGTCCCGATGTCTCAGAGTGAATGCAAATAGTAATTATTTTTGTTTTGGAAAGAAACTTTGAGGGTCTTTACCTCCCAGATTGATTTTTTAAAAATTCTGATTAGCAAAAAGGAGCCATTCCTCAGCTCATTTCTTAACCAGTCTTAATCACTGAATGGGCATTGCCTCAGTCAAACTGAGACCTGTTAAAGATCTCAGGTTTCCCACTATGTCCAGGGCCATCTCCAGTCGTGCTGCTCTATGTCTGGACACTGGACCCAGCAGGCTGCAGAGGACAGAGTGCGGCTGGTGACTTTGCACAGCCCTGTCTCCCTTATACCCAATTCACTTGCAAGGCGATGGGTCTTATCTTACTGTCGCCATGGGCCTCTTTGAGAATGAAGGACAAACAACAATTCTGATTTCAGGTGTCAGGACTTTGCCACCACTTATAATAATATAACCCACTGACAGGGTTAACTCTGTCCCATTCTAACGTAAGCACCTCCAGCGCTTAACCACAGGAAGAAGTCGGATGCGAATCCAACCTCAGACACAGTCGTGTGACCCTGGGCAAGTCACTTCAGTCACTTCTGACTCTTCTCGACCCCATTCAGGGTTTGCTTGGCAAGGATACTCGAGAGGTTGGCCTTTTCCTTCTCCAGCTCATTTTACAGAAGAGGAAACGGAGGCAAACAGGGTGAGGTGACCTGCCCAGGGTCACACAGCGAGGAAGTGTCTGAGGCCAGATCTGAACTCAGGAAGAGGAATCTTCCTTACCCCAGGCCCAGAGCTCTGCCCACCGCACCATCTAGCAGCCCTGGCAAGTCATTTAACCTCAAACTGCCTCAGTTTCCTCATCTATAAAGGTTGTTATGAGGCTCAAATGAGGTAATAATTATAAAGTGTTCAGCACAGTGGCTGGCAGGGAGTGGGCGCTACACGAGCATTCACTCCCAATCCATCTCAGCACTTCATAAATGATGCTGTCTGCCTGTCCGTCTCCCCAGGGAGCCCAACTTCCCTTTCTAGCCCGAGCTTTTCCCTTCTCCGAGCTAACTACCTCAGACGGCCCTCAACAGGCGCCTCTCATCTTGTCCAGCCATGGCCTCATCCAGGCCCCTTCTTACAGAGCCCCCCGGCTCTCCAGCTGCGGCCTCCTCTTCTGCGCTGGGCATCCACACCACTCACCTTAGTAGAGACGTGTGCCCTTGTAGCGTTTTTGTTATCGTCCTGCATTGTAATTGTAATTTAACTCTTTGGAGTTATTTGTTATTTTAAATTATTATTTATTAATTTATTATTTATTATTATACATTATATATAAATTATTGTTTATGTTTATTATTTAATATTATTTATCGTTAATTTATTATTTCTTATTTAAAGTGTTGCTACAACAAAGGGGTTGTAGAACCCCTTCAAAAGAACAGAGTATTTACAATAGCCAGTGATGAGCAGCCTGGCTTAGGTTAGAAAACAATACATACCATTTTCTCTAGAACAGGGGCCTTCAATGCTGTTTGTGCCACTTGCCATACCCCACACAATGCTAGGTACCTACCTAGGCAGTGATCAAAGAGAATGTGCAGACTACGTGGAAGACCATGGTACAGTATATTTTTCATCCAGGTTAAGTCAAGAAGCCTTTCATAGGCCCTATAAATCCTTTCACACAAACTTAGTACCTTAATAAGGATACCCCTAAGCTCACAGCCAGTAGAGGGCAAATCTAAGTGTCCTGTTCTCCCAGGAGGACTGCAATTGAGTTCTGAATTTAGCTAAGATCAGGTTTCTAGTCCTAGGCCCAACACTTAATGGTCCTATGACCTTGAGTTTAAGTATAAATGGGGTGATCATCCCTGCTCAGCCTCCTTTATCACAGATCATCAGATGAGGTAACAGGCAGAAGGCCCAATAAAAGATTAGTGCATCTTTTCCTAGGCTCCCAAGGGGTCAAGCCTGACTGTCATGGGGGAGGGGAGGGGGGAGGGCCCTTGAGAAAAAGGCAGGTCCTCCACCCTGAACAAAGCAAGCAGCTGCAGGGGCCCCAGAAGACCTCTCCAGAAGACCCCCCCCCCCCCCAAACCTGGTAGTATGTGGCAAATCAGGGTCTGAATTGAGTAACTCTGATGAGGTCAGATTAGGTAACAGCTTTCTTGGATAAGGAGCTGAAACCCAGGTCATGAGAAGAAGTCAAGTCTTTCCATCTGTGCAGCTGCAGCAGAGAAAGGAGCTGGCCCAGAGACAGATACCACCTTTCACAGGTGAGAGGACCTAGCCTCTGATCAGGACAGAGCAAAGAAGGGCTTTCCACCCAACCCTTGGTCTCACTAACAATCCAACCTCCCATCCTCACCTCACTCCTGGACCTCCAGATTTGGGGGAACTACTGGAAACACCCAATATCCTCCTCCTTTCCCCATATCATCCCACCACAGTGGGTAACGTTTATATAGCACTGCATGCTAGGCACTGTGCTCACCACTTTACAAAATATTATTTCATCTGATCCTCACAACAACTCTGGGAGGTAGATACCATTATCACCCCCATTTAACAGTTGAGGACACTGAGTCAGAGGGGCTAAGTGACTTGCCCAGTTGCCTACACAACTAGGAAGTGCCTGAGGCTGGTTTTGAAATCAGGTCTCTATCCATTGAGCCACCTAGCAGCTCCAGACTGATGGAAATCAAGGAATGCTGGAGGCTACAACACCTGGGTTTTGCAAGGCAAACTCTGCTCCAGCAAACCGCCCAACTTATATAAAAGTGGGTAAGAGCCGTTTTGCTCAGCCTGGAAGCACCTGGGCCAGGGAGGCTTTTCTCCCTCCAGATAGCCAGGGCTGAGGTTGAGACCCAACAGGTGGAAATGGCCTACAACCTCTCTACCAGATGGGACAGGAGGAAGCAGTAGAAAACCTGGGGCTGAGGACCACTTCAGGAGCCAACAAGCTTAAGCCAGCAAAGAATGGAGAACAAATCCTGAACAGCTGTTTGCCAAGAAGCTAACTGGGGAGAGAAGCAGCCTGGGTTAAGCCCAAGCTCAGATGAGCATCCCATCGGAGCCACTGCAGCTTGGCTCAAGAACTCCAGGGAACTTGGTCTCCTGCTACAGAAGGAGCTGGGCCTCCAGAAGGACGTGAGCCAGTATGGGTCCATAAAAGCAAGGATGGCAACGGTTACTCATCCTGGCAGGGTTTGGAGCCAACCGGCTCCTTGTCTGGGCCCTCCATTCAGTCACCTCAGCTACAAGGGGCTCCAATGTCACATTTATCCCCTCCTCCCCAGCCCCAAGTCCCTTTCACCACTCTGCACTCAAGCTGAGCTGATCCATCCCAGGCAGAGGAGGTGGTGGGGCAGGGAAATGGAGGGAGGGGAGGGAATGGAGCTCTTCCTATATCCTAGGAATAGGGGGATTATCATCCCCCTGATGAACGGCCATCAGCAACAGAGAAAGTTTTGTTAGGAGTGGGGTGGGAAGAAAATTGGGGAATTTCTTGCTTGTTAACTCTGCATCTCAAACTCAGATAAAAAATAAAAATTAGAAGAAGATTCCATAGAAGGTTTTGGATTTCTTTCCCAACCCCTTGTGCTTCGAGTCCTAAAGAAGTCTTTCCTCTAGTTGAAAAGCACACCTGCACAGATGATTAAAAGACCAAAAACAACCCCAAAACAATCACTTGAGACGGTGCGCGTCCTCCCCTTCCTCCACCCTCGGCAATCTGGATCCGGCCAAACTCGCACTAACACCCCCCCCCCCCAACCTGGCCGGCCCTTGGCACACGCTCACTGGACCCCCGCCTCCTCCAAACCTGTTCTCGTCCTACTCTCGGTCCTTTTGCGTGTTTTATTCACAATGGGCAGAACCCACGAGCACCCCGGCTCCGCAGCTTGAACCCCAGAACCTGAAGCCCGACGTTCAATGAGTGCAGGCTAGAGTGGGGGCCCTGACAATGGAGGAGGACACCCCCGCTCCGGGGCCGGGGGCTAGACAGGAGACCCCTCGGGGCCCCGGCTCCGTGCGTCCAATCGGCCCGAGCTCCCGCTTAGTCAGCCCACAGGCCCGGAGGAGGCGCCCACTGTGCGCTGGGCACCGCGCCAAGCCCGGCATAGAGAAACGGAGGAGCCGGTCCTACCCGCGGCCTCGGGGAGAGGGAGGACCCGAGCGGGGGAAGGGTCAGAGAGGCGGCTCCTCCAGGACTTAGTGCAGGGCACCGACGGCAGGAAGTGAGCTCCCCATCGCCGGAGAGCTTCAAGTGGGATGCCTCCTTGGAGCGGAGGCGAGGAGGACCCCCTCCAGCCCGGTGACTCCCAACGGCCTCTCCAGCCCGGTCAGTCCGTGACCCCGGGGCCCCTCCAGCCCCCCACGAACCCGACTGTCCGTTACTGGGTAGTGAGCTCCCCGTCGTCAGAGAGCTCCCACCAGGAATCCTCCAGTCTAGACGGCCCGTGACCCCGCAACCCACCAGCCCCCCTGTCCCCCAGCCAAGCCCAGGCCGCCCCACCGTGGGCGCCCGTCACTCACCGCCCGGAGCCCCGAGATGACCAGAAGCAAAGTCCGCGACACCGTCAACGGAAGCCCGCACAGGCGGCCGCCATCTTTCTCGAGGGAAGGGGCGGAGAGGAGCGAGCGGCAGCACTCTTAAGGCCTAAGGCGCCCGCGCAGCGCCATCTTTCCTCCGGGCGGAAGACACCAAGACGACGTAGTGCAGATCACATGCGAGAGGAGGGGAAACTACCAGTGTCACATGACACCGGCCCGTCCCTTCCCTTAGCCCTGCCACCTCAGCGCCCTCGGCTGAAGGCACGCCTCCGCCTGCCGGCTTACGAGTTTGTGCGCCCGCCCCTCTCACTTTCTCCTCCGCTGCAGAGAAGGGAGAGCACCGCCCACGGGAGCGAGGTGCGTTACGGGGCTGGATAACAGGGACTGCGGGAGGCCGTCTCGCGCACGCGCCGTAGCGGCGCCCGCTGCCCCCAGCCCTTGCCCGCCGGACGCCCCCTCCCTGAGCAGGCCGCGGAGGTTGGCAGAGAGGAGGTGCGCGCGCAGCCCCGCATGCGGCAGGGCGCAATGAACCTGCCGCGGTTCGTTTGCCGGCACCGCACGGCGCTGGCGCTGGCCGGCCTGACGCTGTCTGCAGGCGCGCTGCTCTGGTTGGCCAGGTGCGCGCCCGACAGCTCGGCGGGGGGCGGGCGCGTGGCCGGGGCGGCGCATGCGCCGGCCGAGGTTGGCGCACCCGCGGAGCGCGCGTTCCTGGCCGTGTTGGTGGTGAGCGCGCCCGCGGGCACGGAGCGACGGAGCGCCGTCCGCGGCACGTGGCTGGCGGGCGCCGGGAGGCCCGGGCCGCTGGCCGACGTGTGGGCGCGCTTCGTGGTGGGCACGGCCGGGCTGGAGGCCGCCGAGCGGCGCGCGCTGGAGCGGGAGCAGGCGCGCCACAGCGACCTGCTGCTGCTGCCGCACGTGCGCGACGCCTACGAGAACCTGACGGCCAAGGTGCTGGCCATGTTCGCGTGGCTCGACGAGCACGTGGCCTTCGACTTCGTGCTCAAGGCCGACGACGACACGTTCGCGCGCCTCGGCACCCTGCGCGAGGAGCTGCATGCGCGCGAGCCAGAGCGGCGCCGCCGCCTCTACTGGGGCTTCTTCTCTGGTCGCGGGCGCGTGCAGGCGGGCGGGCGCTGGCGCGAGGCCGCCTGGCTGCTCTGCGACCACTACCTGCCCTACGCGCTGGGCGGCGGCTACGTGCTGTCGGCCGACCTGGTGCGCTTCGTGAGCCGCAGCCGCGACGTGCTGCAGCGCTGGCGTAGCGAGGATGTGTCGCTGGGCGCCTGGCTGGCGCCCCTGGACGTGCAACGCGAGCACGACCCGCGCTTCGACACCGAGTACCGCTCGCGCGGCTGCAGCAACCAGTACCTGGTGACGCACAAGCAGAGCCCCGACGACATGCACGCCAAGCAGCGCAGCCTGGCCCGCGACGGCCGCCTGTGCCCGCAGGAGGTGCGCCTGCGCCTCTCATACGTCTACGACTGGGACGTGCCGCCGTCGCAGTGCTGCCGGCGCCGCGAGGGCATCCCCTGAGCCACCCCGATTTGTGAGGGGGTGGGGGGGGGAGGACGACGGGCCCAGGCCTCCGATTCCCGCCTCCCCCCCCCACCCCCGACGTGCTGACCGGGCGGAGGAGGTGCAAGGAAGCCGCTTCCCGACCCCAACGGGGCGGGCTGCGGTCCGGAGCAGCCTCCCGGTGAGCCAGGAGGACGCCGGTTCTCCCAGAGTTCTAGCTCACATTCCACCAGAGCTCGCCTTTGGAGCCAGCTTGGGCCCCAGAGCGGGCTGAGACTGCCAGGGACGCCGAGTGGGGCGTTTGGACAGGAAGAAGTAGTGGATTATCTGTCATCTCTTGGGTTTATTTATTGAAACTTGCACACGTTGGTCACGTGACCTCTCCTCATTCTGAGCCAGGCCAGCCTCCCCAGCCCTGTTACCTAGGAAGGGAGACAAACTTCAAAATACCAGTAACTAAAACTGACCTCTGTTTTAGTCGTTTATGCCAAAGGAATCAAGAGTGTATATATTCTAGGGTGGGACTGCATAAATTTTCCTCCTCATTCTAAACAAAACTGAGACTTGGAGGGGGGAAAATTATTTTAATGGCTGAAAAGGAAATCACTTTTTGACCCCGTTTACACCATGCAGTAAAAAATATTCTTGCCAAGGCAATCATAACTTCCCTTGATCTCTTCGTTTGCATCTGACGTTAGCAATATTTGTTGTAGCAGGTAAAACTTCAGATTGGATTTTATTTAAAGTGAATGTGTTTAATGAGCCCTTGGCGGTTATGTCTCTGGGCAAGGCAGTACTGTAAATACAGGTCAGTGTTTAACTGTGATATATTTATAAATACCATAAATATGTATAGTGAGGAGCTTAAGCTGAGTGTGAAGTTCCTAGTATTTGAATAGTATTTAATGAAAAGTCTTTTTATTCCTCGTCTGTCTTAACAAAGCTTCAAATTCACGAGTGTAAAGTTTGTTTTTAGACTCAGAGTTTTATAATCCCAAATTGCATCAAATCCATTTAAATTGGCAAGAATGTGAAAACCATCCGTTTATCTTAACGGTTTACATATATTGTCTTTTGTTAGAGGCTCTCCTTTTAAGGTTCCCTTGATGGAGTGAATAGTCACAAGATCCTCTAACCAGGCAGGGAGAAGAGTTTCTCTCCCACATTGACTTTTATTCTTGTAGCTTGTCCACAGACAAGACTGAATTCTTTGACATGGGTCTGAGGTTCTCCAAATGCTGCAAAGACCCTTCTCCCATTTTGATAACTTTAAACAACAGAGAAAGTGGTTCCTAGGAAGTGACTCCGTCCCAGTGACTTCAGGTGCCTTTTTCTTTGGCAAATGGGAAAAGTGAACTCTAGCCTTTGTAATTAAAATAAGGCAAACCTCAAGATTTATCAACTGGCCTCAAACCTTATTTGAACTGGTTTGTCTAACTATATTTTTTCTTTGTGTTTTATATTACCTGAGAAATTATTAAGTATGCATCTTCTTACTAGACTTGGTATAACCCAGGTTAAAGTCATTTCAATTTTAAACAAATATTGAGAATCTGGAGGATTCTAAAACAATCACAATGTTGTCTTAGAGTGTCAAGTTTTATTTTTCTTTATAAAAGAGAATGGTGTAAGAATTTTCAAAACCCCCTTTTTCCAGAGCAGAGTGGTATTGCGGAGAAAGCTAAGGCCTGGGGCCATCAGTCTGGATGATGGTGGGCAAATGAGTTTACCTCTCTGGCCTTCAGTTTCCCCCTTTGTAAAATGAGAGGTGTTGTCTCTAAACTCTCTGAAGGCCGGAAGCTCCAAAAGTGTAGGAGAAATGTTCAATGGGTTCTATTGAAGCAAGGCCTGCCAGGAGAATAAGAATTGAGTTGTGCTCTGCATTGTTCACTTCCCCTCTGGATTGACTGATGACCTTTCTAATCAGGTTATGTGGGGATTTCCTTATTCTGGGCCCTTGAACTATGGGAGATAGGTCCTTACATTGATTTGACTGCTGAAGCCAAAGTTTCTGTTGACTTGGCTAGCCCATGTTGTCTGTGTCACTGGTCACAGCTGGGACTTTCTTAAGGTACAAAAGGATTATCAGTCACCATCAGTCAGTCACTGCTGAGCCCCCATTTGTGTGAAGTAAGCCTGAAAGAATAAAAGGGGGGGGCAGCCTTTCTCATTGATTTCATAAGGCCCATTGGCTGCTTCACCCTTCCTACTGCCCAAGGAGCTAGGATCAGGGACTGAATCTGTGGTTCTGGTGGCACACAGAGCCCCAGAGAGCAGCATCATCTACAAGGGCAGTTATTGGCCTTCCCTGGAACATGCAGGCCTAGACCCATACCTAGGATACAGAGAGATTTAAGTCGCTTGCCCAGAATCCCAAAGCCAGTGTTGAGACTTCAACTCAGGCCTTCCTCCTCCAAGGCCAGTTCTCTGTCCATTGTGCCTTTTGCCCCTCAAATTTCTGGATGGAGTATAGGAAATATCTTCTTTTATACACACACACACACACACACACACATTAATATAAGTTGGGTGGTTTGTTGGGGTTTTTTTGCAGCATAGAGTATTTAGTAGGCCGTTATAAGAACATTAAACTTAAAACAGCCAAGCATCCAGACGTCAGGAATATTATTGCATGATGCTTTAAAGTACAGTATCCATCATAAATACTCCTCAGCTCTAAGTCAAAGCTTGGCCACCAGCGACCCCAGTGTTGTGACTTTTTGCTCAGCGTGCACGAACGACCCGACTCCATCTGTCGTTCCTGCTGGAGTCCTCATTTCTTTTCTTATGGGAGAGGTTTAGAGAGTTTAGAGAGGTGACTTAAAAGCATTGTGTCAGGAACATTGAATTGATGATGATGGCTTTTGCATGGCCCTTCAGTCATCCCCCAAATCAGCATCAAAGGCAGGGTTGGAAATGGGGTGACCCCTTCCTGTGAGCCAGACATTCACCTCCTCAGTTTGATTTTAAATCTTGTTTTCACCTTGAGAATTTAAAAGCCTACTGAAGTTTTGCCTTTGGTCATTTGTATGAGCACCTTGAATATCCCACTCACTTTGGCACGTTTATTAAACTATACAAACTGGAAAGGTGGGCATTTTTAAATGCTCAAAATAGTGGCTAATTTGCTGACATGGCTAGGGCATCTACTTTGTGCCTTACAAATATTCTGTGATCACAATAGCCCAGGAGGTAGGTGCGGTTATTACCCCCATTTTACAGATTGGGGAGACTGAGGCAGATAGGTGAATGACTTTGCCCAGGGTCACACAGCTTGTAAGTGACTGAAGCTGCATTTGAACTCAGTTCTCCCTGACTCCAAGCCCAACACTCTGTGTACCACCTGGCTTCATGTCAAGCCACTTATCTGTATTATGTGGTTAACATTGTTAAGTTTCGTTGACTAACCCAATTCAAGCTTTTTTTGAGTGGTTCACTGGGATGAGGGACCCTGGAGATATAAAGGCAAAAACTGGAAGGAACACCTGCCCTCAAGGGGTTTGCATTCTACTGACGGGGATATAAAGAGTAGTACTCGAGTAAGTTCAGGAGTGGTTCAGCAAGCATTTTAAGCACTTTACTGCTACTACTAATAGTGTATGTGTACACACACGTACACATACGTATGTATATATATCTTCATTTTACAGATAAGTAAACTGAGGCAAAGGTTAAATGACTTGCCCAGAGTCACAGCTAGAAAGTATCAGAGTCTGGATTTGAACACAGGTCTTCCCCACCACATACTCTTCAATGACACTGGTCTCTTGGCTGTTCCTGGAACAAGACACACCATCTCTCCTCTCCAGGCATTTTGTCTGAGAGGTCCCCATCCCTAGAATGCTGTCCCTCCTCTGCTCTACCTGCTCACCTTCCTCTCTCTTCCTCTAAGCCCCACCTAACGTCCCACCTTCTCCAGGAAGCCTTCCCAACCCCCTCTTAACCTAGTACTTTCCTTCTGTTAATAATTTCTTGTTTATCCTGTATACAGCTTGTTTGTGTGTTTTTGTTGTCTTCCCCCTTAGGTTGTGAACTTCTTGAGGGCAAGGGACTGTCTTTTGTCTTATCTCCTTAGCTTAGTGCCTGGCACATAGTAGGCCCTTAATAAATGTTTACTGATTGACTCCAGTCCTAGCTGCCCAGCACTGTGCTAAGAGTACAAAATAGCCCCTGCCTTTGGAGTGATACAGAATTAAGCCTGGAAATCCCTCCCCGCAAAAGCCAGAAAACTGATTCAGGAAGATAAGTTAGGGTTGCTATAGAAAGTACCATAGCCCCTAGAAAGGAAGATGGAATGAGTGGATTTAGTTACAGAGTCTTCCAGAAAACAAACCTTCAGTCAGCGGTTCCCACCCTCATGGAATCAGCACCTTGGGGGGCAGGCAGGATTCTACAAAATGTAATTGCCAGTGTGGGGGAGGGGGATTTCAGCTGTTAATGAAAAGTCCAAGGTTTGGAGGCAGTCTGACCAAGTGAGGTGGGGTGGCTCAGATCCTCAGGTCTGACGGTGACGTTTATAAGCCTTTATGTACCGTATTTATGGTCTTGCAGATGTGGAACCAAGCCTGGGTTTAGCTGGCTAATGAAACCCTGCTGCTCTTCATTGCCTAATTTAGCCCCTAATTGTGGCTGTTCCAACCCAAGTGTGGGGCTCCGAGTCAGGGATACTGCACAAACAGAAGGGAGGTTATTTGAAAAGGCATAGCTTGGGGCGTAAAGGGTAGCTCTGAGTGGGGGGTGATTCTAGAGCCTGCTGTGGAGGGAGAAGGAATCACCGGGAAAAGTGGCATTGTTCAGTTGGGTTCAGCTAGCATTCATTCGATGCAGACACCGTTGGAGGTACTGGGGGTGAAAAAAGGCTCTGTCCTCAAGGACCTCTCCACCCCAAGAGAAACAAAAACAGGTAAATAAAAAGCCACAGTAAACGAAAAGTACTAAGGTAGAGGGCACTGCTCCTAACAGAGGCTCAGGGAAGGCCCGTTCTCAGAGGCAGGAGATGGGACGTGATGGCCGGACAGCTCCTAATGAATATGCCCCTGGAACATGGAATGTGTGAGGGCAGGACAGGAAAACCCTGCCAGAGGGAGGAGCCACGCTGTGAGAGGCCATAATTAAAAGCCAAAAGGAAGAGGCAGGAAGGAGGTACTTGGAAGTATCTTCATAAGGGAAATGGCCTTCAGAGTATTAACTGGGAATGATTTTTTGTAATTGTTGGTCCTGCATCTTGTTTACTAAGAGCTAATTGTCACAACCACAGCACATAATACAGTAGTAAGTGCTGGTTGGATTGAGCAAGATGACTTGTCTACTGGCTAATTGCTCATAGAAAGCATGGGGGGGGGGGGAGCTCCGATCTCATTAGCTCATGAATGATCTCATAGGAAATCACTCACTGGTGATCTCATAGGTTCACTTATCATCTCCAGTTTGGATGATTCGCAGGTCAGTAGATCCAGCCCTGACCTGTCTCCCTGATACTAGCCATGCATCACCAACTACTTGGGCATCCCAACTGACCAGATCAGAACTCACTGTCTCCCCCAAACCCTCCCCTCTTCCCAACTCCTCTACTACTGTCAAGGGGGCCACCACCCCAGTCACCTAGGCTTCCATCTTTGCTATCCCACTTGAGTTCCTCAAATAGCCAATCTGTGGCCAGATCTTGTCATTTCTCTTTTCACAGTTCTCCCATACATATCAGCCACAACCCTGACTCACACTCCTCACCTTCTCATTGATCTCCTTGCTTCCAGTCTTCCCCAACTCTAAACCATCCTCCCAGCTGCAAAGATGATCTTCCTCAAGTATATGTCTGATCCTGTGGGTGCCCCACCTCCCTCAGTGAACATCTGTAGTCCCCTATTACCTCCAGGGTCAAATATAAAGTCCTCTGTGTGGCATTTAAATCTCGTTATAACCTGGCCCCTTTCTGGTTTTCTAATCTTCTTGCACCTTACTCCCTTCTGCAGATACTAACTTTTGGCTCCACTGTGTTCATCAGACACCATTCTCATTTCTCTTCTCCTTGCCTTTGAACTGGCTGTCATCCATGCCTGGAATGCCCTCCCTCCTCACCTCTGCTTCCAAGGCTGACATACCACCTTCTGCCCAGAGACCTGCAAGTGCCATCCCTCAGAGATAACCTTCCCTTAACACCATATATATCTCATGTGTATACACATGGCTGTTTGCATGTCTCTCCTTGAGGGCTGGAGCTGTGTTTTTATCTTTATATCCATTGAACATTGCATATGCCAACCCATAGACGTTTATCAGGCACCTGTACTAAGCACTGGGATGCAGAAGGAGGTCAAAGATAGTCCCTGCCCTCATGGAGCTCCCATTCTAGCAGAGAGACAACAAGCAAACATATACAAAGCAAGCTATTTTTAGGATAAATAGAAAATTATTAATGCAGAGAAAGCACCAGAATTTAGAAGGCCTATGGAAGGCTTCCTGTAAAAGGTAGGATTTTAATTGGGACTTAAAGTAAACCAGAAAGTGGCGCTGAGGAGGGAGAGCATGCCTGATAACAAGTGAGTGCTTAATAAAGGTTGGTTGGTTGACTGACTCCAGGGACCCTTCCATCTCTAATTCTACCCTCCTACACCCTATGTGGCTAGTAAAGGTGATACCAGGTTGAAGATAAGGGGAGGGGACATAAGTAGCAAAAGGAACTGGATCCAGGAGGACAAAGTATTTGGGACTTGGCTTACTACAGGACCAGAGCATGAAGGGGGGGAGGGGTGAAGGCTTGGGCCATAGTAAAGGGAAGGAACCAGGAAAACACAGAACCATAACTGTTGTTAATGTAGGAAAGGTTGAGGATGAATCCCACGAGGAAGGACTAATGGACAGGAGGACAGGATGCCAAAGAGGGGCAGTTCAGAGTCTCTGGTATCATGGTATCAATGGAGTCATGGGCAATGTGGGCAGTCACGGTGTATCTATCCCTAGATGGGAATGAAGGGCTTAACCCTGGGAGGTCAGCATGTCCACAGACTTTATAAGCATGTAGTTTGAAGTCCCCAAGTATGCAGGCAGAGGCTACAGACACTTCCAAACCATCTTTTCTAACTTCTTACACATTATGAGCCACCAGTTTGCCTCAGTTTCCTCATCTGGTAAATGAGCTGGAGAAGGAAATGGCAAACCCCTCTAATATCTTTGCCAAGAAAACCCCAAATGTGGTCACAAAGACTTGGACACAACTGAGATGACTCCATGACTCACCCTACATGGTTCTCAACCTGTGGGTTATGTTCAATTTAAATACATCCTGTGTATCAGATATTTACATTACGATTCATAACAGCAGCAAAATTACAGTTATGAAGTAGCAACGAATGTAATTTTATGGTTGGGGGTCACCACAACGTGAGGAGCTATATTAAAGGGTTGCGGTATTGGGAAGGTTGAGAACCACTGCAGTAGAATGTCAGCTCCCTGAGGACAGAGATTTTCCTGTTGTTAATATGTCTCCAGAACATAACAACACAGTGCTTGGCTCGTAGTAAGAGACCTTTAAGGGAGGAGAACACAAAGAGGGTCTGAGAGCAGCTGACTCCTGCTCATGGCCCGTTGCTACTCAGGGGTTGCTGTGAGGACCAAATGAGATAATGTAATAACGGACCCCTGCAAACCTTAAGCTGTAATTATAGAGTGTTTTCTAAAGCCGGCCAGCCAGCCATCTGTGAGCACATGGAAAGAATGTGAAATAGAGAGGGTATATCCACCTGAATGTGTATGTTATTCTCTCTTTACAACAATTTTCATGAGAGTAAGCTTTAAAACTTTGCCCACCACCCTTCCCCATCCTCCCCTCCATTAGAATAGCTCTTTCATGCCTCTTTTATGTGGGATCATTCACCCCATTCAGTCTCCTCCCTCCTCCTTCTTCCAGTGTGACAAAATTAATTGTTTTTTTGGACTGTCATCCAATCAAAGTTACTTTATGTTCACATCCTCTGTCTACATATACTCACTCCTTCTAACTGCTAATAGTAATATTCTTTTTAAAAATTTAGTTATTTTTGGTTTTCAACATTCACTTCCATAAACGTTTGAGTTTTAAGTTTTCTCCCCCTCCCTCTCCTTTCCCCTCCCCAAGACGGCGTGCAGTCTGATACAGGCTCTACATATACATTCACGTTAAACATATTTTCACATTAGTCATGTTTTAGAGAAGAATTAGAACCAATGAAATGAACCACGAGAAAGAAGAAACAAAACAAAATTTTAAAAAAGAGCAAGAGCAAATGATCTCTTTCCATCTGCCCTCAGACTCCACAGTTCTCTCTCTGGATGTCACAGCCTTTCTCACCGTGAGCCTTTTGGAGTTGCCTTAGAACCCTGCATCGCTGAGGAGAGCTGAGTCTGTCCAAGTCAGTCATCACACAGCGTTCTCCTGGTTCTGCTCACTTCACTCAGCATCAGTTTAGGTAAGTCTTCCCAGGTTTTTCTGAAGTCCGCCTGTCATCATTTCTTATAGTTTTCCATTACATTGATCTACCATAAGTTGTTCATCCATTCCCCAGTGGATGGGCATCGCCTCCATTTCCAATCCCTCTTCCCTGTTTATCCTGCATGTAGCTTTCTTTGTACATCTCATTTTTTGCATGTTGTCTCCCCCAATAGATTGTAAGCTCCTTGAGGGTGGGGACTGTCTTTTGCCTCTTTTTGTATCCCAAGCTCAAAGCCAGGCACACAATGAGCACTTAATAAATGTTTATTGACTAAGTGACAAAGATCTTTACAAACGCGATCTCATTTGATCTTCACAACAGCCCTGGGAGATAGGTATGATTATTATTCTCATTTTACAGTAGAGGAAACTGAGGCAGACAATGGTTAAGTGACTTGCCCAGGTTCACACAGAAATAAGTATCTGAAGGTAGATTTGAACTCAGGTCTTCCTGACCCAGTGCTGTAGGTACTGAGCTACCTATCTGACCCCCTCCTCCCTCTAAGAGAGCCATCCTATTTAACAAATAATACTCAATAATTTTTTCATTTGTCCATTTTAATTAACTTACTAAAGCTTAATAATGATTTAGGGTATTTGTTTCAATGTTGTTGTTTTTTTTATTTTTTTGCCCAGAACACTGATTTCGTCAGTACACAGGCCTGTGTGGAAACTCCTTCCACTAATGAAGATAATTAAATTATTTGCAATTTAATGGTCTCAGAGAGTTGTGTGGGGCCCTAGAGGTGACTTGCCCGTATTCATACAACTATCATTTGTCAGAGGACTAAAACTCTGGTCTTTGTGACTATAAAACCACCCCTCTATGCACCACTTCACATGACTTTACAGCCTGGTACAAGAGTTTAGCTCATTTCTAGATCAATCTTGCTGACCCCTACCACTCCTGTTGTTGGCTTCTCACTCCTCTACTCTTGTATTCCAATTTACCCAAAATAATAGTGTCTATTGAAATCAGGCACTGACCAACAGGGCCCAGTTCATCAAGCATGTACCTTCCTCTGTGCCTGGCACCAACCCATGTGGAGATCTGGGAACCTGCTTCTGGGAGTGGTGATGTAGGGGCTCTGCTTTCCTTGTACAAGGATAGACTCTTTCTGGATGACTTACTCCATGGTGACATGGCACTGAGTGACATTCAAAAGACTCTAATAAAAAAAATTACTTCTCTGTCTCTCTTTCCTTTATGTCTTTGTGTTCTTCTCTCTCTTCTGTCTCTGTGTCTGTCTCTATCTCTCTGTCTCTGTCTGTCTGTCTCTCCTCTTTTTCTCTTTCTCTCTCTCTGCCTCTCTGTCTCCCTTCCTTCCTCCCTGCCCCCCTCTTCTCTCTTCCTAGATGCTTTTGAATGGAAGAAATGTTACATGTAAACCTTTAGGTGGAGAAGCCCCTCACCAACCTGGTAGCTTAAAACACAGCATGTTTTTGTTTTTTTCTCTCCCTGTTATGTTTATTCTTCTCTGATCATCCACAAATGAGTGTTGAAAACAGAGAAACTGAAGAGCTGGAAGTTGAGGAGATTCTTATCAATTGGGGAATGGCTGAATAAGCTATGGTATATGAATGTAATGCAATACTATTGTGCTATAAGAAATGAGGAGCAAACGGGTTTTAGAAAAGCCTTGGGAAGACTTACATGAACTGATGCAGAGTAAAGTGAGCAGAATCAGGAGAACCTTGTACATAGTAATAGCTACATTATTCAACGGTCAGTTTTGACAAATTTAGGTCTTCTCAGCAATTCAATGATCTAAGACAATTCTGAAAGACCCATGATGGAAAATGCCATCCACACCCAGAGAAAGAACTGTGGAGTCTGAATGCAGAGTGAAGCATACGATTTTCACTTTCTTTGGTTTTTTGTTTTTTCTTTCTCATTGTTTTCCACTTTTGTTCTGTTTCTTCTTTCACAACATGACTAATATGGAAAGTTGTTTAACATGATTGCACATATATAACCTATATCAGATTGCTTGCCATCTTGGGGAGGGGTGAGGGAGAAAAATTTGGAACTCAAAATTTTATAAAAATGTTGAAAACCATCTTTATATGTAATTGAAAAAAATAAGTAGGAGGAAAAAAACAGAGCAACCTTGTAAGTTTCAGAAGGTCTGAAGAACCACCAGTGATCTGGCTATGGGAATCTATAGCAAAATCTGCTGAACCAGAGAAGCTGAGTCCAGGGAACAACCCTGAGGGGTGACTTGCTGGGCCCAGCTCAGCAGTGGAGAGATCGAGCAGCTGAGACTCTATATCAACTGTGTCCTGCAAGTAAGAGATCAGTTCCTCCAACCTTGGCATGCCCTCCCAAGAAGTGAATTTGGTGAGAGGAGTGTTCTGTAGTTGCTGGTTTAAGTCTGAGGCTGCTCTATCCGGGGCCAAGGTCATCAAGGGGGCCTATCCACCAGTTTTTTGGGGGTGAGTTGCTTTGTGATAACCACCTTTAGTCGACTTTCCTTAGGGACTGAGGTATAAAAGGAAGAGTGTGCCACAGCACCAGGTTGGGTAGTGAGATGTTTTTGTATTTTGGATCTTGCTATATCTTCTTAATGCATATACTTTTGTAAGAGCAAATCAATGTCAGTTGGTCAAAATTACATTGGCCTGCTAATGATTAGTTAATTGATACCGAGAGGCAAAATCTACTGGTTATCAATGTTACCTGAATTCTCTTAGGATCCTGACCAGCCGCTGCCAGTAAGTCATCACAAGAGACTGACAGACAAGGAAAAATGCAGTTTATTCATTCGGTGTGACGCACTCCACCAAGAGATGATGGATCTATGTGTTTGTTACAGTTCAGTTAATGGCATTTATACCAGTCTATTATCCATGTGTCACATCAGTTAAAAGAGGTTACTGTTTTTCGGTTGTGAGCCCCATTTGGGGTTTTCTTGGCAGAGATACCTGGAGTGGTTCGCCATTTCCTTCTCCAGCTCATTTGACAGATAAAGGACTGAGGTAGTCAAGGTCAAGTGACTTGCCCAGTGTCACACAGCTAGTAAGTGTCTGAAGCTGGATCTGAATTCAGGTCTTCCTGACTCCCAGCTTTAATCACCATACTGCCTGCAGCCCCTAAATAAAAGAGAGGTACTTCTTAGAGAGAAGAGTGGTCAGACCAGGTAGATCATAGACTGGCAAAGTGTTTATGTTCATCATTTGTTCCAGAGGAAGGGAGTAGAGATATTCACCGATGCTAACCAGCCTGAGGAGAGGGATAGACTTCCTTAAACTATCAAAGCCCTCCTTTTCAAAATAAAGCCCTTTTGTCTCAATTAGAGGCTGATGGGAGACCTTCTAAGCAGCCAGCCTGCCATCCCTGCTTGGGTAACACATAGTCAAATGGTGAATAGAGAACAAAATGTGGTTAGTTATGTCGACTCCCACCAAACCACTCTTACTTAGCTCCCCCAAATCCACCTTTGAAAGGATCAGTGCTCATATTTGGGAAATATTAACTGAGGCTTGATATTGGGGAAATAGACTCAGGGAATCCTGAGCTACATAACAGTAGAAAACTGTCTCCTATTGGAGTGGGGAGGGAAGAAGGGAGAGAATTTGGGACTCAAAAGTTTTTTAAAAATTAATGTCAAAAATTGTTTTTATATGTAGTTGGAAAAAATAAAATATAAACATTTTCAAGAAAAGAAAAGAAAAAACTGCCTGCTAGTACCTCGGGGTCGTCAAGCTCCCAACTGAATTCTTGGAGAAGGCCCCATGAGTTATTGAGGGGGTTGGGAGAGTTTACTCCAATGCCTATGCCCAGTCCATTACAAATAGAAAAGGTTATAAAATCCTAATCTGGCAGTCCAAAACAGTCATAAAGAATATAATTCCCTACATAGTTATGATCCCCGAGGTATCTTTTTCATTACAAAAAAATCTTTCTTATTATGAACTGCAGCAGCAAATAGACCTCCAAGTGCAAAGAATCAAAAAGAATTGTAGATGAAACTGTGGCTTTCTGTTGTTTGGTCTGTTCTTTTCAGAAAGTGTCTATTAAATCTAACAAGTTAATAACACAATTATCCTGTTTGTTTCTGTGTCCCCTTCTGAACTCAATGGGGAGGAGGGAATATCAATAAATAATTTCAGTGAAAAAAAGAAAGAATATCAATAAACCTTTAAAAAAAATTAACAGTTAACTCAGTCCCCATGGGAGGGAGCTCTGTAGCCCTGGAGTAAAACCTGAATTAATTGGATCCAGCGGGACGCTTTGTCTACCATCAACAACCACAGAACATAAGTTTCTAACAAAGAGAAGACAAAGTATTTCATGCTGAGAAAAGAAAGAAAATTCCTAAAAGAATTTAAACTATATGTAATCAAAGTGTACGCCTCCTGTCTCCCCCCCAACACACACACACACACACACACACACACACACACGTGTGTACGCGCACACATCTGAAATGTTTTTCCCAGAGAACTTTCTGGATAAACCCTCACATTGCCAGGATTTGGGCTGGAAGACACTTGTGGTTCATAGTAGCTATAGGAAAATAAAGTCTGCCAGAGACTGTACCCCACCTCGTCTTGTCTTCCTTTCTCTCCATCCCTCCCTCTCCCCCTCTCCCCACTCCTCTCTCTTCTTCCCTCCCTCTTCTTCTTTCTCTGTCTCTCTATATCCTTCCCCTCCCTCTCTTTGTCTCTCTCGTCTTCTCTGCCTCTCTCTGTTTCTTGTCTTTTTGCTTTTGCTTTGTCTTCCATTCTCTTTCTCACTTTCTCTTTCTGTCTGTGTCTCTCTGCCTCTCTCTCTCTTTCTCTCTCTCTCCCTCTGTCTCTGTCTCTCTCTCTCTCTCTGTCTCTCTCTCTCTTCTGTCTCTTTCCTCTCTTCTCTTCTTCTTCTCTTAGTCTCTCACTTTTAACAGAACAGAACCAAAGATTACAAGATCTTAGATCCAGGGCGGCTACTATACATATATATCAGTGTTGTTCACAATCTGGCACCCGCAAATGCCACTGGTTTGGGAAAGAAGACTGAAGACAGTCTGCTCAACCCACAAGTCATAACTCTCCATCTCCTAAACAACCCAATAACAGTCAAATTGCAAGATGTTTAACTACATGCACAACTCTTAATTATTACTTTAAAATATTCCATTTCCCCCAAATAGAAGCAAGACAGCTTGAATGTTCAATCCTATGCCAGTGCCTGAAACCTCAAAGGTTTCCATTCAAATTCCCACAACCACTAATTTGAATGCCTGATTGTGGGTTAGAGGTGACCTGGGACTCCCAAAGATTGGGAGGATGGGACAGTTAGAGAGTAAGCCCTGGCAGGTTTTTCCATGCTGCACAGTCTTTGGGGGTGGTCCCACCAACAGACGGAGCCTACAGTCTTTGGACCAACCTCGTGAAGTAGAAGAAGCTGTCCGTGTCATGAATTCTTTTCCTGCAGCAACCCATGAAGCAAAGAAAAATGCAAGAAGACCCTGGGTCCTAGATGGCCCCTTTCAAAGTTTTCAGAGTGGAGTGTTAGTAGAAAAAAGGTAGAGAGTGCTAAGAATTATTTGATTTTGGGCTATTTAGAAGCATTAACTTTAGGTATTCTGAATGTGAGGTCTTGGTCCAGTGAACCCTGGTATAATTTTAGAAAGACTGAAATGCACAAATATTTATATTCTCATGATAAATGAAAGCAGAAACTGAAGGAGATTTGCAGTGCTGTAGCAGGCTAGCTCCCAGGTTCTCCTTGCAGAATTGGTTTCAACATGACTGTCATTTCATGGGACCTTAAGTCATCTGACATCACACGGTTCGTGGTAAACACAGTCACAACAAAAAAGGCCACCCTGAAGATAATTGCCATGTGTGAACCAGTATCTGTTGCAAGTGATGAAGAGATGGAGAAAATTCTTCAAAGAACTTAACTAGATCAACAACATAGCTTTGGTGACTGAAGTGCAAAGGTGGGTAAGGAAGGGAGGATGGTAAAAGGGATGCTGGAGAAAATAGGGCTGTGTGGTTTGAGTGCTGGACTTGGAATAAGGGAGACCTATGCTCAAATCTGCCTCTGACATTTACTAACTGTGTGACCTTGGGACCTTGAGGAGGTTGGGCTAGCTGATCTCTAAGCTCTTTCTAGCTCCCAGTCCTCAAAGGCCCCATAGTCTCCTCAGAAGACCCACAGGACTACACCACATATACTTTCTTCGCAACTGAGTTAGAAGGCATTAGACACAGCAAATACCAAAAAAAAAATCCCCAAAACTGACTGCATCTTTGATTACATATGTGACCATTACAGATTACAATCAATTACAGGTCTGAGAATCATAGTAGGTTCTTCTTACATCCAGAGCCACATGGGTAAAAACTGGAAGAGTGAAGATTCAAACCCAGGTCGGAAGGAGTTGTCTGGGTAGTCAGACCAGTAGTCAGAGGAAAACCAACATTATGTTAGTGGAAAAGATCAGAGTAAAAAGAAAACAAAGCCTAAATGCGTCAGCTTCAACCTTCACTGACTATTCACATGCCATATACAGTCTTTGGCCCAATACTTCAATCCATGGCCTCACGGCCATTAAGCTGGAAGTGCCTTGAGGTCAGGGACTGTCTTTTGCCTCCTTTTGAACACCAGGTTCTTAGCAAAATGCCTGGAGTATGGTAGGTGCTTAATAATGTTATAATTAATCGATTGGTTGATGGATTTTCTGGCTCAAGAAATTCTCCTCTTGATAGACCAAGATCCCTGAACTTGGGGTCTCCTATCAGGCAACATCCAAAGCTGGTCAGGCCAAAGAAATCTGTTCTCTTACTAGAAACTAGATTCTGGAGTTCATTGCCCACAAAATGCTCTTTCTCTGGCTAGAAGACTGGATTCTGAGACTCTTGTACTAGGGGCTGCTAAAGAGGTAGCCCTGAAGGACTTCCACCATGTGATTCCTCTCTTTGTGGGCTCCATGAAATTATTCTGAAGCAACTCCCCTCATTAACCCATGACATGGTCCCATATTCAAAGCTCTGCTATTTACTCAGAAAAGGGTGAGAGAGAGAGACAGAGGGAGAGAGACAGAGACAGAGACAGAGAGAGATAATTGTGTGTATGTATGTATGTATGTATGTATATATATGTATGTATATATATATATATATATGTATATATATATATGCCAGGTTGTAGAACCGATATACTCTGTGTTTGAGGCAGAGACAAATTTTATTAATTAATATGATTGTAATTCTAAGTATCTCCGCTCAGAGATAGAAAAGCTGAAATCCAAAGGAACAGAAATCCATCCTGCCTTTGAAAATCTCTCTGGCAAGAGTCACACCAAAGTTATAATTTATTATATTTCCAAGCAAAGACAAGTAAATAAAAGTTACAGAGCTCAGGTGAACATTTTGAATGAAAAATTTTCATTCATCAAGAGGACAATAGTCACTTTTAAAAGGCCAAGGATGGACCCTGAAGAATAATTTTCCTAAATCATTCAGTCGGGTCAAGAGTAGAGATTGTTGAATCATATCTGATTCTCTATGATCCCATTTGGCAGAGATACTGGAGCAGTTTGCCATTTCCTTCTCCAGTTCATTTTACAGATGAGGAAACTGAAGCAAACAGGGTGAAGTGACTTGCCCAGCGTCACACAGCTAGTAAGTATCTGAGGCCAAATTTGAACCCAGGAAGATGAGTCTTCTTGACTCCAGGCTCAGCACTCCGTGCACTGTGGCGCCCCCTAGCTGCCCTTGAGAAAGGTAATCACCTTAATTAGATAAAGGTGGTCATGTTCTAGTCTGATTCCCACCTCTAACCCATTTTCTAGGATTTTGAGTTCCTACTTAAGCTTTTGCCCAGTTTCCTCACAGAGAGTAGCTAGAGCTTTGAAGGGGACAGAGGATTTGGTTCGGGACATTGTTATCCTAGCAGCTGGATAAAATACTGATAAAATTTTCTTCCTTCATTTAAGTCTGGAAAGGATTTCCAGCCTGGAGAAATATTTGTGTCTTAATATTTCTAAAAGAGAGGGCAAGAGGGGAGCCTTCATGTGCTTCCAAGAACTGGGAAATATACACAGTGACTACAATAATGTAAATAGAGAGAATACCAACAATGAAACAATAGAAATGTAATGTTGTGAAGTTATAATGCTCGAACTTGACCAGGAGGCAAGAAGGAAACAAGTGTTTATTGAGCTCTGTGCTAAGTACACTTACTGATTAATCTCGTTTGATCTTTACAAAAACCTTAAGAGGTAGGTAGGTGCTATTATCATTCCATTTTACAGTTGAGGAAAATGAGGCAGACAGTAGGGAAGTGACTTGCCCAAGGTCTTACTCAGGAAGTTTCCGAGGTTGGATTTGAACTCAGATCTTCCTGACTCCAGGCCCAGCATTCTATCCACTGCGTCACCAAAAGCTGAAGTATACTTCCCTCCCTTTACTGAGGCAGGGGATTCTGGGATGTGGAATACTACATATAATGTTGAACTTGATGAATATATTAGTTGGTTTTGCTTACAATTTTTTTCTTTTTGTTTTTTTTGGTGAAGCAATTGGGGTTAAGTGACTTGCCCAGGGTCACACAGCCAGTGTCAAGAGTCTGAGGTTGCATTTGAACTCAGGTGCTCCTGATTCCAGGAGCAGTGCTCTGTCCATTGTTTCTGCTAGCTGTCCCTTTCTTTCTTTTAAATTTCCTTATAAGGAATGGCTGGGGGAGGAAGAGAAGGAAATATTGTGATATGTAGGTGATAACAAAATGACAGATATCAATAAAAGTTTTTTAAAAGAAAACAAGAAATCCCTTTGTTCCAACCTGCATCATAAAGAGGGACAGCTAGGTGGCGCCATAGTTTGTACAGCACCAGGCCAGGAGTCAGGAAGATTCATCTTCCTGAGTTCAAATTTGATTTCAGATACTTACTAGCTGTGTGACCCTGGGCAAGTCACTTCACCCTGTCTGCCTCAGTTGGCTCATCCGTAAAACAAACCAGAGAAAAAAATGGCAAACCACTCCAGGATCTTTTCCAAGCAAACCCCCAATAGGGTCACAAAGAATTGGACACAACTAAAACAACTTGAACAACAAACATTCGTAAAGATGGTCCTTGATGCTAATTGGAGGAGGTAACAGCCACATTTTCCCAGACTATCCTCTATAGCAGACACCTTTTGTTCATGCAGTTGACTGAAAGGTGGAGAGAAGGCAGAATCCTGTTGAATTTATTGATTGGAAAAAAAAACCCTCAAATTCTATTGAGCAAAAATGAAGCTTTAAATAAAGGCTCTCCTCTGCCAGGAGCATGGGAGATTCCTGGAGAAATGCAGCCACAGAGAGGGTCCTTCCACCACCCTCTCACTAGCAGTGTCAAGCAAGGCATAGACCTTGGAGAGTTCTACTCGCCAAAAGTTTGCCTGTGTCATGGAAGATGCCTCATTTGTGTATCCCTAGAGGTGGCAAGTGCCTCTGGACCCTCCTCAAACAATAATCTAAGGATTGTACCAAGCCCCAGATCTCTTCCATGAGATCCACGATCACTCAGAATGAGCAGGGCATCTTCTCCTTCTTTGTGACCTGGACCCCTTTGACAAAGCCTACAGATCCTTTCTCAGAATCAAGAGACAAGACTTACTGAGTGCAAGGCCAGCTTTCTATCCATTGTGCTACTCAGCCTGTCTCACTTTTATGGACATCTTTCTTCTTAACATCATTTTATTAGCGATAGTATAGTTGTTAATAGTTTGCCGATCTTTGAAGAACACTTTTTTTAATCCTTTAGCTCCTTATTCATTGGAGAATGAAATAGTGTGGATTTGAACACAGGTCTCCTGACTACAAATTTAGCTCCCTCTCTCCACCACCCCACACTGTAAATAGCTGCTCTATGTCCTATGAAGTAAGAGACTAAAATACAGGTAACAAATACAGTATTTCCCTATTTGTGGACTTCCTCCATGCCTGGAATTCTCTCTCCTCATTTCTGCCCCTTTGCTGCTACCTTCAACTCCAGGCTAAATCTGACCTTCTACAGGAAACCTTTCTCAGTGCCCCCCAGTGTTAGTCTCCTCCCTCTATTGATTATTTCCAAGTTATCCTGTTTACCTCTTTCTCATTTTTAATTGTTCAGATGTTGTCTCCCCGGTTAGAAAGTAACACTCCTTGAGGACAAGTACTGTCTTTTCCCTTTCTTTGTATCCCCAACACTTAAAACAGTGCTTGGAATACAGTAGGCACTTATTAAATGTTTGTTGACTGACTAGCTAAAGATTTTATTACCTTGTTCCCCTAGGCTGTATAATTGGGATCTTTATTTTTTTCTCCTCTCATCCTGACCTGTAATTTAATTGGAATATCTGATGGTGAAATCTATTCCACCCCTGAAGCTTAGGCAAGTGTCTGGCTTTTTATAGTCTTCAGCAGTTAAATAGACGTCAGGGAGGTTGATTGACTTGCTGGGGTCACCAGGCCAGGAGGCTTCAGAGTAGGAGCCAATAGCCTCAAACTGCCCTCTTTGGTAATGAAGGGCTGGCTCTTGACCCCTACACTGCTTCTCATGGTCTAAGGAACACAGATTCCATCTTTAAACTCACAGCAAAAGCACCATCACCATAATCACCATCATCAATACTGATGGTTCATTTTCTGTTGGCCCCACTTATTTTCAAGAGACTGGAGAGAATAGCCTTGTGGGTTTCCCAGTTGAGCTTGTCTGTAGGGAAGGGTCCTACAGGTCTGGTAGTGGTGTGAGCTCCCCATCCTCTCTGGCCCTTGCTCTGACCTTACCTCTTCACAGTGGGTGAGAGCCTCAGGCTGCCTTGCGGCCATGGCGTGTTAAGAAGGAGCTGTTTTCCAGAGCCCCAGGTAACTGGCTATTGCAGCAGTGTCCAGTGTTTAAGGGGAATGGAATGTCTCCTGGCTAGCTGTCTTCCTGACCTGTTGTTGAACCCAAGCCCAAGGTCCATCTAGGGAGTCTGGGAAAAGGAATCAAATTGCTCAGAAACCATCCATTTTTAAAAAGTCAGAAATAACTCCAATATGGAAACAATATTCACATTTGATCCAAACTTTGTGAAGAGAAACCCACCCCTGGGATTAGTGGAAGAATACAGTCATCACATGTACAGAAAAGACATAGATCATTCAGACAGAAAGTCCCTCCCAAAGGCTGTTTTCCCCTAAATTTCCCCATATTTACTTTAGCAAACATTTAATATGTATCTACTACGTCCAAGGCTTGTGCCACATGCTAGGGATACAAAAGGCAAAAATAAAATGGTGCCCACCCTCAAGAAACTTATATTCTAACAGGGATATGAAACATAGAGACAGGCAAATGTAAATTACCCATAAAGAAATTATAATCAACCTGTCAATTATAGGCTGTGGGCTCACTCTTCCAACCCACACTAACAAATCAGGTGACATCTCCAGATTCTAAAGGTATTGAGAGATCTGGGAGATGAGTGTCTTTAGTACTGTCACTCACGAGACTCCATCATGATTGCCCCAATATCATTTTGACCAGTTGATCTCTACTCAATATCAACTGATAGCATGCTAGCTATTTAACTAACTAACATAGTTAACATACTAGTTAACTAGTAAACATTAACTAGTTTTTACAGTCGGATATTAACTGAAAAGTTATAGCAAGAACTGAAGTAGAAGTATCTCTGACACTGAGAACACGCCCTCCTCTTCCACCTTCATCCCAGAGGAGAATGGGCTTAAATCTACCAAGTGATGAGACTACCATTTTCCCCACCAAGTTCACTTCAGGGTGTGGCCCAGCCTATGAATGAATGGATCCTTTGCTTGCAGAACACAGTGTCTCAGTCAATGGTTTCATTCACTGCTAAGCTGAGTCAAGCAGACATCATCCCAGGTGCCTTCTCACTGCCATTCTTTATACCGCCAGCACTTAGCAAAGTGCCTGTGGCATAATAAAGCTTAACAAATGTTTGTAGACTGACTGACTGCTAAAAGTCTCTGCCATTAACTCTTTGCACGACACAGGCTCACAACCTGGTCTGTCCATCTCCAATACTAATTCACCTAAAACTGGGAAAGAACAGAGACAGAGAGGCAAAAAGCCAAGGATGACACAATGCATTTATGGGCACATAGTAGCCCAGGTGGGGAGAGCAGGCAGTCAGTGCCAAGCTATGTGTAAATTCACCACTGCTGGACCCTTATTCTGCTCACTTGCCACCAGGGAAGAGAAAGTGCTTCCTCTCTTTTGTAGGTAAACTCAGTTCTGACTCTTTGTCATCATGTAGTAAGCCAATAGGAAATGGTCATGGCATGTCTATGTGTGCTCTAAATCAGGGAGAGTGAAGGACTGACTGCTTCATTCCATTGCACATTTCCAGAAGCAGGATCACCAAACCTTCATCTGGATATGCAAGGAGCAGAGAATATTGTGAATGCTGAAAGGACTGGGTTCTCTTTGGGCAGTGCCCTCCTCCCACCTCCTGGTTACAAATCATTTAATCAACATTTATTCAGGACATATTATGTGCCAGGCTCTGGGGATACAAAGGCAAAAAAGGAAATAGAGCCTGCCCTCAAGATGCTTACATTTCACTGCAGAGAGGTGGGGGGGGGGGGGGCGGTGTAAATAAATAATAAAAACAATAAATGAAATATAATTTCAAGAGGAAGTGAGCAGAGACTTCTCTCCCAAACTTTCCTTTGGAGCCTTCCAAACACTGAACTAGCTCTGGCAGTGAATGCATCAACCATCACGTAGATATTCCCTGGAAAGTATGCTGCCGAAGTAAGTGAACTTGTCTACAGCATTCATTATTTCTCCATTTGCTATAGCTCATGGTTCCACGAATAGATGGTGTGGTGCTGGCTGGTAGATTTCTTGGTGTTAATTGTTATGCCAAAATAAGCATAAGCAGCAGAATATCCATCCATACTTTGTCACATCTCAGCCTTGGAGACTGCATTGAGTGCGCAATCATCTGAGAACAAAAAAAGTCACACACCAACTCCCCCTCACTGTTAGTCTTGGCTTATAGCCTTTTCAAGTTAAATAATTTACTGTCAGTGTGGTAGCTGACCCTAACGTCATGTTCATCCTCCTCAAGGCTTCTGACAACATTGCTGAAAACATCACATTAAAAAGCATGGGAGCAAGCACACAGCACAGCTTTACTTCGTTGGTGACTGGGAAAGCTCACGAGCATCTTCCATTATCCAGAACCCAGGCAAGCATTTCTTCACGAAATTGACATTGATCAATACTGATGAACTTCTCCTGGTAACCAAATTTTGCCATGATCTTCCATGAGCCTTCGTGACATAATATCAGAGGCCTTGGTCAAATTAATGTCATATGAAGATCTCTTTGCTGCTCCTGGCATTTCTCCTGGAATTGTCAGGCAGCAGACTCCCTATCAAGTGTCCCTCAGCCCTTTCTGAAGCCATACTGGCCCTCGGGTACGTGACTGGCTTCCAGATGAAGGATTAGCTGATTGAGGAGGACTCTGGGCAGCACTGACTGAGACAGAGAGACACCCACCACCGCTTGTGATTGTCATAGGACAGTCTGTCTCACTTTCCTTTATTGATTATTCTTCTTGTGTCCCATCTTGAACTTCTTCACCATGCCCCTGCTGCCTACCCTCCCCCACCTCCCACTCTCCAACTTTCTTTTCTGTGTGGTTTTTCTCCACCAGATTGCAAGCTCTTCAGGGGAAGGGGCTGTCTTTGTTCTCCGTGTTTGTATCCATGGTGCTTAGCACAATGTATGTCTTTAATAGTAGACCCATAATACATTTTGATTGGTTGATAAATCTGAAATATTATTACTGGCCTCCCCAAAATATCCTCCTCTCAAGGAGGTTACATTAAAGTTGGGAAGGGGTGGGGAATTTTACACACACACACACCCCTAGAATCATAGAACATGGAATATCAAAGTGCGAGAAACATTTGAAAGACCTCCCTCATCCAATTCCTCATTGTATAGATGACAAAAATGGAGGCCAAGAGACTGATGGCCAAGATGCTGACACCAGGTCATGCCAGGATTGGCTAAGACATCTGGGCTTATTTAGGCTGGAGAGAGAGAGTTGCCAAGGGGAACAGGAGAGTGGGCTTCACAGGGCTGAAGGGCTGTCCTGCAGAACAGGGATTAGTCTGGTTCTGCTTCACCCAAGAGGGCAGAGCCAGGATGGGGGGGCGGGGGAGTTACAAAGATTTTTTTTTTAGTCACTTTTTCAGTCTTACCTGACTCTTCATGACCCCTTCTGGGATTTTCCTGGCAAAGGCACTGGAGAGGTTTGCCATTTCCTTCTCCAGCTCATTTTACAGATGAGGAAACTGAGGCAAAAAAGGTGAAGTGACTTGTCCAGGGTCATATAGTAAGTGTCTGAGGCTGGATTTGAACTCAGGTCTTCTTACTCCAGCCCCAGCACTCTGTCCTCTGCTCCACCTAGCTGCCACAAAGATTAGGTTTGATTAAAAGAGAAATTCCTAATAACTAAAACTGTTCCAAAGTGGAAAAGGGATGGGCAGCTAGGTAGTGCAGGCCTGAAGCCAAGAAGACTCATCCTTGTGAGTTCAAATCTAGCCTCAGACACTTCCTAGTTGTGTTACCCTGGGCAAGTCACTTCACCCTATCTGCCTCAGTTTCCTTACCTGTAAAATTAACTGGAGAAGGAAATGGCAAACCACTCCAGTATCTCTGCCAAGAAAACCCCAAACAGTGTCACAGACAGTCAGACTCAACTGAAATGACTCAACAAAGTGGAAAAGGAAGCAGTGAATCGCTCTTTACTAATCTTTGGCAGAAGTTGTATGAAAGGTTTTTGTGGGTGTTGAAGAGTAGATTTTTGCTCAAGTCTGAGCTGGATTTGATGACTTCTGAGGTCCCTTCCAGCTCTGACATTCTGAGGTTTTTCTTCCAGAGAAGGGACTAGGACCCAGGCATTTTGGTCTCTAATTCGGTGCCCTTTCCTCCACCACACTGGTTCTCATGGGTACTGATTATCTAACAAGAAACAATATTTTACTAAAAACAAATGATTAATTTTGCTAAGCTGAATCAACTAGCTGTCAGACCTGCTAAGGGACCTTTACTACTCCATGCCTAAGCTCATCATAGACCCAGGTGCTAAAAGGAGCTTGTAAACCAACTTCTGCCCAGCTCTCCTGACCTGTTTTCCAGGAGCAGATGTGGTCCGTGGAGGCTCCAGTCATTCTCCACAAAGTCCTTGGCTGTTCTTATGCTTGAGATTTGCCTGCTGCCATGTCCCAAGGCTTCCTAGGCCTCTGTGACCCTCTCAGCTAGCTCCAGAAAGTCACATTTCCCAAAAGAAGTCCCACTCAAGGCTTTGCAACCCTCTGTACTTGGGCTGGCATCCATTACAAAGGGGCTCTATCAGAGGCATGACCAGGATGCAGCGATCCAGGCTTTTTGCCCTAAGGTGCCAACAGCAGCTACATGCCCTTCAGCTACCTGGCTGTCATACTCCAAGCCAGCTTGTCCACCACTCCCCACCTAGGAGCAACCAGCCTCCATTTGTCCCACTGTCCATCTCCCACCACACAACTTATCTGAAGATAATCTATGTTAACTCCAGTTGAATTTTGTGAACTTGCCCCAGGTATGAAAAATCCTGGTTATGGATCTGGGCCCAAGCTAGTCCATTGTTCTGAGAGCTAGGAAAAGAGATATATAGGTGGATGCGACTTTCTAGCCCTTGAGGACAACTACCCCATTTCACTAACATGGAAAATCCCCTGGAGAAGACCTGAGCTTCCTGGTATGGGAGACAGCCCCATCTGGGGACCAGCAACCCATCACACTCTCTCCCATGGCTTTACATAGGCCATGGCCCAACCTCTACCAAATGGGCTGGGATAAAAGACTGCCTGCTCACCCACTAAGAATCCCATTAGGACCACTCAGGCAGGGGATTGTGCCAAAGTACAGGCTGATGGGGTGAATTCCTTCCAGCACCCTGTGCCCCTCAGCCTGTGTTCCTAATCTGGAGGAAGCAGCTTGCCTGTGGGTTCTCTTCCTTCTCTTTTTTTTCTCCTTCTTTTGGTCAAGTTTGCTGGAAGGCACCATGGATTATGCACAAGCTCTCTCCTCTGGCAGCCTCACATCTGGATTTATTGTCTCCTCAGGAGACGGCCTGTCGTGTTCAACAGCAGACTGCCCCCATTTGAATTGGATGATTGAGTTTAAATTACTGAGAAATGATTCTAGGGCCAGAGGATCCAACATAAATAGACGGCTTCAGCCCCGGCCAGGCCTGAACCATGGAAGTTTCCCCACGACTGAGCTGCGTTTGGGGTTGGATGTCTGGCAGACCCAAGGAAGATGATACATTCAATTCAATGGGAGATAGGGGAGAGAAATAAAGGAAGAATGAACACAGATAGTAAACTCTTCAACAGCAAAAGAAAAGGGAATAATTCACAACAGGTTAGGCCGATTGTCAACAGCCAGAGCATATTTCAGGACATTCGTGAAGGACAAGAAAGAGGCCCAGGCTCTTTGGAGGAAAAACTTAAAGGGGATAGTATAGAGATAAAAATCACCATTTCTTTGTGTTGTTCATGTCGAGGGAGATAATGAGAATGGAATTTTCAGGGTAAATCTAATTTACAGTATTTATGCTCTGGTTCATGATTTTTTTTTTCACTAAAAAAATTGTGTCCTGGGGGTGTGCAAGCTTGTGTTTTACTTGCTTCTGATGACAAGATGAAGTCGGGGAAATTTCTTTTCCCATTCCTGGCTGGCTCCCCTCCCAGGACCATTCAGGCTCTGGCTTGGGCTCAACCCATTCCCATACAAATGATTATAACTGGTGACCCCAAACTAAAGTTCTGGATTTATAAAGACTGGGTTCAATCTTGGAGACCCCTCACAAACAGTCTCTCTTTTGGCTTGGATTTCTTCCAGAAACATCAGAATGTGCCCATATTTGCAGCCTACCCTGACTCCCATCCAAGGATTGCCCTGAGAAAATCAGAATCTGACTCTCGTCAAGGTCTCTACCAAAGATATAAAAGGCCCCCAGTTTTCATGTGAGCGCTCAGGGTATTAATGCATTGAGTACAGGATAGGCCTCACTTTGACTGAATGACAACAGAAAAGGCATGCCTCAGATAGAGCTACATAACTGGGAACTGTCCGAAGTTGGATTCAAACCCAGGCCTCCCTCATCTCCAGGTCCGGAGCTTTATTCCATATATCACAGAGGCTACTTCAAAATATAATGTCTAATTGCCCACAGCCAGGCTCACACTTGGCCTCATTCTCAGGTGTTCACACTAACAGCCAAACCTAATGCCAGGCAGTGTAGGGGTAGGGGGCAAAAAATTGTCTCATTGGATATTTTTAAACCCAACCACTTTGAGTTGGTTTGGGGCATTGTAACAGGTTCTAGATTCTCAGAGCTAGCCTTGGCATCAGAAGCCACCTAGTCCAAACCATGCTTGACCAAGAGTCCTCTCAGTAACATCCTCAGCAAGTACCACCTCCCCCCCCTCCCCCATCCTACTCAGGCTCTGCTGGAATTCCTCTAGTAACAGGAAATTCACCACCTTAGTTTGGAGTCTGAGAGGCAGATTTCAGCTTAATGTAAGGAAAAACTTCCTGACAATTAGAGGGGATTTATGAAGAAATAAAAAATAGTTGGCAAAAAACTTTCTCCCCAAACTGGAGATGGCCCGTTGACTCTTAGACACACAAGGTCCCTGGGGAGAATGAGCTTGAACCCACGACATGTATAGACAACACATGTGGCAAAGAGAAAACTCAAAAACTCTTGACACTGGAGATTCACTTTTCTTCCTTGGTGGAGACATCATGAAGTTCCCCTAAGGCTAGCTCTTTGTCAGGTGGGCATCCCTTCTGGGTCCTGCGGGTCAGCCCCTCTGTGGAGTCCACAGACAGCCCTTCTGTCTACCACCAGGGTTCCGTTTCCCTAGAGCCATCACCATCACCATGGGGTCTTAGCACATCCTTCTCTGGGGTTTCTTCTGTCCTTAGCCATTACTGCTCAGGAAGCCCCTGTGCTGCATCTAGTCCCTGATGGGGCCTCAGAACCTCCAGACGTCATCAAGCTACCTGGACAGACCCATCTTGGAATGTGAATTTGCCTAAGAACAGGAATAAATTAGTGCAAAAGAAAGAGGCAGCTCACAGTCTTGGACAAATCAGCTACCCTTCCCATACCTTGCAGATAAAAATCCTGTCTCCTCATAGGCATAAAGTAGTGATAACAATCATTTATATGGCACTGACCACATGCTAGGCATAGTGCTAAGTCCTTTAAAAATATTATCTCATGTGATTCTCACAACAATCCTGGGAGGTAGGTATTGTTATCGTCTTTATTTTACAGTTGGGGAAACTGAGGCAAACAGCGGTTAAAGTGACTTGCCCAAGGTAACACAGCTAGTAAATGATCTCAGCTTAGGTTCATTGACTCCATGTCCAGGTTTCTTTCCATTATCAATCACTAATCATCCATTCAGCAGGCCCCAAGCACTTGTGTCAGACATAGGAGAGACAGACAAGAAGGAAATCATTCCTGCCCTCAAGGTATTTACCATCTCAAACTCAACATATCCAAAATACACCCCAAAATAATAAAAATTTCATTTCCCACAACTCGAATTTCTTTTGCAAACGTCTCTGTTTCTCTCTGATCCTTCCAGGCAGTGAGGTGCCCAAGGGGGCCATCTTCTCTTTCACTTCTCATCATTTAGGGCTGGCATCAGGATGCCATTGGAATCTGAACAACCCCAGTGGTCCAAAGGAAGTTCTTCCTTGGGCGGAATTTCATTTTGGAAAGCCTTGGTTCCATCCTTAGTGAAGAAGGGAAGTGGGTCAACTATCTTTACTCATCCCCCCACTTTTTTTGTAAAGAACATTTCATTTTTTTCTAATTCCATATAAAGATAGTTTTAAACATTCACTTTTTATAAGATTTTGTGTTCCAAATTTTTCTCCATCCCTCCCAACCCTCCTCCTCAAGGTTATCCACATCCTCACCTCTCTTCAGATACTTCTTCCTCAGTTTCTTTCCTTCCTTCTCACCTTTCTCCCTTGCTGTAGCAGAAACATAGAGGTGATCTAGTCTGATAATTCCCCCATTGCACTGCTCTCCATGCGAACACACACTGGGAATCCTCTCTGTAATAGCCCATTGATAGATGGGCACTATCACTAGGCAGTCAGTCAATAAATTAAACATTTACTAAGTGACTATCATGTGCCTGGCATTGTGCCAAGCCCTAGGGACACAAAGAAAGGCAAAAGATAGTCCCTCCCCTCAAGAAGCTCTTAAAATCTACAGTAATTGCCATGAAAGTAGCAACACCAAGCCCAATCCTTCCAAGATCAGTGGTGCCAACGTCAAAAGCCACCACACCCATCAATCCAATCCAACAAGGCCCCTTCTGACACACTGAGGTACGTGAGGGAAGCCACACCCCTACTAGAATTCAGCAGCTTAAGTCCAGTCCAGTAACTGAGCCCTGAGTCCCAACAGATTTCTTCCCTTGAAGCTTTCTTCAGAGAGATTCATGGCAGGGGGAGGGGGAGACTACAGATTTAATTAAACACCCATATATCTTTTATGGCAGAAGGAATGGGAACATCTTGTCTGTGCCAACACTGCCCTAATTACCCAAAGACCCGAGAATGATAACACCTGAAACTGAGCCAGGGAGAGATGAAAGGGCTTGGCCCCTTCACTGAGTGATCCCTTCACAGCCTAGAACACCCCTAGCTTATCCCTAGGTCCAAAGACCTTAGAGCAAAGGGTTCATTCAAGGATTCCCAATACCCTGTAAGCCTAAAGGGCCCCATTACTCCCCTGGCAGAGAGCACCCATTCAATGCCAGTTTGGTTCCCAAATACTGCCCTACTCCCATCACCCAAAAGTAAGGAGAAAGAGAATGTGAATGGTTCATTTTGGGAAGTGTAGGATGGTAGGGGAAGCCCTGAGAGTCAGAAGACCCTCCACTCTCAGGTTCTTCCAGACTCTGGAGCTATAATGCTAGGACTCATACCAGGTTGTTATTTGGGTTTTTTTTCCTCTGAAAGTTACCCAAATAGCTTTATTCCCAGAACTGGGTACAGTCTCAAAGGGCGTTTCTCACTCTTTCCTCATGAAATCCTGGTTTTTCAGTCATGCGTGACTATCCCAACCCAGGCAGGGACCTTGGCAAGCAGCAGGGTATCAGGAGGGGTAGCGGGGCTCTGCTCTTCTTCAGCCTTGATGGGGCAGATAGGGAGGATGCTATATCTTCCTAGTGCCCAGAGGGCTTGGCAAAGACAAACATAACTTGGAGAAAACTTTCAAACAGACTGAATCACAGAAATTCAGAGACGGGAGGGACCTCAGCAGCCATCTCGTGCAGCCCACAGGCGAAAGGGAAAGGAATTCCCTTCTTCAAAACAACTAACCTCCCCCTTTTTCAACCAACGCTCACATGACATTGACTCAGACCCTTTGCCATCCTGGTCGGTATTCTTTGTCATTCTCTTTTGGACGTTCTCCAGGTTATCAATATTTTTATTAAACCAATGTATTTATTTGTCACGTCTGACTCTTTGTGACCTTATTTAGGGTTTTCTTGGCAAAGATACTGGAGTGATTTGCCATTTCCTTCTCTAACCCATTTTGTTGAACTGAGGCAAACAGGGTTAAGGGACTTGTCCAGGATCACACAGCTGGCAGGTATCTGGAGCCAAATTGGAACTCAGGTGTTTCTGACTCCAGGTTCCACATTCTATCCTCTTCACCATCTAGGTGCCCAACCATCATATACCAACAATGTTAAATAGAACAAGACCAAGCCCAGATCCCTGGGACACTCCATTGGAGACTTCTTTCCATGTTGACATTAAACCATTAACAATCACTCTCTGAATCTGGTTTTCCATGAAGTCTGGAATCCATCTGATTGCTATATCTCTCCTTCTCCATCAGGATAGAATGAAATACTTTATCAAAATATTTACAAAAATCCAGATAAATTACATCCACAGCATTACCCTTGTCTACCAGTTCAGCGATTCTGTCAAAAAAGCCATTGTATTTAGCCTAGTGTGACTTATTCTTGATGGAGCTCTGCTGGTTCTTGGTGCCCACTGCTCCCTTTTCTACATGTTCATTAATCGTCTCTTCTATGATCTGAATGCAAATTTTCCCAAAATTCCAAGGCAAACTCACTGGCCTATCATCACTGACTCTATTGTCTTCCCTTTTATGAAAATGAGGACACATTTTGCCCTTCTCTAGCCTTATGGCACCTCTCCCATTTCCCACGATCTTTCAAATCTCAAAGAAAAGTGAATTGGTTTAATTGCAGAATCACAGAATGTCAAAGTTGGAAGAGACCTCAATGGCCATCCTCTCCAACCCATAGCTGAACAGAACTCCCCGCTACAACACACCTGACCAGTGGCCATCCATCCTCTGTTTGAAGTCTTGTAGTGAAAAATGACCCATTCTACCTTGAGGGAGGCTTCCTGTTCCAACCTCGGACAGCTTTCTTAGAAGCCTTTTCCTGACAAAATCCACTTCTCTCTAGCGTCCACCCATTGCTCCTGGTTCTGTCCTCAGGGATTAAATTAGATCCCTCTTCCAAGTGGCAGCTTTTCAAATCCTTGAAAATATTGATCCTGACCAGCCAATTTCCCCCACCACTGCTAGTCTTCTCTTCTCCAAGCTAATCATCATGGGTCCTCAAGTGATCCTCATGTGGCCATTTGCCATTCTTGTCACACCTCCCTGGACACTGTGCTTCTCAATACTGTTCTTAAAATCTTGCCCCTGAACAGACCATAACAGGAACAGAGGTGGTCTGACAGGGGCAGAGGAAAAAGGAACTATTCCCTCCCTTGTCCTGGAAACTCAACTTATCTTAATGCAGTCCAAAAATCTTCCATTTGGTGGCTGCCATGTATAATAAAGGCTATATAAATGTTAGGAAGAGGAGGAAGAGGAGGAAGAGAAAGATGAAGAGCAAGAGAAATAGGAGAAAGAGGGAGAGGTTATGAGCCTGCAGTGTACTTCCTCACTGGTCATGGTACTGAGAAAAGTTTCCCATCCCTACCAAGAGAACTTAAATTTTGATAGACCAAAAGAGAGGGGGACACACATTTATTAAGCACCTATTATGGGCTAAGCACTGTGCTAAGTGCTTTAAAAAAATGATCTCATTTAATCCCCACCTTGGAAGGTAGGTGCTATTATATCCATTTTACAGCTGAGAAAACTGAGGCAAACAGAAGTCAAGTGACTTGCCCAGGGTCACAAAGGAAGTATCCAAGGCTGTATTTGAACCCAGGTCTTCTTGAATTCAGTCCCAGCACTCTACCTACTGGATGACCTAGCTTCACAACACAAAGTCAGTACAAAACACAATATGAGTCAAATTAGCCAAGAGCCTGTCACACAGTAGAAATTAATAAAATGCCCCTCACATCATTGTAGTCTTTGTGTCTACTGTTCTCCTGGATCTGCTCACTTTTCTCTGCATCAGTTCATGTAAGTCTTCCCAGGCTTCTCTGAATTCTCCATATTCATTATTTCTTACTGCATAATGATACCCATTACTTTCATGTGCCACATCTGGTTTAGGCGTTCTCCAACTGATGGGCATCTACTTTGTTTCCATTTCTCTGCTACCACAAAAAGGGGCTGCTATAAATATTTTGAGGTATGTGGGACCTTTCTTTCTTTGACTTCCTTAGAGTATAAGCTTGACAATAGAATCTCTGCAGTGACTTTTTTTTTAAAGCATATTTCTAAAATGACTTTCCAGAATGGTTGGACCAATTCTCAGCTCCATCAACCATTTATTAGTGTATCTGTCTTTATACAGCCACTCCAATGTTGACTATGCAAGTAGCCATTCTGACTCCCTCCCAGTAATATGTCAATTTCCTGAGAACAAGAATCATTTATTAAAAAAAAAAAAATCTTCATATCTCCACACCTGTAAAAATTTAATAAATTCTTGTTGAATAGGATTATGCATGCAAATTTTGCTGACTAATGCTTTTCCTTGAAGATTAACTTTTATCTAATCTTTATATATCTTATATGTCTTTAGTTATTTTTGTAATCAGAATCTGGAACAATGCAAAGACCCCATCTATTTGCATGAGTAATGCAATCTCTTCACATGGAGAATATGGGAAACTTGTTCATGGGGGAATGGTAATAATGCATAAGAAACTTCACAATGAAGGAGTAGTTTGGGGTGGGGGAAGTATTCAAAAAAGCTCATCAACTTTCACCCTTTTCCTTTTTTTGCTCCATTGACACCTGGGAGAATTCAATGATTCTCTTTTGACATCCAGTAAAAGCCTACATGTGACTCCTAAGAAATGGGATCTCTTGGGACTTTTCATTCGTTCTTTTACGTTCCAAATGAAGGGTGTTTTAACAGCTAGGAGAGTGGACCACAGGAATTTGGGCTTTGAAGCAAACACAGCATTGATTCCCCAAGGAGCAAGGTTTGACCTTTGGGAGCAACCTTCAGGACCCCAGCAGAGGGAGAATTCATCCAGCAGTCATGTCACATCTGGACCACACATGAATTTGGTAGGATCATTGCAATGGAGAAACTGAGCTAAGTTTTAAGTCAACTTCCCCCGAGCCTGAGGTGGTAAAAGGGAGAGTCCGCCCCAGACATACTGGGAGAAATGTTTGTACTTTGAAGCAAATGTCCCCTTATAAAAATTACCCAGGGTTAAGTGGGTGGTTAATTAGAGTTGGGATGCTAGTCATGGACTCATAACAATGGGAGGAATGTAGTCAGTGAGGCTGTAAATGAATTCAATCTGACTCATTGATAAAACAGAGTCATCCAGTGAGAGTTGGAAGAGACCTTGGAGATAATCCACTCCCAATTCCTTCACTTGGCAGGTGAGGAAACTGAGGCTCAGAGAGTGGGCAGGAGCACTGAAGGTCACAAAGAACAAAGGCAAGATCCACATTTAGCTGTTAGGAGGATGCAAAGCTTAGAAAAAACTCAGCTCAAGTATCACTCACGTGATAGCTTTCTTGGTTCCTCCAGTTGCTGGTGCCCTCCCTTCCAAAACTGCCTCATATTCATTTTGCAGTGCATAGAACACCTGGAGGAAGGAAGACCTGAGTTCAAATCCAGTCTCAGACACTGTGTGACCCTGGGCAAGTCACTTCACCCTGTTTGCCTCAGTTTCCTCATCTGTAAAATGAACTAGAGAAGGAAATGGAAAATCACTCCAGTATCTTTGCCAACAAAACCCCAAATGACACTAATGTGTTGTTGGTGGAGTTGTGAACTGATCCAACCATTCTGGAGAGCAATTCAGAACTATGCCCAAAGGGCTATAAAATTGTGCATAACTTTCGATCCAACAATACCACTGTCAAGTCTATATCCCAAAGACATCCAAAAAGCGGGGGGATGGGAGGGTGGGGAAAGGACCTATTCCTACCAAAAACTATTTATAGCAGCTCTTTTTGTGGTGGCTAAGAATTGGAAATCAAAGGGATTCCCATCAATTGAGGAATGGCTAAACAAGCAGTGGTATGTGATTGTACTGGAATATTATTGTGCTACAAGGAATGACAAACAGGATGATTTCAGAAAAATCTGGGAAGACTTACATGAACTGATACAAAGTGAAATGAACAGAATCGAGAGAGTGTGGTACACAGTAATAGCAACATTGTCTGATGAAGAACTGTGACTGACTTAGCTATTCTCAGTACTACCACGATCCAAGACAATCCCAAAGGACCAATGATGAAGCATACTATCTACCTCTGGGGAAAGAACTGATAGTATTTGAATACAGACTCAAGCATGCTATTTTTCACCTTCTTTCATTTTTTTCCCTTTCATTCGAGTCTTCTTGTACAAAATAACTAATGTGGAAAGGTTTTACATAACTGCACATGTATAACCTGTATCTGATTGCTTATCATCTGAGGAAGGGGGAGGGAGGGAAGGGATAGAATTTGGAATTCTAAACTTTAAATAAAAATGTTTTTTTTAATTGAAAAAAAAAACACCAAATGGCATCACAGAGAGTCAATTATGATGGAAAAAACCGAACAACAAATTCTGTGTGACCCTGGGCAAGTTACTTAACTTTGTTTGCCTCAGTTTCTTCATCTGTAAAATGCTCTGGAGGAAGAAATGGCAAACCATTCCAGTATCTCTGCCAAGAAAACCACAGATGAGGCCATGAAGAGTCAAACATGACTGAAATGACTTAACAACACCAAATCAAGCTCATATCTCTTTATATATGAATACATCGTCTACCCCATTGGTATTAAAGACCTTTGGAGACAGGTACTATTTCCATCCTGTCTTTGTGTCTCCAGTGCTTAGCTCACGACTTGCCTGACACATGACAGAGGCTGAATCCTTGCTTAGACTTAGCACTCGAAGGGAGGCCATCAAGTCCAACCCCATCATTTTATGAATGAGGAAACTGAGGCAGAGAGCCATCAGTGTCTGACTTAGGGTCGTTCAGCTAGTAAATGTCTGAGACAGGATTGGAGCCTAGTTCTCCCTCCAGACTCTAAGTCCAAGGCTGCTTCTCAATTATTGGTTGATTGATTATTAAACAAGGCGTGATCCCTGCCCTCATGGAGCTTACACTCATGACGTAGCACATCTACATAGACTGGGCCAGCATGTATCAGCTGCAGTATGACATTGCAATGAAGGAAGCAGGGCTCCTCCAGCATGGGCATGCCCAGGACACATATGTCCAGGCATACTCACGCCTGCACATCAAAAGTCTGGAGAAGGCCTCTGGCCTCCGCCCTCCATGCGTGAGGGGCCCTGCTGCCTCATACAGGGCCTGACAGGCTGTTTATTTTTGTCTCCTTTGTTTCCAGAGCTTTGGGAGGGACCAGTGGACATCAAAGTCAGGCTCTCTGACCAGTTCCTTGCCCCGCTCCCCCATCCTTGACCCCTAGCGCCTCCTGGCCAGGGCAAAGCCCAACAGATGTGGCCTGAGCGGGCGGGCGGGGAAAGGCCAGTTCCACGATCTGCATCAGACCCTCTGTGTCTCTGACTGCCTGCATGCTCCAGCTTTAGCTTTGACTGTCTTCCCAGCCCAGGCTGGACCCCATCCAAGCCTTGTCCTCCAGAGAATTCAGAACCCAAGGGAGGAGTGAGGGCGAAGGGGAGGGATGTCCAATGGGAGCCCAGGGATGCCGTCATGATCAAGGATGGAGGGTGGATTAAATCAACTAAACACACATTAATTAAGGGCCTACATTATACAGGGCATTCATTGTGCTAAGCTAAGAAAAACCGGCAGTTGTTCTAACCTCTCAGAGCCTCACTATTCTCATCTGTAAAAGGGAAGAGTTTGTCTTCAACAGCCTCTAAGGTCCCTTTCATTGCTAAATGGGATAACACCATGACCTATGAAGACACAGGCCTTGCTCTCAAAGAGATCAAGGTGTAATAATAGGAAGGGCTAAAGATACACGAGACAAGGGAAGTGAAGTATGTCAAGCAGCCATTCAGGATTCAGAAACCTGTGGAGGAAGGGATTGCTATCACATGGGGGTGGGGAAGGGGCTGGGCAAGAGGAGTTTTCGAGAGGAAAGACCTGGGCCTTTAAGAGAGAGACTTTACCAGGCTGAGATGACAGCTTAGAAAGGGCTCAGAGCCCTGCCTGGAGCAAGGACAGGGGAAGGCAAAGGGCAGGGCAGGGCAGGGCAGGGAGCCCTGGCCCTCAGGGACCTGAGGTGGAGGAAAGAGACCGTACTGGGGCTCTCTAACTTTGTCTTCTCCCTCAGATCTCAGGCCTAGTGTCTGGGATGCAAGGTCTCTACCTACGCAGGGGACAAGCGAGGGAAGAACAGGTGTGAGGCTCCATACAAGAAGGTCTCTGAGTGAGAAGGGAGGCAGGGTCCTGTCCAAACATCAATGAGAGCTAAAGCAGAGGAGCAGAGAGAAGTATGTTACATCATCTTGCTCAGATGCTTTTTGAGTTGCTTTCTTTAAAAAAAACAAACAAAAAAAACCCCAACTTTTTATCAACAACTTTTGTTTTTGTTGTTTAACTGATTAGTTGCGTCCAATTCTTCATGACCCCATCTGGGGTTTTCTAGGCAGAGATACTGGAATGGTTTATCACTTCCTTCTCCGGCTCATTTTACAGATGAGGAAACTAAGGTAAACCGGGTAAAGTGACTTGCCCAGGGTCACACAGCTAGCAAGTGTCTGAGCCTGATGTAAACTCAGGTCCTCCTAACTCCAGGGCTGATGCTCTATCCATTGAACCACCCAGCTGCCCTAAAGTTTGCTTTTTCAGCTCCTTTGTTTCTGAGTAACTTTGTTTCCTGGTCCTTACCTAGTCTTTCTTGTAATAACAAATTTAATAAGAGAAACAAAAGCAGTTCATCAAATGTAACCAATCCACCAACTGAGTCTGTTTGTTTCTGCCATGCTCCACAACCAGAGTCTCCCGCCTTAATAAAAATCACTCAGAAGCTTTTAAGGAAAAGGAACATTCCTATTTTTCTGAGGTTCGTGGCTGGAGTCTGGTCAGGAAGCAGTGGCTAGGATGCTTTGCTGGTAGGGGTGGAGAGATTGCCTCGAGCCTGGGATGCTCCAGTCGTATCATGGTTAACATAGCAGTTCCAAAGGCCCAAGTCAGGAAGGGGAAGAACAGAGCCTAAGTGCTGCCAGCTCCTCTGCCTGCCCTAATGTCTGTCCAGGGATTCCAGATCTGGAGCTGGAAGAGACCTTGGAGACCACCAGAATCTGGTCTCCTTATTACAAATGAGGCAACTGGGGCACAGAGGAGATAAGTGACTTACCCACAGTCACACAGCTAGTGTCTGAGGAGGATTCAAACTCAGGTCTTCCTGACTCCAAATCTTGTGCCTCATCTGCTCTGCCCCTCAGCCTCTCAAAGGCACAGGCACAGTGGTTTAATTAAATAGAAACCTGGACTGGAAACCAGTTCAAACCCTCCCTCAGACACTTACCAGCTATGTAAGTCCAGACAGGACATTTAAACTCCCTAGGGCCCAGTTCTTTTATTTATAAACAAACTCAATGACCTTGAAGGTCTGAATCTGTCACCCTGTGATTTATAGAACTTTGCCTTCCTTCAAGGCCTTATTCAAGGGTCACCTCCTACAGGAAACCTCCCCTACTGCCTCCAATATCCCCCTTCCCCTCACTCCCAACCAACTACTCTGTATTTAGTCTATTTTGCTTTTCACTCCGGACAATCCCCACACAGAAGACATATGGAGTTTAATGGAGGCTCCTACTCCCCTATTTGGAGCATAGGCAAAGAGGCTGGTGATTGGCTGCATCACTAGAACTGGGGTCCATTCACAAAGCACTAACTGGACACAATAGTGAGAGCCTTGCTACTGTTCTTTCTCCATCATGCTAGAAGCCTCTGGATGAAGAGAAGCCTTGGCTCTTCTAAATCCAAAGCCAACATTCAATATGAATCAACATATGGACCTCTGCTCTTTCCTCTTTGTGTGTTTGCTTGATCCAAGGGTGGCAAGCCTGTAGCCTCAAGGGCATGTGTGGCCTCCAGGCCACAGGTTCCCCACCCCTGAATTCTGTTTTACATGAAGGACACCAGAAGTGGAGAATAAACCACCAAGAGACTGGAAGCTGGAGGGCATGTTGAGATTTGCTGAAAGTCAGACAATGAGGAGAAAAATCTCAGTCAACTTTCTTGACCCAGTTTGACAGTAGCAGAGATATAGACTCATCTACCATGCCTCATTTGGAAGTGAATCCATTGGATCAAATACTATGGAGAAACTGCCTTAAGTCTGAGCCCACTTTTCCTAGGAATAGATACAGTAGAGAAAAGGGCATGCCTGTACTTTTGTTTTTGCAGTAACTTCTCAGTAAATATCATTTTGGAAAACCTAACTGGTGAGAATTGGTTAAATGGAACTGGAGTGCTATTACACTGATGGCTATCCATGGAGAAAACACATTGGAATGGGGGCTCAAACTGATAGCATTAAAATAAGTTGCCAAAACCACTCAGAGATACAACAGAGCTCTGAGGGGTGGTGTTGTAGCTGGCTTCACTCTGGGAGACTGAGTGCAAAATTTCACTACCTCTATGTGTCTTGTGTTTACTTACCTGCATATAGGTTGTATCCTACCCCCAGTAGAATGGAGGTGTCTTGAGGGCAGAGATTTTTCATTTGCATCCTGGGGCTCTAGTATAGTGCCACACTCATGCAATGTCCAAACCCAGACCTGTTCGGGTCTCCCACCTTCCCACCTCCATCCCTAAACCCACTGACAAGGGCCATAAAGAGCACCAGCGCCTCAGCCTCAGCTGGACAAGTTCCCCTTCCTCATCCTCTAGAACCACCCTTTCCCAAGGGAGTCCATTCAGGCCTGGCTCCCCCACACTGCCCAGCCCAAACCCATGACTCATTGTCCTCTTCCCAGAGCATGCAATGCCACACCCCTGCTAATCAGGGGCTGGCGGGCAGGCGCCTGCCTCTATGTGCAACTCCTGACCCATCAAACACCATCAAACCTGCTTTGCCTTTTGTCAGAGAAATGAGGCAGAACAAATACATGTAAACATGAAAATTAGTAACATCCGCCTGCTCCCAGAGAATGATGTTGGAGGGGGGAAGGGAAGGGAGGCTTTCTGGGCCCACCAGAACAGCTGTTCATTTTTCCTGACCAGACCAAGCCTCATAGAGGCTTTTTGCTCACCAGATCCAAAGCCAAAGAGGATAGAAAGAAAGTCAGAGCATCCTAGAGCGCTTGGAGATCCTGAAGGAGAAAGTAAGCCCTGAGTGTCTGTCCTGGACGCAGACCAGCATGCCCCAGGCCTGATCCCTGAGGGGCTTCCCTCACTCAAGGCTCAGGCCATGCTGCCTCCTACACCAGGCCTTTCCTGATCCCCTCTCCCCCAGCAAGCTGTCAGTGCCCTTCTCTATGGACCCCCAATTAATTTGTATCTACATTGCATACACTTTATATTTACTTATCAGCAAACATGTTGCTTCCCTCCAATAGAATAGAAACTTCTTGAAGGCAAGGATTGGCTAATTTTTTTCTTTGTATCTACAGTTTGTAGCACAGTGTGGCACACAGTTGGGGTTTAATAAATGCTTGTTGAATGAATGGTCCAGGGGAGAGAGAGAGACAGACAGAGAGAGAGAGAGAGAGAAAGGAGAGGGAGAGAGGAGGGAAGAAAAAGAGAGAGGGAGAGAGGGGGAGGGGAGAAAGAGAGATGGACATCCAGAGCATTTATTAAGCACTTATATAATTATCTACTTTGGATATTATCTGTGGCACTTTCTTAATTCTGGACCCCTTTTCCTGACTGTTCAGCAGTATGAGCTCAGGAAAGATAAACTCCTAATTTCAACTCATGGAAACTATAATAATTCCTAATAAGGAAGAAAAATTTCAAACAAAAAGAAAATGTGTGTGTGTGTGTGCGTGTGTGTGTGTGTGTGTGTGTGATGAATCCCAAAGCCCAGGGCAATGATTGGATTAACTATCATTTTGGATTATCAGGCATCACAGGTTCCTTACAGTAGAGTGAATGATAGGAAATTGGAAAAGGAAGCAGGCCAGTCATGGTCGGAGAGCAGGGCACAGTCAGCAGATGGAAGGCCTTGCACTGATCCCCACAGAATGCTCACAGACCTGGAGAGGGGCCCTCCAGGCCAGGCCTTTCTTCCTCCACGCTCAGCCAGAGCTCTTGACTTTTTCCATCGCCTTCATCTTCTTTTCTTTCAGCCCAGAGGGGGCTTGAGAGGGAGCAGGTATCTCCGATTCACTCCAGCTAAGGAAAGCATTTTTAAGTATGTCCTATATATTTGACACTGAACTTCATCCTGGGGATAGGAATACAAGTACAGCAGAGAGTGACATGTGTGGCTCATAGAGAGGCAAGAAGAGACATCTCTAGCCTCTCTTCCCTTCACTCTTCTCCAAGTGATCTATTTTTTCCAGAAGAAGAAGCCAGAGTCTGACCACTCTATTCTCCTCAAAGAAAGGGAATACTGGGCTAGAATTTTATTGATCTGTTCCCTTAAATATCCTTGGTCTAGGGAAAATCACATTTTAAATTCAAGCTATACTCTTGATCACTATTCCTTAATAGGAAGAAAGGCCTGAACTTATGTATCCAAATTATATATCCTTCCCATCAAATATAAGTTCCACAATGAACACCTTTGCAAGTAGCAAAGAGATCCAATTATCCAAGTTGATAGCAAAACAGAAATTGGAGAAATTGGAGAATAGGAAATTTGAGAAATAGGAGAATATATATCAGCTGTAATGGTAATGAAATTTGAAGATCTCTTTGTATTGGAAAGCAAAGAGGTACTTAGCACCTAGTTTCAAATTATGCCTCTGTTAAAGAAACAGAAGGTATGAACCCCTATTGCTGATATAACAGGAAGGGGCTAAACAGGGAGGAGCTATACCATATTTAAGGAAGAGCACAAGCTGGACAGTCAGAACTTCTTGGGATGAGCACCTGAAGGTTGGGCTGCTGCTGCTACACTAGAACTTCTTTGGAGAAAGTGATTTTGATTTTGAGAAAAGGAGAAAGTGATTTTGATTTTGAAAACAAAACTGCTGAAGGATTCTGAGGGCCAGCTGGAGCTGCTGAGGATTTCCGAGGGCCAGCTGGAGCTGCCAGAGGAAGCATGACTGTGGTGTCTGTACTTTGTCTATCTGTGGCTCTGTTAAGTTTTCTCTTCCCAGGAACAGAAGCTGTGAAGAACTTGAGGTGGGCTGGATACCATGAGCTTCAATACAAAGCAGGAACTGCATGGAGAGCTGGAAAAGGACTTGGCAGCTGTCTGCCTTTGAACTCAGGGGGCAGTTGGTTAGATTTGAGTGGGAGCTGGGACTATGGAAGAGGAGTCATGGAAGCTGGAAGCCTGCCCCAAGTCAAGATGAAAAAGGCTCTTTGTGGGTACTGAGTAGTGACTGATGAAATTGTGATTTACTTGCAACCAACGGGTAGATGGCCTGTGTATTTTCCACTAACCCTTAAGAGGGTACTGAGTAGCAACTGATGACTGAGTAGTGACTGATGATTGAATAGTGACTGATGACTAAATAGTGATGATTTGTAACTTACTGTGCCCCGTGGGTCGATAACTTTGACCTTTTGTACTTTATGATTGAATGATTGAGTTACTAAGTGATTGATTGACTAAACGATTATACTTTGTTCAAAGCTATGTGACCACTTTGGTGAAAACTGTGGCCATTTTAGTGATAAGTTGTTGAGTTGTGACATTGTGAATGCTGTATTTTGATTTTCTGTGATAAGTTGTAACATTCTGAATGTTGTACCTTGATTTTCTGTGAATGTTTTGCTCTGATTTGTTATTGAATAAATAGAGTGTTTACTATACTACATAATCAGAACCTTGAAAGCTGTTCACAGCAGCCATCCTCTGGAAAGCTGCTCATGTTTGGCTTTACACCAGCCAATACAGAATGAAGGAGTTCTCCTGTTGGCAGTGAAGTAATTCAATTCAACCAAAAGGGAGAATCCCACATCTTAGCCAAGGGTGAAGTTTCCCCCAAAGTCTCTAGTGTGTAAGCTGGGAATAGAGACATGATTGAAATCCAATCAGTTAGTTTCTTCCCAGAGTCTTTCTTCTTTCCATGACCTGAAGAGAAGCTGGCATAGCCCATCTTCTTTCTCAAAACTAGAAGCCAAAATAACCTGAAACGAATGAAGAGACCAGATCTCGCTCCTCTCCTGATCTTACTAACTTCACCCCATTCTCCATGTAGGTACAGGGCATTGATCTCCACCAATGAGGAGAGGTCTCGTGCCAATGGGTTTTGGGATTTGGGCAACATCAGCAAGCAAGATAATTCATATCATTACACATAAAAGGGAACAGGAAAGAGGAGGTGGTGTGGGAGAGAAGAGGAGAGGGCACTCAAGGTGGGGAAAGAAGGAGAAAGGGCTAGTGTTAAAGAGGTGAAGAAGTATAGAATTGAGATTCCTCATAAAATGGTGGTCCTCCCCTTGCTAGTTTCATGTATAAACTCGATCCCTACCTTTCCCTTCTCAAATCTTCAGCAAAATGGTTTGTATTTCTTCTGTAAACTGAATGCAATAAATGATGAAGGAAGAGCTCAATTCTGGAGAAACCTGGGAAGATTTTGTATGAACTGATGATGTACAGTGAAGTGGCCAGAACCAGACACATAATATAAAATAATGATCAGATAACTTGTAAAGATAACTTTGAAAGACCAGAGGACTATGACTGGTGTAATGACCAGCCACAATTCCAGGGGATCCGTGATGAAGCATGCTACCCACCTCTGTCAAAGAATTGAAGGATTCAGGCTACAAAATGAGATGGCAGATGGTGGTATGTGGAGACAGTGCTGGGCCTGGAGTCCGGAAGACCTGAGTTCAAATCTAGCCTCAGACTAATGAGCTGGATGACCCTGGGCAAGTCCCTCAACCTTCCTGCCTCAGTTTCTTTATCTGTAAAATGGAAACAATAATAGCAACTACCTTCCAGGGTTGTTGTGAGGGTCAAATGAGTTAATATTTGTAAAGTGCTTAGCACATAGTAGAACTATATAAATGTTAGCCAATATTATTTATCTTTTGGATATGGCCAATGTGGGAATTTGTTTGCTTGACTATATATATATTGCTACAAGGGTCTTTTTTTCAGTTGGGGGAGGGGAGAAGAGAGGGAAAGAAAATACATTTTTGTTCATTGAAAAAATACATTTAATTTAAAACAAAACAACAAAATGAAATTCTTCCTTTGAGAGAAATGGTCAAAAGTAGAACTTTGAAGGCTAATTCAACACCACTTAGGAAGTCGGGCTCCTTCATTGCAGACATAACATAGAGTCCTACTAAAGGCACTTCTGACTGGACCATTAGGTCAGGGGGGGAGTAGAAAATAGTAAACCCACCTCCTTTTGCTCTCTTGTATAGAGAGAATTCTTGCAATAAGAGTAGCATCTACCAGGTTCCTACTTTGTAAGCAGGGTTTGTTTTTAACTAGAAGGCAGGAAAGCAGTCCCCAAGATGGGACTGATCAAGGCTTCCCGGGCACTTAGGGCATAAAAAGCCTAGCCCATGAGAAATCCAGGCCTCTCAGATCTGATAAAGGTGCCACGACAAGAAAATGCTCTCTCTCTCTCTCTCTCTCTCTCTCTCTCTCTCTCTCTCTCTCTCTCTCTCTCTC
>CM053588.1:32197997-32211007 GCA_028646515.1 Pseudochirops corinnae
CTCTCTCTTTTCGTCTCTCCTTCTCTCTTTCTCTCTCTCTCACTCTCTCTCTCCCTCCCTCTCTCTCTCTTTCTCTCTCCCTCTCCCTCCCTCTCTCTCTCTCACTCTCTCTCTCTCTCACTGTCTCTCTTTCTCTTTCACTCTCTCTCTCTCACTCACTCACTCTCTCTCTCCCTCTCCCTCTCTCTCTCTCTCTTTCCATCTCTCCCTCTCTCTTTCTCTCTCTCTCCCTCTCTCTCTCCCTCCCTCCCTCCCTCTCTCTCTCTCTCTCTCCCTCTCTCTCTCTCTCTCTCTCCCTCTCTCTCTGTCTTTCACAGTTTAAAAACAAAGGAAGACATGTACACCTGAATGGGAGAAAGGTAGATGAGAGGTCAAGGGGCAGAGGGAGAGAGTGCTGGATGACAGAATGGAGGAGAAGGGGCTGAAGAGGGCATCCCACAGCTGGTCTCCTATATTTACCAGCTGTGTGACCTTGGATCAGCTGATTTACTGCCCCAAGCCTTTGTTTCCTCATCTGTAAAATGGGAATAAAAGTAGCCCTACCCTCACAGTGTGCTTGTGAGGATCAGAGGAGGCTCCCTTTGTAAAGCCCTTTGCCAGCCTGAAATAAGCAGAGAGAATGCTGGGATGGGAGCAAGCTGGGTTTTCTCAGGGGTCCTGATATTAGAAGCTCCTGACCTCCCAGGCCTGCAGACTCAGGGCTGGGTGATGCTCTCTCTGGACAAAAGAGGGCGCTGCTGGGCTTTTAACTGCACCCACATGGGGAGACTAGTTCATTTCAACATAAATTGAATCATTAAATGTCAAGAAATAGGAAGTGCTGGAATTGAGAATTGACCCCCATAAGTGACCCTGGCCCCAGGCAGCCCAGATCCCAGACCCCTGCCTAGAGGAGAGGCCAAGCTTAGGGGTTGGGACAATGGGGAAGGGAAGGGGAGGCCCACTCATTCCTCTCTGAGACCAAAATTGAACTGGGCTCATTAACACTAGGCCTTCCACAGGCAGAAGCGCCCAGACTATTTCGGTCAGAAATATGTGGAGGGTTCCACACTCACATCATAGATTCAGAGATCCTTCAAACTATAGGGTGTCCATAGTGACCAACAGCTGAAAGAGGCCTAAGAGGTCTCATTTACTGAAGTGAGAACCAAGGCTCAGAGAGGAGAACTGGCTTTTCCAATGGTCACAGAAAGTAGCAGCACTCTTTCTGAGCTCCCTGATTATATCATGAACTCTTTAAAGCAAGGGACCACCTGCAATTTCCTTAGAATGCCACCCCCAGGGACTTAGCTCTGATCATGGAAATGGTAATCATCTATTCATTCACCCACCCATCCATCCATCCATCCATCCATCCATCCATCTTTATCACTCCATAAACATTTATTAGGCACTTATCATGCTCCTCTTATTGTAGGCTTCGTGTAAAAGCTGGATCGCACACCTATTGGGATGTTGTGAAAGGGGGATTCTTTTTCAGATATGAGGATGACTTGATGGGTAGGTCTAAGCTCCTTTAGACCTGGTCTTGTGATTCTGTCATGTGGCAATTCTTTGAGTTCAGTCAGGTCTCACAATCAATGATCTTATTGTACTCAGTTGATTCAACGATGACTCGTACCTTAAGATCCAGTCATCACCTGCCAGGAAATTTAGCCACTTCACTTTTTGTTAGCATCAAACAGATCCTTCCAATTCTCTGAATCAACCAATCCACCAACAAGAATTTGTTAAGCACTTCCTGTTTACTAGATATTGCGTTAAGACTGAGAAAGAGACAGAGACAGAGACAAACAGACAGAAGCAGAAACAGAGAGACACAGAGAGAGAGACAGAAAGAGAGACAGAGAGATAGAAAGACCTCTACCTCACATTCTGTCCATTGGTAAACGAACATTGAATTGTAAAGATCAACAACCCCTAAAGAATTAGGAACTCTGATGAACACAATGACCAGCCCTGCCTCCAGAGGACCAATAATGAAATATATTCCCCACCTCCTAGCAGAGAGGTCTCTGTTATGGCTCAGGGTACAGAAGAAGACAGATACCAGACTTTCTAGGCATGGTCAATGTGAATATTTGTTTTGCTTGACAATGCATACGTATTGCAATGGTTTTGTTTAGTTTTGTTTTCAGTGGAGGAAGAAGAAATAGATTTTTGTTCATTAAAAAATTAAACATTAATTAAAATGAACAAATACTGGGGAAGTGGTGACTGCTCATGCTACGAGATTCTTGATGGGGGGAGAAGAGGGGAGTGGTAACTCCTAAGTAGGCTGAGGAGAAAAAGGTTCTCAGCACTGATCTCTGCACCACCTTAGCACAGCAGACAGACCAGGGCAGAGAAAGGGAATTTACAGAGTTTTTCCCCACCTGAAAAATTCCCTTCCCCAAGACCTACTATATAGGGTCAGCCCTGGATGGCCCACTCAGTCACTGCAGACTTTTCTGCAGTGTGAGTATTTCTCAGCCTATAGGAATTTAAACCTCAAACTGGCAGAGCCCAGGTGTCAAGCAAAAAGTTGATTAGGATGATGGGATCATAAATTTAAAGGCAGAAGGAACCTCCAAGGTCGTCTACTTCAATGTTTTCATTTTACAGATGAGGAAAATGGAAACCAAGATTGGAGAAAGGGTTTGTCCAACACAATTCAGGATTCAAACCCAAGGCTCTGGCTTCAGATGAAACACTCTGATCCCTGGACCACAATGCCTCTCATTACAGGCAATTGCTACACCAGCTTCTCTGAAGGGCCAGGCTATTGACGGTTCATACTCTAAATTCTGGAGCCCAGATCTAGAAGATCTAGAGATTCTGGGCCCCACATCTTAGACACAGTGTCTGGGCCCTAGGTCTAGAACACATAGGAATAGGTGCTGCTTTCAGAGAGATCATGCTACCACAAGTCAGTCACCTTGGGATGGACCATTCCTAATGGGAAATGGTCTTTGGGAAATTCTCTTTGTTCACCATTCTCCTCCCCACTGAGGGCCTGAATTTTGGAGTCAGAAAATCTAGGCTTGAATCCCAAATACTTAAGCCAATGATCTAAAGCTGAAAGTGCATTATCTAAAGTCACGCAGGTGGTCAACATCGGAGGTGGGATTTGAACCCAGAGCCTCCAATTCCAAGGCCAATGTTCCTTCCAAGACAAGTTAACAAGCATTTATTAAGTGCCTACAATATGCCAGGTACTTTGCTAAGCAGGGTGGGTATACAAAGAGAAAGACCTGTCCTCAAGGCACAATAACTACATACAAATAAGATGTACACAGGATAAATAGGAAATGACCAGAGAGAAAGTATTTCTATTTCTTTTCGCTTGTCTTTATTCTCTTCACACTTATTCTGTAAGTGGCAGAGTAGAGAGAGAACTGCATATAGAGTCAGGAAAACCCAAGTTCAAATCCTGCCTCCGACATTTACTAGCTTTGTGACCCTCAGTTTCCTCATCTATAAAATGGAACTAATAACACTTATCTCGCAAGATTGTGAGAATTGTGATAAAATAGAACATTTTGCAAACTTGAAAGAACCAAATAAATGTTAAGCCTCTTTTATTATTGTTAGCTATATTAATAAAGGTACTTTTCTTCTCTATTAGCACGGCAACTCCTTGTTTCATTCTGTGTCTGTGCATCTCCAGCCGCTAGCACAGCTCCAGGACACATAGTAGGGACCTACTAAGCATTTGTTGACAGATTGATTTGTGTGTTCCTTCAATAAGCATTTTTGACTGCTACTGTGTGTCTGGCAGGCACTATGCTGGGCACTGAGAATCAGAGCCTAAACTGACACTGTTCCTGCCCTCAAGTGGCTTACCCTTTTCTGGCTTTCAGATCCTGTTGTTGGCTGTTACTAAGTTACAAAAACTGGCTCTTTTTTCATATAATTTGTTACCTTGCTACATTCTTTCTGTTATTAGGTGGGAAACACATTTCCACTGAAAAGTAAATACAAAATAGTTACAAGGTAGACAGCCAAATAATTTCCAGGAATTAAGGCATTTGTAACTACTCTTGAGTTAAGTCCCTTCATATTCCTCTAAAATGAAGAGATTGCTCTGGATGACTCTGAGGTCATTTCCAGCTCCTATGTGAGAGCCCAGGAGCACCAGGCTCAGACTTGCTGGCCCAAGAGGTGCCACCAGGTCCATCCCCCTGCCTCCTGAGCAGACTTATCTAACCCAGTCCGGACCCATGATCCTGAGAGACCTCCAAATGAAGAGTTCACAGCCTCTGCAGTTAGCCATCCCAGGGTTTAGAAGCCTTTGTTTCTGGGAAATTCTTCAGCATGTTCCTTCTTAATGCTTAAATTCCCTCTTAATGACAGGGAAACCTGTCATGCTCAGGACCTTCCAGAGGGGAGAAGGGCTGGAGCCCCTAGGCTGAGCTTCAGCTAGAATGCGAAATCTGTCCAGGCGTGGGGTTGCAGGAAATATTTTGGTTACAAACAGAGGGATTTGTGCGGCACCATTTGGAGACAATTCATTTCAGAAATAGGTTTTTATTTTATCCTCTGACGTCCACTTTCCTGTTTATTCCTCTGCCCTGACTTCCCCCTCCCTGGACTAAGGCCCCAGGCTAAGCTGCTGCCACTCAGAAAGCATTCCAGCCAGCGACTCCTCCAACGGCTTCCCAGCAGGGAGAGCCTTTACTTCACCCTTGAACCTGACGAGCCACGTGGCCCTGCGCCTGGGCTCCATGGCCCTTGGCTGAGCTCACCCAAAGCGGCCACCGGGGGTTCAGTCTGGGGCTGGAGTCAGGAGCCAGACTCAAGCCTCAGGTTGTAGCCAGGATTGGGGCTCAGTCTAGAGCCAGAGCTAGGGTTCCCTCCCTCTAGGGCTGGGTCAGCAGACAAGGTCACAGCTCTGACTGGAATCAGGGTCAGGGCTCAGCCTACAGTTTGGGTCAGGGCTCCAAAAAGAACCAGGGTAAGTGGCAGGGCTCAGTGTGGGTCCATTTGTGACCATGGAACTAGTCAACATGGAATTAAATCTATGCCCTTGCTCTCAATAACTTTCCCTAAACACTGACCACCTTGGTACACACAGAGATACAAAGCTGTGCTTGAGTGCATTTGGGAGAGGAAAGTGGGAAGGGGAGGGAAGCACAGATGCAGAACTAGGGCGGGGAACTGGGGCTTTGCCCCAGGGGAACTGAATTTAGAGGGTGATGATAATCTTTGTAGTCCTTCTACAAGTACAAACCACAGAGTGTAACACCTACTTAGCGACAATAATTACTTAAAGAACTACCAAATGACAGACTTGAGTGGGCATCTCCCCCACCCAGCCCTCTTCCCCCCCTCCCCCACAGTTGGGTCATTTGCCTGGTGTCTGGTATTTTCAAGGTTTGTGATGACCGTGCTAGGCTGTCATCACTAGTTATGGCTCTGGGAATCCCTATTGGGAAGAAAAGAAAAAACCCATTGGATTTAAACTCAGGGGACCTGAGTTCAAATGCCAGATCTGACACTCATTACCTTGGGCAAATTACTTAACCTCTCTGGGGCTTGTCTATGCAATAATGAAGTTGAACTAGACAATCTTTTAGGCCCCTTCCAGTTCCAAATTTATGATTCTGTACTCAGAAGATGGAGAGGAGAGAAGAGAGAGAGAGAGAGAGAGAGAGAGAGAGAGAGAGAGAGAGAGAGAGTTCGGTTGGCATTATCCAAGTATCTAAATGTCTTTTCTCTGCGCTATTTTCAGAAAGCAGTAATAAGCAATTATTAAGCACCCTACGCGCCCTGCACTGTGCTAAGCCCTGGGGACACAAGAAGAGTCCAAAGACAGTCCCTCCCCTCAAGGAACTGGCCATCCGTTAGGAGAGACAACAAGCAGATGAATATGAACAAATAAGCTATAAACAGGAAAAAATGAACAGAGGGAAGGCTCTAGAATTAAGAGGGAGTGAGGAAGCTTTCCTGTAGCAGATGAGATTTTAGTTGGACCTTGAAGAAGCTGGGAAGACAGGAGGTGGTGATGAGGAGCTTGGGGGGGTGGGGGTGGGGCAGAGACAATCAGAGAAGATGCTAGGAGAATAGCATCTTGTTGGTAGAACAGCCAGGAAGCCAGTGTCATTGAATCAAAAAGGACGTGATGGAGAATAAGGCATAAAAAGACTGGAAAGGTAAAGGGCTTTGAATGTCAGAAGATTTTATATTTGATCCTGGAGCAATAGGGAGCCACTGGAGATTATTGATTGGCGAGGGAGGGTGACATGGTGAGAACTGCACTTTTTTTTTAAATCACTTTAGTGACTGAATAGAGGATGGATTGAAGTGAGTAGGGGTTTGAGGCAGGCAGATACACTGCTCCCCGCTACACACACACACACACACACACACACACACACACACACAGCAGCTATTACAATAATCCAGGCCTGAGGTGATGTGGTGATGGGCAGCTTGGTGAGGTAGTGGATAGAGCACTGGACTTGGAATTGGGAAGACTCCTCTTAATGAGTTCAAATTTGGCCTCAGACACTTACTAGCCATATGACCCTGGGCAAGTCACTTGACCCTATTTGCCTCAATTTCCTCATCTGTAAAATGAACTGGAGAAGAAAAATAACTTTGCCAAGGAAACCTCACGTGGGGTCACAGAGAGTCAGGCACAACTGAACAACAACCAGGAGGTGATGAGACCTGTCCCAGAGTGATTGGTAGTGTCAGAAGAGAGAAAGAAACCTATTGGATAGGTGTTGACAAGGTAAAATCGACTGACCTTGGCAATAGACTGGATGTGGGAGGTGAGAGACAGTGAGGACTGCAGGTAATATCTAGGTTGGGGGCCTGGGGGACTGGCAGGATGGTGGTGCTCAAAAGTCATAGGCAAGTTGAGGGGGTGGAGTCAGGAAGAAAGAGAGGAAGTTCTGTTTTAGACAGGTTGGATTTAAGCTGTCTACTGGATATGCCTCTGGACATCTCTGAAAAGCCTTTAGAGATAGGAGGCTGGGGCTCAGAGGAGAGGTCAGGCCAGCACATCATCAGCTCTCAACTCAAACTTCAGGGCCAATGACAGCCACTCTTCTGGAGACGCAGGGCCCAGCAACAGGGAAGAAGAGAAGGACCAAGAGCCAAGGGCTCTCTGTCATCACCACTGTCCCCTTCTGTTGGGGCTTTAAGGCCAGGCCAGGGCCACAGGACTCATACCTGCTCCATCCTCCTCCTCAGCCTTGGGCAGTCCTGGCTTGCCACCATTCAGCCCCTAGAGTTCAGCCTCAGAACGCTTCTGGCCCCCAGCCCTAGAATCGCCAGCCACATAAAACTCTAGAGCCTGAAAGAACCATGGAGATCATCCAGTTCAAGTATCTTCATTTTACAGAAATGGAGACTGAAGCACAGAGAAGGCAAGAGACTTTCCTGAGGTCAAACAGATGCAGGGTCATAGAATCAGGGAGTTTGGGAGTTGAAAGGGACCTTGGAATTCAGAGGATTATGAATCTGAAGTTGAAAGGGACATGAGAAGCCATCTAAGCCAACCCCCCATTTCAGATGAAGAAAATGAGGCTCAGAGGAGTGACTTGGCCAAGGTCACACAGCTCTAACAAGGCAGAGCTGGGATTCAAGTCCAGGTTCACAGAATGCAAATCCAACTTTCTACACCAGGCAGCCTTCCTCAGCTCAAAACAATTTCATCCTTTGATTCTTTCCACATGGATAGTGGGTAGAGTGCTGGACTCAGAACCAGAAAGGCCTGGATTCAAATGGGGTCACTTGCCCCCCATTGGGCATCAGTTTCATCCCATAAAAATGATGGGGTTGGACTCAATGATCTCTATAATTCTAGGTGGCTGGGGAGACTCAGTTTTCTTTTCTGTAAAGTAGGCATCCTGAGCCCCATAGAACCTGCCTCATAGGGTTGTTGAGAGACCCTCTGAAAACCGTTCTGAACACAAGCCATTCTTATCCTCTGTCCCCATGATGCTTGGAGCTCCTATTGTCCTTTCCTCAACAGCCATGCTGGAATGCTAACCCTTGCCACCCCTGGCCCACATCCTGGCCATCAATGGCTTTCCCAGAAAGCATACAGTGGCTCCTGCCTGAGCATCCCTCCAGGTCTTGCTTCTGGGTGTTGCGTGAGGAGGCTTCTGGGAGCACAGCCCTGGAGGCCTACTTTGTGTCCTGGGCTGACATGGAAGGCAAGTGGGACTACCTGGGACAGCAGCCTTTGTGCCTCCCCCCACCAACCCAGCTTGTTGAAGTAAAAGCAGCCAGAACCACAGCCTCAGGGCACGTGGGATAGACAGACACGTCTGCTGTTGCAAAACCGATGTTATCTCTCCCTCTGCCTCAGAATGGAGTGAAACCCATCCCCAACTTGGGAGGGGAGGCTCTGTGACTCATTGCCCCAGAGCACCAGGTTCTCCCCCAAATCCACCCGCAACAAAGGCCTATTGTCACTACTGAGCCTCTCCCAAGCCTGGGTCTGCTCACCTGTGTGCAGCAATGCCAGCCAAGGATGGGCCAACAGGCACCTCGCAGTGCCCACGGGCATGCCCTGCATCCATGGCAAAGGAAAGCCCAAGCAGACAAACATTTGCATTTGCCAAGCCACCAGCTTCTCCTCTCCCCACCCCAGCCCCACCTCCAAGCTCTTCCAGACCTCAGATACAGGGAAATTGGGGAAAGCACCGGGTGGGGATGTTGGTGGGTAGAGGCTATAAGTAGAGGCTGGGAAAGGGCCATGAGCCTTGGAGTCCTCTGACATCCTGCATCCCCTGAACTGTTATTTATAGTGAAGAACTAAAAAAGGTACCCAGCCTTCAAGCAGCACTCCCAGGGATCATCAGCTTATAGAAATAGCACTAAAAGGGACTAGTCTTCTCATCAGTAAGGCGAGGAGACTAAGGGCTAAAGTGAAGTGAATAGCCCAAGGTCACGCATCTAAGGACCTCTCTTATTACTATATGTATTTCTAAAGCCAGATGCCCAATGAGCTTGACACATAGAGCAAACTTTAGACACAAGAATAGTTTCTATGCCCTGTCCCTTAGGACTGGCCAGCCCCTTTCCCAACAACAACCTGGGGGCTGGAGTACCTAGGGGCTCAGGATACATTCTCTCTTCTCAAGTTTTCCACCCATGCTTTGTCTAAAGCACTCCTTGGTTTCCATCACTCTCTAGCTTATATTGTAGTACCTGAATCTCATTATGTAACTCTTCTGCTCAAGATGTTACAACAGCTCCCTAATGCCAACCTAGCTCATCTGTTTGGCATTTAAAACCCTTTACAATCTCCAGTCAGAACTATTTATTGTTTCCCATCACATACACTAAGTGCCAATGAAAGTGATCTACTTACTATCTCTGAAGTGAAATTACATCTCCCATCTCCAAATCTTTGCCGAGACTATCTCCTTGGTACACTGTTTCCTCACTTAAAACCTTTTGGAATCATTAACTCCCTTCAAAGATCTTTCCTGACCTTCTCCCATGATTGTTCAGTCCCTCACATTACTTTGCATTTATTCTGTGCAGATTGTTTCCTTCAGTAAAATGTATGTTCTCTGAGGGCTGGGGTTAATTTTTCTTCCCTCTGGAGCTTAGCCCTATGTCTGAGACATGGTAGGTGTTTGTTAAAGGCCTGTTGAATGAACAGGTATAGTATTTTCTCCTCCCAGGACCCTCCAAGTAGAATGACTTGGAGTCAGGGACTGTCACTTTTTTTGGGGTACCCCAAGGTCTTAGAGCTGTGCCCTGTACATCAGGGACAATATGGTGACTGAAAAGAGTACAGAGCTTAGATTTAGGAAAGACTTAGGTTCATATCCCAACTCTGACACTTACTAGTTGTGTGACCCTAGACAAGTCCTTTCACCTCTCCCAGACTCAGTTTTCTTATCTGCAAAATAGGGATAATTATCCATTAGATTATAAGCTCTTTGAGGACAGGAACTATCTTTTGCCTCTATTTGTATCTCTAGAGCTATGCCAGTGCCTGGCACATAGTAGGTGCTTACTAAATGTTGTTTGATTGATACTTCACAGGGTTGTTGAGAGACTGAAATGAGTTACTGTATGGGAAGAGCTTTTATAAAAACCACAGAAATCCCCATTAGTATCTAGGACCAAAGTTGGAGAGCTAGAAGAGACCTTAGAGGTCACCCAGACCAATCCTTTCAATCTATAGATGAGTAAGATAAGACTCAGGAAGAAATGACTTTGTCAAGGACACAGAATCTGAGAGCTGTAAAAGACTTCAGCAGCCATTTGATCCAACTCATCTATGAAAGGAATCCCCAGCTCAACAATCATGAGAAGTAGCCATCCAATATCTGTTTGGAGACCTCTGTGGAAGAGCAGTGAATGGTGTAGCTGGGATTTGAGCCCTCATTGAGAGTCAGCAGGCTTCCCTTTGCAAAATGAACAAATGGATTGGTGAATGAGTGGATGGATGGATAAGAAGATGGATGGATAGATGGATGAATGAGCAGATGGATGGATGGAGGAGTGGATGGATAGATAAATGGATGGGTAGATGGATGGATGGATGAATACTAACAAAAGGGAGCTTGAAGATAGTTTTCCCCTCTTCCTAAGCCTCATCCATGCTAACCATCCCCTCTGCTTTCAATATGTCTTCATATATTCAGTCTTCTCTAGTTCTCTTATTGTCCTGGTCTCCCCTCTTCTGTAGGAGCTCTAGTTTGTCAATGACCTCCCAAACTCTGTCCCTCTTCCTCTCAAAACTGGATACAACCATCCAGCTGTGGTCTGACCAGAGGAGAGCACAGCAGGACCATCACCATCCTGGTCTTGGGCTCTGTGCCTGCCTTAATGAAGTCTCAACCCATGAGCTAAGCCTCAGTGAAGTCCAGAGGAAAGGACCCAAATGAGTCCAAGGAAAGCAAATGGAGCTTATTATCACTTACCACTGACCTGGGCAGGGAAATAGAAACCATTTTTCTAAGGTTCCTTCCAGCTAGAAATCTTATGACCCGTAACAAGGGGATCACAAAACTGCCCTCCTCCCCACCACAAAGGGTTGTCATGAGGTTTTAATGAGAGGTTGACTTGCCTAAAATTAAGTAAGCAAGTCAGTTATCTGAGGCTTGGAGGTTAAGTGATACATCCACTCGGGTCACAGAACTAGTACGTGTCCAATGCAAGGCTGGTTCCAGGACTGTCTGACCCCAACCCAGAACTCTAGAGTCACACAGCTTCCCATGAAGTAACTGAGAAGAATAAGGGATCAGATCTGCTCTGGCTGGGCCTAGAAGATCATCAATGAGGAGTGATGGATAAAAATTGATGAAGGGGGCAGATTTGAGCTTCATCAATCAACTGTCCAATCAACAAGCAGTGGACAGCTAGGTGGTGCAATAATAGAGCACTAAGCCTGGAGCTAAAAAGACCTGAGTTCGAATCATGCTTTATATACTTACAAACTGTGTGTTCCTGGGCAAGTCACTTGACCTATCTAAGCCTTGCTTTCTTCATCTATAAAATGGGGGATAATGACTACCTCACAGAACTGTATCAAAGGAAATAAGCCACGTACAGAGCTTTGCAAACTTTAATGCTTTATATAAATCCTTTTGTTGTTGTTCAGTCATTCAGTCATATCTGTCTCTTTGTGACCCAATGGACCACATCATCCATGAGGTTTGCTTGGCAAAGATACTAGAGTGGTTTGCCATTTCCTTCTCCAGTCAATCGAGTGATTTGCCCAGTGTCACATAACTAGTAAGCGTCTGAAGCCAGATTTGAACTCAGCTCTTCCTAACTGCCCTATATAAGTCCCAGATATTATTAGCTATTTAGTGACTACTACATGCCTGGTGCCCCTGGGGATGCAAAGACAGAAGAAAAGAATAAAAAAAGAAATGATTCCTGCCCTCAAGGAGCTTACAATCTATCAGGAAGATGACATGTACATAAACAAAAGATAAAACTTTGGGGAGAAATTGAAATGAAGGAATGGATCAGGGTGCGTGGCAATCAGGAAAATCTATATAAAAGACACTTGAGCAGAGGTTTTTATTAAACCAGAGATGCTAAGAAGGTGGTGAAGAGATAACTCTCTCTTATATTTACTCACACCTAATATGTGCCAGTTACTGTTACATAGTAGGGATACAAAGACAAAAATCAGACAGACTCTGCCCTCAAGGAAGTTACATTCTATCAGCATACAGTCTTTCATTCATGTAAAGAACACCTTAACAGAGGGTTCTTCTCCAATGCCCCATCATGCCATGGGAAGATACCCTAGGTTACCAAAGGCTGGGCCAGCAGGTGTGACCACTGGCAGTGGTACCAAGAAGCAAAGGCTTCAGGTAAGGCACCTGGAGATAAACCAGGGGTCTGTTGGCCAATGACCCACCTGCCTAAGTTTGCTGCAGCTCATCACTGAGTTGGCATCAAAGATGATGCATTTTTCCATCCCAGCATCTCTTGAAGATTATCTCCTAGAATGTAAAATGGCTATAATGTGCATCAGCGGAAGCATATATTCCATTTTTCACTGAAATTTTATCTTTTATTTATGTATATGTCATCTTCTGGATAGATTGTAAACTCCTTGAGGGCAGGAACCATCTTTTTTATTTTTTTCTTACGCTTTGTATCCTGTAACAGCAGACACCCTAGCATACCCAGGATGGCTGCTAGCACAAGTTCTTTGACCTACTTTTCTAAAGGAAAGCAACTCAAAAGAGGTTAACAATATTACTTTAATCAAACATATATATCATTCTCTTAGTTTGGGGGGGAAGTCAGCACCCTGAACTTCAGAAAATACAAACAGAAATTACAAGCAGACAAAAAAAAAACAAGCAGAGAAAATAACACAATTTAACAAACCAACAGACAGGGCTTCTAGCTGTCTGACTATTTCATACACACACACACACACACACATACATACATACATATATTCATGCATACATACATACATACATAGTTACCAAAGAGAGAAAGAGAGAAGCACCAACATCTCGGTTTCCAAAGCCAGAGGGCTCAATGGCTACTCACTGTCTCATCTGGCCAAATCACAC
>CM053588.1:32211107-32235978 GCA_028646515.1 Pseudochirops corinnae
AGATAGATAGATAGATAGATAGATAGATAGATAGATAGATAGATAGAGATAGAGATAGAGATAGCCTTCTCCAGAGTCAGAGAACATCACAACCTTCATGACCCACTGCCTAATTACAAAGTAACAAAAGGTGCCTTTCCTGAAAAACAGCACCCCACCCCAAGCAAGCTTCTCTTGTTGGACTCCAAGTGAAGCCCATTAAAGTGCAGGGAAGATCTTCAAATTCCCTTACCATTACATATCCCCAGGGGCACTTGGCACGTAGTAGTCACTAAATAGCTAATAATGCCTAGGACTGATATAGGGCAGTTAGGAAGAACTGAGTTCAAATCTGGATTCAGACTGAAGTCCTTCAGAAGGACTAGGGCAACATATCATAGATCTTTGAAATTAAAAATAAATAAAAACAAATCTCCTACCAAGCAAAAGGAGTCCCTGTATGTTCTCCTTGTAGAATACAAAGGTCTTGACTACCAGCTGGAGGTTTAGGTAGCTAGGAAGAGGACAGCTCAGACTCAGTTCCAGGGATCATGCTGAGGACCCAGACAGAAATAATCAGGTTTTATCAGGACCAGGGCTAAGGGAGAGACAGCTGGAGACGAGGTGAAATTGGCTGAAGCTTTAAAAGGCAGAAGAAGGAAGTTGGACCAATACAACAAGAACAAGAATAATTTTATATAGCATTTTAAGGTGCACAAAGAACTTTACACATATTATCTCATTTTGTCATCATGACAATCCTGGGAAATCGGTGCTATTATTATCCCCATTTTACAGTTGAAAAAACTGAGGTAAACAGGTCGTGTTTTGCCCACAGAGACACAGCCAGTAAGCGAATGAGGCTAGATTTGAACTCAGATCTTATTGACTCTAGGTCCGTTCTAAACACTACACCACCTAACAAACTGCCTTTAAGCAATGCCAGGCAGCATCAACCAGTAAGCTGCATGCCTGTAATTCATTTATGAGAATCCAGCTTCTACCTGAGATTGACTTTGGCCTCTAGATGGCAGACTGAGTGTGTAATGTACTGGTGCACATTGAGGAAGCCCTCAGGTGTGGGGCTTATTGTGGTCTTGAGGTCTTCTGAGGCAATGATCTACAGTGGAGTAGAATTCCTGCTTAGTCCTTGGGGAGAGAGAAGAGGGAAAATGTTTGTTCTTTGAGGAGGCCTTGGGCCTTGGGCCCTTCCTTGTAGGTTCATTAAATTACCTGCTGATGGATTAATGGATTTCACCTCCTACCTCTAAGGCCCAGTGTCAGGGAACAAACCCATGAAGCTGAACTAGGCCAGAAGGAGACGACAAATCACATCAATTCAGTGTAGAATGGGACCTCAGCAGCCATCTGGTCCAGTCTTCTCCTGAACAAGAACACCCTCTACATTATGCCAATAGGTCAACCAACTTTCTCTTGAATGTATTAGTGGAGGGAATGGATCAGGGGACTCTTGATCAGTTCATTTCTACCCAGCCTGGATGATGAAATTACAGAAAATAAAGAGCAAGTAATAGAGACCACAAAGTATTATGGTCCCAAACAAAATGTCAAGGTATATTGTGTCACCCCTTTATGAAGTATGAGGAAATTCTTCAGGCAAGCTTGATGGAATTAGAGGGTAGCCAGCCATTAGCTGGCTAGGAGCCATGCTCCTTATAGTTCCTTAAAAACCAAAACATTCACTCTTTAGGAAATGAGCAGGAGATAGCTCTGGTATGTGATCTCTGGAAGCAAAGAAGAGAGCTATTTACAGAAAAAGAACTTGACCCTTAAGGAAATCTGCTCTTTCCTCTTCCCCCACTCCCTCAAGTGGCTGTAGTATCTTCAGTGGAGTTATTTACCCAGTAGAAGACACTGCACGCAATAAGGAGAAGAGATACTCAATTAATGTTTAAGACAGGAAGGGTTGTGTAAATTGAAAGAAAAATAGCCACGTTCATTAGGAGTCAAGTTGTGGAGAGGAACAAGACAAAGGAGTTCATCTGTGTGACCTGCCCAGCAGATGCTGCACCTGGGGGAAGTAACATGGGAATGCTATAAAAAGAAAAAGATCATTGGAGCCCTGAATTACCAGAGGTGTGAATTGCTTGGGCCATATATGTCCACTACATGTGTGACTCTCTACTGGCATACTCTATATATGTGCCCCTCCTCCACTCTTCCCATTGATGTTTTATACAATTGTAGCAAAATACATTCTAGTTTTATGGGGTTTATAGTGCCCATATGATGCCTTCTCAGTAAATACCTTTTTTAGCTAATTATACCTACTGGCTGACTATTAAATACAAACTCACTGGTGGGGGCTTGTGAGTTTTTTTTTTTTTTTTTTTTTAGGAGTACAGACCCTCAGAATATCTTGAACTTTGGAGTAACCATCTATCTTTCTCAGGGATCCAACCTGCAATCTGTGAGTGTTAAGTTGGGAGTGGAGTTAGATACAAATCCATCTCATGATATAAAAATCACTAGGAAAAAGCAAGGTACAAATGGTGAAAAATTCAAAGAATTCAGCATCAGAGCAGCCAGGTTCAAACCTTAGTTCTTCCAATTGCTACTCATTTGACTTTAGGTAAATTATTTCACTTCTCTGAGACTCAGTTTCTTCATCTGTAAAATGAGAGGGTTGTACTTAATAATCACTTTGTTTCCTTTCAGTTCTAAATCTAGGACCCAATTAAAGGGAATTAAAAAGAAAACTATGTGCTAGAAACTGTGGTAAGTGCTTTACAAATATTATCTTATTTGATCCTCACAACAACCCTGTGAGAGAGATGTTATTATTACCCTCATTTTACAGAAGAGAAAACTGAGGCAGAAAGAGGTGAAGTGACTAGCCCAAAGTCATATAGTCATGTCTGAGTGACTAAGGCAGGATTTGAACTCGGATGTTCCAAACTCCAGGCCCAACACTCTGCACTGTGCCGCTATGATTTTCCAAGGCAGCTCATTTCATGTTTGAATTGCTTTCATCATTAGGAAATGTTTCCTTACCTTAATCCTGAATCTGCCTCTTCACAGCTTCCACCCAATTCTGTCTTCTGGGAACAAGCAAAAGAAAGCTAATCCCCTTTCCATATGACAGCCTTTCCAACATTCGAAGACTGTTATCACATTCTACTAAGTCTTCTCTTCCCCCTTTCCTTCAACCCATATTCATCTGGCATGAATGTCAGTCACCCTGTTGGTTGCCTTCTCCTCAATGCTATTTCCAAAGTGGCAGATCTCAGTCTGAATGCTCACCCATCCCCTTCTCTTGTGCCTTTCCCTTCCCTTTTAGCTCTTCCTCTCACCTCAGTGCCACCCCTCAGAACTCAGCTTCTGCTCCAAAGCTTAGCTCCACTCCCACCTGCTACATCAGGTCTTACCGCACTAGCTGCTGGTGCTCCCCTCCTACCCCCAGTGTCACCTCCTACTTCTTCTGCATGTATTGTATGTAATCAGGGCAATAAGCTTTCCTCCACCACCGCCCCCCATCCCATTTAAGAGCATACTGCATTGGAGCATGGGTGGAGCTCCCTTGGGCAATCTCTAACAGACTCAGCACTGAAGGACTTAACAACAATATAGCAATCCCTTAGTCCCTGTGGTGGTAGCAGGAGAATGGGGATAGATCACAGAGGATGGACCACTAGAAGAGCTACCCACTGAGAATTTAAAAGGAGAGACAGCTCCCACTCTCTTCCTTTCTTTCTGTCCTTGGAATGTGTATCATGGAATCTTCTCTCTGGGTCTTCCAGAGGAGGGAGGAGGGTAGCCTTCCCTCACCCCCACATACATACACCCAGCACCTGCTCATACATGGCATCTAGAGCCTGTGCCCTGGCCTCAGGTCTCTGGCCACCTCTTCTGCTTTGGGTTTCTTTCCCTGAGCACAGGTGATCAAACAGCAATCATGGGAATTAAAAACTTTTTGAGAGTGGCTATCTCTGGAGTTCCTGGGTTCTTCAGTGAGTCCCTGCTATGTACCCTGTAGGTACTATAATGCTTCTTGGAAAAGAAGCCAATCACCAGCAGGGATGAGCCCAAGCCCTGCCCCAGCTTGCCAGAGGACATGGACTTTGAGGGAGCTGGTTGGACAGTGTAGACTCAATTGAAGAGGATTATGTTTAATCCATGGTCTCACCAAGTGCTCCATATTTTAGGAAGTAACCCCCCAGGAGAGTATAACAGCAGTCATAAATTACTGTATCTTGTTTCAAGTCTTTGACAATACATCCTTATATGTCTTAAGCATTTCTTTTATAATAGTGTCAAGAAAGAGCTGTCCAACACTTAATCTACCTGATACACAGAAGTTTTCTTCTCTCTTTCAGGGAGACCCCAGACATGAGGCAAACCTAAGCTTTCGGTGATTTCCCTTTGAGCTCTAGGATGATGGAGCCAGAAAGTTAGGGGGGAAAAAAGAGTCAGACCCCACTCATTAAAGGTCAGGTTCCTCCAGAAATGAATTTGTTTATTCATGAGCTTAGAGATGAATTCCTTATTGGGAGAGGACCAGAGCCCCAGATCCCACCCAGGCTCAGAATGGATATTGTCATTTATGTGTGTTCATATTGCCTCCTCAATGAGACTATAAGCTCCTTGAGGGCATGGGGTGATTTTGCCTTTCTTTGCCTCCTTTCTCAGTTCCAGGTTAGGTGTCTAAAGGGCTAATGACCTCAGCATCTTTGGGATCATAGAATCATAGACAGAGTTGGATGGAGTATTAGAAGCCAACAAGACCAATCCTTTCATTTTACAGAAAAGGAAACTGAGGCCCTCAGCCTGACCTTGGTGTAGCAGAGATTTAGCAAAGGGAGGGATGGGCCATTTTTAGTTGGCTGATGGTTATGAGAGGGAATTGACTGGCCAATCTTTGGCAAAGAAATGGGAGCTCTGAACCCAAACAGCTTCCCTTGACCTGGATGGAGAAAGAGGTAGGGAGCTATGGGGCCCAGATTTCTCTGGCATGGCTGATTGTACCAGATGCTAGTAATGCTGGAACCAGGAAAGGAATAATACTGGGGCTAGGGGGAGCGAAGCTCACCACTGGGAAAAAGCAGAGCCAGGAAGCAGGAAGACTTGGCCAAGATGTTCATACCACGGTTACCAGGAAATGCTCTGGAGGTAAGGTCACAGCACCTGTTTGTCAAGCCTAGACCCCAGGACCCAGTACCTAGGGTTTGGGCCATGGATGGCCAGGTCTCTCAGGGACCCCTGGTACATGTCTACCCCATGGCCCTGATCCAAGTGCAGCCCTCTGGGCTGCTTCCACCCAGGAGGATGTGGGGCATGCATTAGGTGGCAGTCACCCCAGAGTCATTGTCACATGTGGGCAATGGGGCTACAGCATTTGTCCTCTGCCTCCCCCCACCCCTGGAATGCCCTTGGCATCTTCTGAATGCCTGTTTTGAGTTTGATGAAGTAGCCTGAAAGCACAGCTGTCCAAGTTGGAAGGGTAGCTGAGATGCTGTTCCCAGATATTGAGCAGGTGTGAATACAGGAACTGGCTGCCTCCTCCCAATGTTGGATCAGGGAGGAGATAGAATGCCAGCCTCCCTGCCTTTGCTGCTGCCAGCATCAGGAGGTCTGGGGCCCCCTTTCTGGGGTGAGGGGAGCTGAGCTTCTCTTCACCTCGTCCCAAATGAGGGCACACTCTTAGGCACAGCTGCATGGAGGCAAGCCCAGAATAGACTGTCCAGTGCTGTCACGAGGGCTGAGAGGAGGCATATTCCATCCAGAGACATCCTCTTTTGGCCAAATACCAGTGCCCATACCTTTCCTGACCGAGCTCTCAAGAAATCTGTCTTTTCTGCCTCCTCCAAGTCGATTCTAATCTAATAGCATAATTGTCAATCTCATGACCACAATACCAGACTGCTCTTACACCACTGTCTCTACCATCTTCCCCCGTGCTGTTGTCAACACCACCATCATCACCCTCTTGGCTATCACTATTATTGTTACCATTGTTGTCACTGCCATAGTCACACCATCATGGCCATCCTCACTGCTGTTGTCACCTTCCTACCACTGTGATGACTGCTGTCAGCCCTGTCCTCATCGATGTCCTTGTCACCATCTTTAGGGTCCCTACCACCACCAGACACATCTTCACGGCACCATCATCATCACCACCATCTCCATCATTGTCAGTCCCATCACCCCTCATTTCCACCATAGTCATCCCCCATGGGGAAGAACTTCCTAAGGGGAAGCTAAATCCTCTAACCCTCCCCGCTCAGGGCTTCCATTAGTCAATTTGGTGGGGGAAGGGGGGAAGAAAAGATTCCACTCTAAGCATTTTCCATCTGAATTCATTATAGAACTAGAGACAGCAGTGGCACAAGAGATGCTTTCCCACCAGAAGAGCCTCCAGCTCAGGCCCTTTGATTTGGAGGATTCCCAGCTTGAAAAAGTCCAGAATGTGAGGCCTCCAGATTCTGAGATCCCCTTTTTCCAGTATTCTAGAGAGCCTCATTCAGAGGCACCAGGATGGACCCTTTAGATACCTACCTACCTATCTATCTACCTACCTATCCATCTATCTATCTATCTATCTATCTATCTATCTATCTATCTATCTATCTGTCCTTGTATCTATCTACCCATCCAACCACTTATCTATCATTCATCTCTCTCTGCCTTAATCTATTCATTCTTGACCTACCTCTATCATCCATCTATCTATCCCTATACCTACCTACCTATCTACCCACCTTTCTATCTTCCTACCTACCTATCCATTTATCTACCTCTTTTATCCATATACCTATCACTATATCTATCTGTCTGTTTGTCTATCTATCTATCTCTGTCCTTCTCTTTATCCATTCATCCATGTCCCATAGATCCAGGCCTCCCAGAACCCAGGGTCCTCTCCTTGCCCTAGGCCTCCTATGATGCACCCATGGTAGGACAGTCTGAAAGGTTGGTATCAGAAAGGAGTCTCATGAAGTCAGGGCTGGGCACACAGCCTGGGGAAATCTATTTCAGAGATTTCTTCACATTGGTGCCCCTAGACCATGGGTCTGACTGTGCTCCCTCCCTGCTCAGGAAGCTCTGGCAGTGCCCTTTAGCCTCCAGAATCTCAAACAAAACCATTTGTTTGACAGTTAAACCCTTCATTGACTGGCTCCTGCTCCCCCTTCCTCATCAGCTTATTATATACATGAACTCCCCTTCATGTTCTCCTACATCCCAGCCAGCCTTGCCTTGTAGCTGTCCCCTGTGTGTAAAACACCATCTCCCACCTCCAAGCCTTTTCCCAGTTACTCCCTCCCACCTTTCTCACTTCAGCCTCAGAATCTCAAGCTTCCCCCTCCAGGAAGCCCTTCTTGATCTTCCTGAACCACATCCTTCTGCTCTGTAACGACTTGGGACCTGCTTAGATTGGAGAGGCAGCATGCCGCGTGGCTAGCGAGCTGGCCTAGGAGCCCAAGGCGCATCCTCTGACACACCCTGGCTGGGTGACCCTGGACAAATCACCTCACCTCTCAGTCCTTTGAACCTCTCTCTATGACTAGAAGTTGTAGAGAAGGTGCAAACCTGCAGTGGTAGAGGGAATTTCCTGCCCTGGGAGCTCCCTGTCTCGATGGAATCACAGATAGAGTATATTTATCTGTGGACCTGTTGGTCTCCCAACCCCTCCCCAACCCCACGAAAGCTCCACATGAGTGAGGGGCTGCTTTGTTGCCTCTAGCATTTGGCACAGAGGTGGCCATATTTTGTTCTTGTTCAGTCATTTTCAGTCCTGTCTGATTCTTGCTGACTCCATTTGGGATGCGGAAGGCCTCTGCATGTCTCATCATCTGAGACTCAGTAGAAGAACTAGTGAGATTCAGGTTGAAGAAAAGACTCCTCAGAAGGGCCATGAGCATTGGCTTCCCATATTTGAAGGGCTACTGTGCAGAAAAAGCATTCAGTCAGCTCTGCTTGGCCTCCCTAGGAGCAGGGAGGGGGGTGCTGCAGAGATGTTGATCCCGGTTCTATATAAGGACAAACTTCCCAGAATGAGGAGCTGCCCCTATGTGGGATGGGCCACCGCAAGGGAAGGGGGCAGCTCTCCCTGGCTGGAGAGGACCTGAAGCAAGTGATCACCGATGGGGGCTGTTGTGGGGAGTGGCTATCTCTGCTGAGGTGCCTTCCAACTCTGATTCTGAGGTTCTGTGACACCTCCTTAGACCATATCTAAGGAGAAAAGGAAAGAGGGAGGCTTGTCCCAGGAGGAAAAACAAAAGAACAGGAGTATTTGGCAATGGGAAGGAAGTGGGGAGGAGGGGAGTTGGATCACCTCTATTGGTCTCTGCACTGAGAAGAGTTGCCATGGGTCAGAATTGAAAGAGGGCACAGCAAGAAGAGAAGGAAAGAGGAGAAGAGGTAGAGGAGGATGAGAGAAGAGACCACAGCCTCACAGATCTAGACCTGGAACTGATCTCAGTGACCATCTATTCCAACATCCTTATTGTACAGATAAGGAGCAGAATACCCAGGCCAGCCCAAAGACCAAAGGATGGGTGAGCTTGTCCCTTCTGTAGGATGGAGCTGGGACCAAACCCCATGGGCAACAAATTAGTCTTCCCCAGGGGAGGGTCTTCTTCCTTGCAAGGGCAGGGAGGCTGCCTTTGGCTCCCCCTCTGTGGAAGAAAAACTTGTAAAACAGGGAAATGCAAATGAATATTTTGTTTCCCTGAACCATCAATAAGGGATCTAGATGGCCAGACAGGGAATGGGAGGTAGGACCCACTCTGGCTGTGAAGGGGTACTTAAAGAGTAGACTTCACATAAATCCAGATTTCATGTGTACCCAGGACATAAATAACAAGGGAATGAGCACCAAATTTGGACACGAAGGGCCAGCATTTGAATCCAGGTCCTGCCAAGTACTAGGCGTGTGTATAACCTTAAGTAAGTCACCTTGACCTCAGTTTCCTCATCTCTAAAATGGGGATAATGTTAGCAGCTACCTTGCAGAATTGTCATTAGGATAGAATGAAGTCATAACTCTTAAGTGCTTTGCAAACCTTAAAGCATTGTATAAATGTCAGTTATTACTATGGGAGGTATAACTGGTGTTACTCCCTGACCAGCCTCCCTGGTCAAGAAAGAAGATAAAAGGAAGAAACTAGGAGTTAACGTGTATATATCACCCTTCATCCATTTATAAAATGTGAATGAATTCCTTAATAGCTTTGGAAGGGAGAGCTGTCCTTGGCTAGTTAAGATTGTTGACACCCTTACTGGTCCTTCTAAGGGTAACTCACTAAGTAGGTAGCTAGTCCAGGTAGGAGTGGGCAATTCAGACAGGCTGCAGTTTAGGGGAGTGGGACACATGCATCCACCAGAGGAATGAAGTCAGGGATGGATTTCTTCTGATCCTCCTAGTATCTCATCAACCACAGTTTTTAATAATACAATTACTGACCCAGCAAACAGCACGATGGAGACTTATCTAGCATAGAGCAGAGGATACACTCTCTATGGAGACATGAATACAGAGAGGAGACACATGCCAGGCAGGAAGCTTCAAGTGATGAAGCCACTGGAAGCAGAGATGAAAGAACCAGCCTTGACAGTTGAGAGCTGATCTGTGGAGAGGAGTAGATAAGTAGTTCACTCAAACAATCCAGGTAGGAGCAACGTGAAAAGAAAAGGGACACTGGGATCTTACTACCAGTGTACTCTGAATTTGTGCCCACTCTTGTCATGGAATTTATTTGTATATAACCTCAGATTTATGGGAGGGAGAAATATTTTTTAGCTACTTTTGTCACTATATTATTTTACTCAATGTCTTTGTTTTGTGCAAAATGATCAACTGGCTGACTATTAAAGGTTAGCTTATTGTTGGGGACTCATGAACTAGAGTTTTAGGAGTACAGACTCCACAGACTATACCTTTGAAACCTATGAAAGTGGCCACCCTCCAGAGACCCAGTCCTCACGTGCCAATGCAAGTTGGGAAAGCACCTCAGAGAAAGCACATTACCATGCCCTATCAACATCTCTGCTTCTTTGATAAGTATTTTCCAAGAAAGTTCCTAACCATAAATGTCTGGTTTTATCTTCTTTTTGTTAACAGAAGATTTTATATTTAAGGGAAAGTCTCCTCATCTGTAAAATGGGGATAGTAATAGAATATACCATACAGAGTTCTTGAGAGACTAGAATGAGACCAAGTAAAATAAGCATCTTGTAAATATATATTATATTACATATTATATATAACTGAGGCCCTGGACCTTGTTCAAAACCACATATGTGAGGTAAAGATGGAAGGACCCTCAGGGGCCATCTCCCTCAAGCCCATCATCTTAGAGGTGATGAACAAGGAGTTTATGTGATATGCTCAGATTCACACTGGGAGTGACAGAATGGCTGAGCTAGTATTATTTCCCTCTCTTGTATGGATAGAACCCATGGGAGAATGGACTCTGGAATAGCCTCCCAGCTGTCTACTATGTCCACTACTATGTCTGTATCCCAAAGAGATTTTTTTAAATGTGGGGGTAGGACCTATTTGTACAAAAATATTTATAGCATCTCTTTATGGGGTATCAAAGAATTGGAGATTGAGGGAATGTCCATCAATGGGGGCATGAGTGAACAACCTGTAGTATATGAATGGAATGGAATGGAATACGACTGTGCTATAAGAAATTATGAGAACATGTATTTCAGAAAAACCTGGAAAGACTTACATGAACTGATACTGAGTAAAATGAGTAGAACCAGGAGAACACTGTATACAGTAACAACAACATTGTACAATGATCAACTATGAACGACTTGGCTTTTCCCAGCAGTACAATGGTCCAAGACAATTCCAAAGGACTCATGATGAAAAATGCTATCCACCTCCAGACAAAAAAATTGATGGAGCCTGAATGCAGATCAAAGCAGACTATTTTTCATTTTCTGTATTTTTTATAGGTTTTTTTTCCTTTGGATCTGCGGTTTCTTTCACAACATGACTAATATGGTAATATGTTTTGCATGATTGAACATGTATAACCAATATCAAATTGCTTATTGTCTCAGGAAAGGAGGAGGTAAAGAGGGAGAGAGAAAAATTGGAACTCGAAAATGTTTTCAAATGAATGTTAAAAATTGTCTTTACATGTAACTGAGGAAAAATAAAATATTATTTAAAAAACCTAAGTCTCAAGCCAAAATTCCACCCTCTGTAAGATACTTTTCCCAGTCCCCTCATAATGCTACTGCCTTTCTTCTATTGTTTATCTCCACTTTACCCTGTATATTTCTTGTCCATACATCAGTGTTTGCATGTCCTCTCCCATTAGAAAGTAAGCTCCCTGAGGATAAGGACTATGATTTTTTTTTTTTTTGTATCCTCAGTGCTTAGCACAGTGCCTACCAGATAGCAAGGACTTGATTGACTGACTCTAGAATTTCAGAAGCTCTGTGAGGCCTGGCAGGATAGAGAATCAAGCAAGGGCTAAACCCATTTCCAATCAGCAAGCATTTATTAAGTCCCTTCTGCATGCCAGGCACTGTGCTGGGAAGACAAAGACAAAAGTGAAACATTTGCTGCCCTCAACAAGTTTGCCTTCTAATGGCAGATGGAAACATAGGCACATCAGTACATACAGGCTAGATAAGAAAAATGAATTCAAGGTGGTTTGGGAGGGAGGGCACCAACAGCTGGGGAGGGGGGTAGGTTGGTACCTGAGTTTTGAAGGAGAGCAGGGGATTCCAGGAGGCAGAAGTCAGGAGGAGGAGCATCTCAGGACAGAGTCAGGATGATGGAATCTCTGGGACAATGGAGTTTTTGAGAGGGCAGAACCCAGGAAAGGGGAAGAAGGGAATAAGCATTTATTAAACATCTACTGTATGCTGGGTACTATGATAAGCACTTCAGAAAAATTATCCTATTTGATCCTCACAGCAATCCTAGGAGGTACATGCTATTATTATTTCCATTCTAGAGATGAGGAAACTGAGGTGCAGTTATTTGCCTAGGGCCACCCAGCTAGTAAGTGTCTGAAACTGGATTTGAACTCAGGTCTTCCTGAATCCAGTCATGGCACTAGCAGCTGTCTCTAATTTTGAGAACAGACCCCTCAAGCGAACTTGGCTCTTAGCAGGGAAGAGTCTCCTAGACAGAATGAGCGGGTTGGGAGGAATCCAGGAGGAAGGTGGAGGAAGATGCCCTTCACCACGCTCTGACTGTGCCCTGAGCCCAAAGAAGTCTGAACCAAAAGAGACCGTGCAAAAGGCATTCCCAGAAACCCTGACTTTACTCAACCAACAATACCATCAACAAACTACACCACCTAGTAGGTGCTTTAATGGACTTGGAATCAGGAAGACGCATGTTCAAAGCTTATCTCACACCTTAGGTGTGTCCCCCTGGGAAAGTCACCCAAATTCTCTGTATCTGACTCTCCCCATCTATAACATGAAGAGGTTAGGCTCAGGTCCTTTGGTGAGGGGTAAGGACCCTTCCAGCTCCTATGATGCCGTAAGAATCCACTGAGCAGAAGGGCAAATGGAATTGAGGGAGACACAGAGGCAGGGGATTGGCCTCTCAGGTCCCTCCCACCTGACGCTTCCCATTCTCCCAGCATTACTAGGACTTTTTACTGAACCTGCCAGGGTCATTCTGGTCTGTCTTCCTATTTAATGTAGAACAGACATGGGAGGCTGGGCTGCTCAAAGCCTCAGGTCCTGTCTGGGGGACCATCTCCCTGAAGTAGAGAAAAGGGGGGTTAGTGGAGTTGAACCTCCTGTCTCCCCTCCCAACAAACAGGATCCCATCTTAAGTCAATATTAGCACAGTCTCCCCTGTGTAAATACCCACTCCAGGGCCTCAGCACCGGCTTTCAAAGCTCCCACCAAAATTATTTTTCCAAAAAGAACAGTTAAGGTCAGGAGGGGAATGTAATTGGGTCTTTGCAATTAATTAGAGAAGAATTCTGCTCTGGGACAGGGAAACCAGGCATCTCCTCTGCTCTGAAGGAAGATGAGAAGAGCAGAGGCTGACAGGAAAAATAAAGGGATACAGGTTGGGGGCCTGGCTGTGCGTACTCCCCCTCTCCCACCTCAGCCGACACACAGTAGGCCCCTTCCAGCTGCCAGCCAGCTGGCCAGGCTGTGCTCAGGGGTGGCCCTACTGGGAAGTGATTCCATGCCCCCCACTGGGGCTCCCAAATTGGCTGCCCCCACCATGAAGGCCTGTGGGGCCAGGGTCCGAGCCAGAGGTAAGGCGTTTGCTACTTAGGGAGCTGTCATGAAGACAGCAAGTGCCTTACTACGCCATGGAGTTGTCCCTGACAATGACATCACCAACACTGTAAGGTCATCGCGGTAACATCATAACAACAGTTCATGTTGTCACAGTGATGTCATCACCACAGTGCTGTTACTATGAAGACATCTTTCTCATACTGACATCACCACCAGGGAGGAGGCGCCAGGGCACAGTCCAGCCCACAGAGACCCACACATAGCCACACCACATACCACATGTGGACAGCCACAGGGAATCAGCGACAAATCACCAAGCCACAGCAATGAACACAACCAGCTGCCCAGTACAATTGCACACACAGCACAGGGGCAGACCCAGGCCCACGCATGTACAAACACGTGCAGGAGACATTCACGTCACATAGACATGCATCCCTGACCCACATAAACGAACACAGGCACAGCCTCAGGCTTACACAAGAGCGCACGGACCTTCTCTCTCACATACACACACACCCCTCACAATGCCTACACACACAGTTCTACACGCAGAGACATGGAGATGGATAATAGCTAAGCACAGACCATCACACGCCCAGACAGTCATGCACCCAGCCTCACACAAACCCACACACAAGGGGGCCCAGAATAGCACTCCTGAAGGCTCTCTATTGGCCTGGCCAATCTGGGGGCTGTCCCCCCACTCAGGGGGCCCAGGCTGAGCACAGGAGGGAGGATCACGCGACCACTCCGGGGCAGGCTAATGGTCCCCAGGATGCACTCCTCCCTACGCATACCCTCACCTCCTGTCCAAGCCTCCAGTGCAGTCAGCTGGCCCAGCTCTAGGACCCGATAACATCAGGCCCAGTGACCCCTGACCTGAGTGTCCAGTGGCTAAAGGGCCTAGCCCTCCCACAGTCAGACAGTCTCAGGACAGCCGGGGTTGGGGCCCCTCCCTGGGTTCCCCCTCTACTGACAGTGTTTACTCTGTAAACACGGCTCAGTCCCAGGCAATGGCTGCAAATCTGCTAGACCAGAGGCCCTTGTATATGAATGAAGACACAGTCACAGACGGTCTCATCTGTAGAGCTCAAGGGGAACTTTAGAAGGCCCTCCCTTCATTGTACAGACTGAGAATTTGAGTCACTTACCCAGGGCCACACAGCCAGCAAGAAGCTGGGGCAGGGTTAGAACCTAGATCTTCCTCACTGACTCTGAGCCCTGACCTGGGAAGCTTTACATACACAGACACAAGGATATCAACACTTTTCCTGAAAGCTTCCCACAAACCAGCCCCTGCTTTCTATATGGGCTACAGGGCAGACAAGGGCCAGGACTGCCCAGTCACTGAGACAAGAAGTGAGGATGCCCTTCCTGGGGCCTGGGAAGGAGGAGGCCTCTTTCTAGGCCAGGTACCAGCCCAGACATTTTCTAGGGTTCTGAGGGGCCTGGGAAGGAGGGGGCCCCTTTCTAAGCCAAGTACCAGCCCAGACATTTTCTAGGGTTCTGAGGGGAGAGAAGAGGGATGAGGGAAGAGGAGGAGCCCTCTTCTCTCCCACTGCCCCCGCTCCCCCCAGCTTCCCTCCTCCTTCCTCAGTCCCTGTCTTTCCTCCCAGCCTCACCCCACCCCCCACCCCCAGCCTGTTCTCAGGACGCCCTCCCCCTTCCTGGGCTCTGGGGACTAGACCTGGTCACTGCTGGAGGCAGGTCCAGCTGTGTGCAGACTTTGGGAGATCCTTATCCCTCACCTTCTCACCTGCTGCCTTCCTCCCCAGGAGGACACATTCCTCTAAAACGTTCTCATTATTTCAGTCTCCTTATGTTCCCAGCCCGTCTGTCTGGTCCCCTGGTCGGCTTGCTAACTCCTTGTCTGCCTGTCCATAGTGTCTCTCTGTCCATTCCATCTGTCTGTCCACTGCTACCCCTCTGTATCCATCACAGCTGTTCTGTACCATGTTCTTCTGTCCCTCTGATTGTCTATTTCTCTCCTATCTCCCAGGCTGGGCTGTGGCCTGGTAGCTATCCCTGTGCTCAGGCCTGCAGTTGGATTCTTGGTTCCCAGCAGCAGCATCCCACAGGACCAGCTCCCCCAAGCTGCAGACTGCCATAGCTCACCAAGTCAGGCTGCAGCCCCAGTCAGTCTGAAGGCCCCTGAGCATCCAGGAGCCTCCCCAAACTTCTGCCCCATCTTCCAGGCCCATCAAGCCAAACTGAAGCTAGAAAGGGTCAGGGCTCGGCCCTGTTGAGAAACCTGGGGGCTCAGGAAAGAGGAAAGGGGGACACTGAGGCAGGACATCTGAGGGGGTGGATGGTCATAGTTTGGCCTTCCCCCATGCCCCAGAACAACCCATAAGATGGAGAGGAAGCGTTTAGATGCCCCACCTCCCCAAGCCCTGCAGGACCCTCCCTGACCAGCCTTTGTATACTCCCCAGCTCCCCTCTGTCCAAGTTGGGCCCAAGCCTCAAATCAGGGAAGGAGCCAATCTGCTCAGCCCTGGCCTGGTACCCCCTTCTGGTCACCCTATGGCCAGCACAAATAGGGCCTTTGCTGGGGTCACCTCAGGAGGGAAGCTTCCAGTCAGGCTGGAGCCGGACATTCACATTCTTCACTCTGAACTCAGTCCATAATCCTCAGAATGAACTTTCTCAGAGTGGCCAGTGAACCTGGCTGTGGGAGGTACCTTCCTGACGAGGAGCCCTACCCTAGGGCTGATGGTCAGGGTCTGAGAGCCCTTACTCACCCAGACCAGGGAGGTATCCCTCCCAAGGCACCTGCCCCTGACCCAGCATGACTCTCATCCCACCCTTGGGAACTTCCCTGTCTAAGGGGGAAATTTTGGTCCTGGTCTTGGGGAAAAGGGGGAGACCTGGTCCTGTCCTAGGCAAGCCCTTTGTGGGAAGGGGAAATGTGACCCTGCCCTATAGGAGCCCAAGGAGGGAGGGAGGGAGGAAATATGCTATTGCCCTCCCATTTCTGAGGTCTGAGACATGGCCCTGACCTGAGGGGAACCCTGGAAAAGGAAGGAAGAGCAGCTTGTCCTGAGGCCCCCCAGTCTGATGGAAGGATGCAGCCTTTCTTTGGGGAGCATCTGGGGTAAAGGGGAGATGTGGCCCTGGGCTCAAGAAGCCTCCAGTTGGAGGGGGAAAGCCCCGGCTCTCCTCACCATTAACTTTTCTTTCCTTCCTTTTTTTTCCGTTCCTCCTCTTCCTCCTCCTCTTCCCTCTCCTCCCCCCTCCCCTCAATGCTTCTCTTGGTGAGTCTGCTCTTGGGTCTCTCTCCATGGTTGTCTGTGGGTCTCAGGACCCAGCAGGGAGGACCCATTTCAGCGCCAGCCCCTGGTACAGGGCCACTTATGCCCCACCTCCCCTTCTCCCACCTCCCCTGAGCTTCTCACCCCAAGGAAGGCTGCAGGTGAGGAGAGGAAGCTTGGAATGAGGGAGGAGGGGGCGGGGCTCAGGGCCAGGGCCTGTGGGGAGCAGGCGCCGGCCCTGGGCTCCGAAGAGAGCCCGTAAATCAACCTTCACTCCAGAGCTGCAGCCTGAGGGCCTGGGGTCAGCCTGGGAGCATCCAAGGGGAAAGGTTTTCTCTTTCAGCACCAAGGCCTCCTGCTGTTGTGAAGGAAGGAGGGGTTAGTGAGGGGAGGGGGGGGGGCCAGGAGGCCTTGGAGAGATCAGTCAGTCATTCTTAACTCCCTGCCCTCCACAGCTTCTCTCCAGGGCCACAGAACAGGGGACCAGTCAGGTCGCCAGTGTCCAGCCCTGCCAGCCACCTCAAAACAAATGGCCCAGACCAGCCTAGTGTTGGTGGGTGGGGAAGGGAAGGGTTAGGGGCCCTGATGCTTCCCATCCAGCACACCCCAGGACAGCCCAACGTTGGACCTGCCTTAGAATCCTGACCCAGAGTCCTACCAGCTGTGTGACCTGGGCAGGCGAAGCTGCCTCTCTGAAGCATCATCACCTTCCCTGAAAATATGGCAGGTCCCTCGAAGGGCTGTTGTGAGGCCGAATGCAAACCATACAGCCTGTATAAAGGTCAGCTACCATCAGCCATTTACTACAGAGCACCAGCTCCCCTCCAGAAATGAGCCCAGCAGCACCACTAGGCCTTGCCCACTTGGGCTTCGTGCAACAAGTATTTCTTTTTAATTAAATAAATTCTATTGACATCATTGGTTTTACATCACCTGAGTTTCCCTCTGTCCTTCCTCTTCCAAAAAGCCTCAGCTGATCCCCCTTCATTCCAGTGCCTTCTCTCTGCTGACTTTCTCCAATTTCTCCTGTCTCTAACTTGTTTGCGTGTTGACTTCTGTTAGACTGGGAGCTCCTGGCAGGAACTGTCTGCCTTTCTTTGGATCTCCAGCCCTTAGTACAATGCCTGACATATAGTAGGTCCTTAAATTCTTGTTGACCAAATGAGTCCCAGAGGATCATCTTTTACAAGAGAGTAAACCCCTACTGAACCAAAATTCAGCAAAATCAATCAGTACGTTAAAAAAAAAAATCTGACATCCTTTGCAATGGCCCCACTTCTGCAAAAGAGTGAGGGACGGGGAGCCTCTCATATCTCTCCTTTGAGGCCAAAAAAACAATTTGCTTATAATTTTGCAACATTTACTCCAAATTTATTGGGGTTATTCTTTGCATTTTTTCATTTCCATGGTTTTGTGTTGGGATATTCTGACTTAGATTTATCGAGCAAAGGAGAAAAGGGGGCCGGCAGATTTTTCAAGGAGAAAGTGCAGCCACCAGGCCCTGCTGTGTGAGGCAGGAGGAGGACGGGGGAGAAGAGAGGGGAGGGAAGGAATGGAAAAGCAGGCATGAAGGTGGATCAGAATTTCAGAGGGCTGGCATGGATGTAAGATGGCCTCCACTTCCAGGAAACAGGCTGATATGATCAATCAATCAAGAAGCAAGACAATGTGCTGGTATGTGAGTGGGTGATGAGGGTTGGAACACAGAAGTCTAACAATTCCATGCCTGCCCTCAAGGAGCTTACATTCCACCTGTGGAGACAACAGGAAAACAGACAAGCACACAGACACGTAGAGCTTAGAGGCCATGGATTTCCTCCCCCTATCCATACTTTGTAGTCACAGAGCTACGTCTGCCCCCTCAGGACTCAGCAAAGTATGACTTCTAACACTATGAACTCGAGCCCCCATTCCAGTGCGTCATCTCCAACAGTACCTGCTGGTGCTGCCTAATATCCCCTGACTGTCATCAATACCAGTGATTGTCGGTGGTGCAGGGGGCAGAGTGGCAGGTCCAGAGTCAGGAGGATGTGAATTCAAATCCAGCCTCAGACACTTACTAGCTGTGTGATCCTGGGCAAGTCACTTAACCCTGTTTGCCTCAGTTTCCTCATATGTAAAATGATCTGGAGAAGGAAATGGCAAACCACTCCAGGATCTTTGCCAAAAAATCCCCAGATGCAGTCATGAAGAGGCAATGACTCAACAATAACATCCACTATTGATTTCTCCTCAATATCAATTAACCAATGAACATCAATCAGTGTTTACAAAGGGGTATTTACTGAGAAGATGCAGCAAGAACAGAAGTACAGGTACCTCCCCCATCCAAACTGGGGTACACTGTTTGATCTGTCCTCTGGGTCCCTGGGGATGGTGGGCTCACATTTAAGTAGTACATTTAAATAGGCAAAGAGGGCTAGATTTGGAGTCAGGAAAGAGCTGAGTTCAAGTCATGCCTCAGACACCTTCTAGTTGTGAGACTCTCAGCAAGTCACTTCATTTCTCTGTAAAACAGAGATAATAAGAAGACCCACCTCCCAGGACTATTGTGAGTCAAACAAGGTAATATTTGTGAGGCCCTGTGCCAACCTGTAAGTGCTACCTATATAAACACTAGCTCTTATTATTCATAGTGAACTCCTGGAGTTCATTGAGTGAGGGAACAATGTGGTCAGGCCTGCACTTCAGGAACAGCATTTTGGGAGCCATTGAGGAGGATGGATTAGAGATGGCAGGGACTGGAGGCAAGAAGACCAGTAGGTCTATTTGAGAGGCAAGGTGGCCCTGAATTAGGCAGGTAGGAAAGATGCTGTGGAGGTAGAAATGACAAGTCTCAGCAGCTGAATGGATGTCTGGGGGTTTGCCATTTCCTTCTCCAGCTTATTTTACAGATGAGGAAACTGAGGCCAACAGGGTGAAGTGACTTGCCCAGGATCACACAGTGACTAAGTGGCTGAGGTCACATTTGAACTCAGGGGCATGAGTCTTCCTGACTCCAAGCTGAGGGCTCTATGCACTATGGTGCCCCCCTAGCTGCCCTTATTCAGATAAGTGGCAAAGCTAAGATTTGAAGACGGGTTCTTTTCCCTCCTACCGGTGTGACCTGAGGCAAATCATTCCACTGGTCCAGGCATCATTTTCCTGTCTGTAAAATGAAGAGTTAGATGACCCATGAGACCCTCCCCGTTTTAGTCCCGGGATCCCCAGGTCATTCTCTGTTTCTGTGGCTTCTACCAGGGGCGTGCTGAAGGCAGCTCTAACCTGCTCCTGAGAGCCGGAGCTGAAAGTCAGTGTGAGCATTCGCGCCTCAGAAATCAGCCAGCGCTGCACACCAGGCTTTGGTGTTTGGTTTGCTAAGAAAGTGATGGAGGAAATGTTAATAATTAAGATTATTACAATGAGCAATGAGGATTAAACTTTAAAAGGGTCCTGGGTTTTTGGAGAGTCAGTTGTTCAATGTTTACCAGCATAGCCCTGCATCTGCTCCCTCTGCAAGCTGAGTTCTTAGAAGGCAGGGACTTATTTCAATTTTGCATCTCTGGCACTGGAGTACAGTGGGGTGCAGTATATGAGGAAGGAAGAGAGGGAGGGAGGGAGGAAGGAAGGAAGGAAGCAAGGAAGGAAGGAAGGAGGGAAGGGAGGGAAGAAAGAAGGAAGGAAATAAGAAAGGGGAAAGAAAGAAAAAGGAAGGAAGGAAAAGGAAAAAGAAAGGAAGAAGAGGAAGGAAGGAAGGAAGATAAGGAAAGAAGGGAAGAAGGAAGGAAGGAAAGGGGGAATATACCTGCACATATATCACTACAATACCTATAATTTCAAAGTGTGCAAAGCACGTTCTGGGCCCTGTAGTACGGTGGAAAGAGTCCAGGGTTTAAAACCACCTCTGCCATTCCTGCCTGACCCTCCAGGACCAGCCGATCCCCGAGGTCGCCGCTGGCTCTGAGCCCAAGAGCCTGATCTCAGCCCAGCCTCACAACAACCCTCCGAGGCAGGTGCTCTTGCTATCCCATTTTACAGAAAAAGAAATCAAAGTCAAGGCACATTAAATAATACAACCAATAAATGTCAGAAACAGGATTCAAACCCAGATCTTCTCATCTACAAGACCAGGGTTCGAGCCACTGTGCCAAGGTGACTCCATAGCCGTGGGTCTGTCTGTGACTGGGGGTGCCTCCTTTCTGCCCTTGCAGATGCATAATTGATAAGTAATAATAGCCGCTCCCAATTATACAGCACCTACTATGTGCCAAGTGCTTTTCAGATATTCTCGTTTGATCCCCTTCTGTACGTGTGCCAGGAGATCCCAGATCTGCAACTAAAAAGGCCCTCAAATGTCCCCCTGTCTAACAGATAAGGAGAGGAAGGAATTGTAGAGCTCAGAGATCCGCCCAGCCTGCAGCTGTCCCCTCCCAGCGTGGTTCACTACTCTGTGGACTTCGAACCCAGTGCTCTGCGCTGGGGCTGAGCATGGGCTGCCTGGGCCTCTGGCCGCTGCCACGGTAGCGGGTAGAAGCGTGTGCTTAGGAGTGCAAGAGGGTGTCTGTGTGAGCGTGCGTGCACACACGCTGGTGCTGGGAAATCGTTGTTTTTCCCTCCTGGCTTCAAAGTCAGCCCCTTGTTGGAATCAAATCACACGTCTTCTCCCTGTAAGATTCAGGCTCCAAGCCCTCTCTGCCCCAGGGCAAATCCAGACTGCTGTGGGAGGAGCAGGCACTGACCTCTCTGGGCCCTCAGCCCTCTTGTCCAGGGCCTCTGGCATCCCTAGGCCTGGGGCATGCCAAGCCCCAGCCCCACAGGACCTTGCCAGCTGCTCGTCCAGGGACGTGGGCAGCATCCTTCACCATCTGCTGGGCCTGGGCCTGCTATAAAATGGAGGTTGGACCAGAAGCCTCCTCTAGGGGCCCTTTCCAGCCTTGGACAGAGCCTAGAATGGCATGGCCTGTTCTGCCCCGGAGACGCCCCCTCCCCTGCCCAGTCTGTTCCTACAGATCCCCCTCCCCCACCCAACAGCCATCTTCCATCATACCTGTGGGTACGGTCATTTTTCAGGCATGTCCCACTCATTGTGACCCCACTTGGGGTTTTCTTGGCAGAGATCCTGGAGGGGTTCACCATTTCCTTCTCCAGCTCATCTTATAGATGAGGAAACTGAGGCAAAGAGGGTTAAGTGACTTGGCCAGGGTCACACAGCTAGCAAATGTCTGAGGCCAGATTTGAACTTGGGAGGATGAGTCTTCCTGACTCCAGATGGTGCTCTAGACACAATCACCCAGCTGCTGTATGCATACACACACGAACACATGCATATAAATGTACAGGTTGGCTGCATGTGTATATATGTATGTATGTATGTATATATACATATACACATACACATATACATACACACACATACACATACACACATACACATACACACATACACACACATACACATACACACACATACACGTACACATACACACACATACACGTACACATACACACACATACACATACACACACATACACACACACATACACATATACATACACATATACACATACACATACACATACACATACACATACATATACATATACATATACATATATGGTATTCAATCATTTTCAGCCATGTCTGACTCTCCATGATCCCCTTTGGGGTTTTCTTGGCAAAGATATTGGAATGATTCACCATTTCCTTCTTTAATTCATTTTACAGATGAGGAAACTGAGGCAAACAGGGTGAAGTGACTTGGCCAAGGTCACACAGCTAGTGTCTAAGGCGGGATTTGAGTTCAGGAAGATGAGCCTTCCTGACTCCAGGCTAGGCACTCTATCCACTGAGCCACCTAGCTGCTCCCACACACACAGACACACACACACACACACACACACACACACGAGTTCCATATGTGTATGTGTATATGTGTCTAGTATATATGGCTTTGGGCTGGACCCTCTGGTCTGAGGAGTGAGACCCATGGCCCTGCCCTCAGGAAGACCTGGCCTGAAAGAGAAGCCCAAGTCAGAAGAGGAGACCCCTGGTCCCTGCCCTTAGGACCAGAGGAGCTCTTGATGTGAGGGGAATATACTCAGCCCTCCCCCTGGAGAAGCCAAGCCTACCTCCCAGAACCTCCATCCTTCTCTTCAGTAACTTGGGCTCTGTCCAGCCCAACACTGCCCCCTCCAGCCCCTCACCACCTACCCAAAGGGGTGGCAGCCCCAGCCCAGCCTTGCTGGCCATCAAATGCCTGATCTCAGCTTCAGATCTGGGACCTGGGTCTGACAGGGCCTGGAGCCTGAGACGGGACATTCCTGGGGAATGATGGTGAGAAAGAAGGCTGCTCACCTCTGATTAGCAGCCTGAGATACAAGCCGGCAGAGGGATAGATGGGACAGAGATGGGACAAGCAGATTCTGCACCTCCCTGCTTGTCAGCGACATTCAGCAGCTACAGCCCCTGACTGGACCCCTCAGCCTCAGCCTGTCTTTGTTTCCATCTCTGTTTCTCTGGGTTTTTTCCCCACATCTGTCTCTGTTTCTGGCTCTCTATCTCTGCTCACTCCTAGATGTCTCTCTGTCCCTGTTTCTGCCTCTGTCTTCTTTCCTCTCTTTCTCCTGTTTCTTTTTCTGTGTCTCCTCCAGCTTTCTCAGTCTTCAGGTACTATTTAGAGGCAGTGGACCAGGGGCTGAGACCTGAGTTCAAATCCCAGCTCAGATGTTTTCTAGTTGTGAGACTCTGGGTGAGCCATTGAATCTCTTCCTGCCTCAGTTTCCTCACCTGTAAAATGGGGTAACAATAGTACCTATCGGTCCCTGAGGATTAAGTGAGAAAATAATTGTAAAAAGCATTTAGCACAGTGTCTGGCAAACAGTAGGCACCATATGACTGCGTCTTCCCTTCCCTTCCACCCCTACCCCTCACCTCAACAATTTCACTGTCTTGTTATATTGGTATTTGGGGTGCATCAGGAGGTAGTGAGCTCCCTGTCCTTGGAGGTCTTCATACAAAGGCTTGATGACCACCAGCCAGATCTGTTCTAGTCGGGATTCCTTTTGGCCATAGGTTAGGTTACATGACCACTAAGATTCCTAGCAGCTCTGAGATTCTGGGATCCTGCTGGTATGATCAATCAACAAGCATTTTTAAGCACCTACTGTGTACACCAGTCAATGAGAAAACAAAAGCAAAGATAGTGCCCGTCCCCAAGGAGTTTATATAAAAGAGATAAAAAGTGGGGCAGGAAGAGGGGAGAGAAACACCAACCAAAAGGGGGCCAGGAAAGACTTCATCTATTAGGCAGGGCTTCCATAGAACCTTCAAGGAAATTGGAGGTGAGGAGAGAGGGTGCTCCAGACATAGAAAACAGCCTGTGCAAAGACTTGGAGACTGGAAACAGAGGACTATGTCATGGCCCTTTGATGAGGAGGATTCAAAGATTCAGGGTATAAAATACTGGTGCTCTAGAGGAATTCCTGTCCTTGGCTGGGAGGTCTGCTTTCCCCATAGTTGGGAGGAACAGAGGGACCAAGGCAACTGGTATTGAGAGAACCTACCAGGAAGATCTCTACGGAAGCCTGCAAGCCCCCCCCCCCCAAGAATAAAAGTGCCGTAGGGATCATATAGTCAGAGCTGGGAGGTGCCCAGAGTAGGAAGCTGATGTTGTTGTCTCTCAGTCATCTCTGACTCTTCCTGACCCCGTTTGGGGTTTTCTTGGCAGAGATCCTGGAGGGGTTTGCCATTTCCTTCTCCAGTTCATTTGACAGATGAGGAAACTGAGGCAGACAGGGCGAAGTGACTTGCCCAAGGTCACACAGCTAGTAAACATCTGAAGCCAGATTTGAACTTAGGTCTTCCTGACTCTGGGCCTGGTGCTACCCACTGCACCACCCAGCTGGGTTCAAATTTGGCCTCTGATGACTGCTCCCTGTGTGATCCTGGGTAGGTGTCTCAGCTTCTCGGGGTTTCAGAATCTTCGTCTATAAACTGAGAAGGATGAGGGAGTTTGATGGAATGGCTTCGAGGGTCGCTTGTCCAAGCCCCTCACTTTACAGATGAGGAAACTGAAGCCCAGAAAGGAGTGACTTGCCTAAGGTCACACAGTAGTACATAGTATCAGGGGCAGGATTTGAACTCAGAGCCTTTGACTCCAAAGTCAGAGCTCTTTCTACTGTATCCCAACGTGTGGTCCTGAGGCCCGCGTTCTCCTGGCCCTGAGCTCCTCGGTCCCTGGAGCCTTCTGTCAGTGTCTCTAGTCCTCCCAGGCTTCCTCATCCCTTCACCCAAAGCTGAACCAGGAAGGCTGGCAGGAGGCTACCAGAGAAGAGAAATGTTTGGGTTGTTCTTGTTAGGAATCAATGTGTTTTAGTTAAAGAGGATTAGAAGGGAAGGGGGAGGGAAAGGAGGGGAGAGGGGAAGGTGGAGGGAGGAAGAAGGGGGG
>CM053588.1:32236478-32255861 GCA_028646515.1 Pseudochirops corinnae
TGGATGGATGGATGGATGGATGGATGGATGGATGGATGGATGGATGGATAGATGGATGGATGGATAGATAGATGGATAGAGTTTGATATAAAGAAAAGGGAACTAAAGACAGTTCATTCATGTCAATCTCAGTGAAGCAGGAACAGAGATGAGCGTGCAGGGGGCAGTCTGTATTGTACCCCTCAACTGTATCATAACACTGCAGAGAGTGCGGGGGCAGAATGAATTTGGGATATTGAGAAAAGAGAAGGAAGTCTGAGTTCTCCAACAAGTCAAGTCAAGCATTTATTAAGCACCTACTACATGCCAGGCATTTACCTACTATGAGACAGACGCTCAGCACTGCAGATGTCCTCAAGGAGATCACACTTTAATGGGAGGGAATGCAAAAAAATGTGTACAAAAAAGATGCAGCCCAGATTAAGTAAAGATTAGTAAACCAGAGGTAAGTGAAGGGATTGTGAGGAAGTAGCAAGGGTCTGTTTGAAATTAAATGTCTCTAACTCTAGGACAGAATCTGAATGAAAAGTTAATGGATGGACTTATGAGTGGATTGGTAGATCAAAAGGTGTAAATGTGAACAGGTGGGCAGATATGTGATTGGGTGGGTAGATGGATTAGTGGATGAATGGATGTGGGAATGAATGGGTAGGTAGATGGGTGAATGAAAAGATGATAAGTGGATGCATGGATGGGTAGGAAGGTGAGTTAACCCATTGGTAGAAAGATGGATAAGTGAATGTGTGAATGACCAGAATTGGGAATGATAGGGAGAACATCTTAGAATCAGGTTTACAGTCCAGGGAGAGTTAAGAGGGGAAGAAGGGGAGAAAGGAGTAAATAGGGCCCAAGAGAGCTGCCTGGCTTTGTGGCTGTGCCTCTCTTGCTCATTAAGGCTGACCAGTAGCACTGTCTCCACCTGCTCCTCTGCCTGCCCTTGCTTGAAGCCAGCACCAAATCCCAGGACCCACAGACAAAATACTGTCTGTCATAATCCAGGAATTCCCCACCTCTTTATCTCCCTGCTGGCCTAGCTCTACCCGGACTCTGTCTGCACCTGCCCCTTCTGACTCTGACCCTGGCCCCAGCCCAGGCCAGGGTTCCTTCAGCTTCTGTCCATCTTCCTCCCCCTTTTCCTTTACTCAATGACAATAACTACAGAAGCAGAGCTGGGTTTCAGGCCTCAGAGGTTTTCCCTCCTAGGTCTGTCCTCTGGCTTGTGACATGATGTCCAGCAAGTTGTTGAACCTCATTGGGCCTCAGCTTTTGCCTTTGTACAATAGAGTAAAGGCTTTAGCAGAAATAGACTCAGTCCACAGGTCACCAGACCCCTCAATTATTCATAATAATTCCATATGCCTTCCACCTATGAAAACTTTTATGTATAGATGCGAAGTGAAGTGAGCAGAACCAGGAGAACACTGTACACAGGAACAGCAACATTGTAACAATGATCAACTGTGAAAGACTTAGCTACTTGGCTTGATACAGTGATCCAGGACAAATCCAAAGAACTCATGATGAAAAGTGCTACCCACCTCCAGAGAGAGAACTGATGAATACTGAGTGCAGAGTGAAGTGTAATTTTTATCAATTTATTTTTCTTGCCTTTGGGGGGTAATATAGCTAATATGGAAATGTTTTGCATGATTTTAAATGTATAATTGATACCATATTGCTTGTCTTTTAGATGGATGGAGAAGAGGCTGGAGAAAGAGAATTCAGAGCTCAAAAACTTTTTTTAAAACAATAATAAAAGATATTTAAAAGGTCCAGCCTCAGCTTTCATTCGGTTCTGAGCTTCTCCCCCAGAAGCTTTCTGGGAGTGCAGGTTAGGATTGGGCTGGGGAAAAGGGCTGAGGTGAGGGATTAGGGGCCAGAACAAGCCAAACCAGTCTTCTCTCTGGGTGACTCTGAGCTTCTTAGAGACAGTGCCTGAACTCAACTCCTCCACAGGAAGGAGCAGCAGGAGCCCAAGGGAGGGAGACAGCCCCGCTAAACTGAGGAAGGAAGGCTCAGAGAAGCTCCCTTCTTCTCTAGGGATCACAGTACCAGGGAGAGAATGGCAGAGAGAGAAAAGAGACGGAGTGAGATGGGGAGGAAGACAGAAACTAATTAGGAGAGACAGACACAGACACAGGCAGGAGACCACAGCAGAATGAACCAGAGACAGAGACGGAGACAGAGAGACAGACACGAGAGATCGAAAGACACAGAGAGGTAGCTAGAAAGAGAGGTCGCCTTTGTGCCCCTAGGGGAGGGCTCACTTCCCTGACCTTTCCTAGGGCCGGGGTGAGTCAGGCCCTTCTGGGTCTGGCTCATCTCCACATTCCCTCTTTGACCCACAGCTCTTAAATGCTTTTAAGAGCCCGCCTCGTTACAGACGGGCGCCCTCCTCCAGCTCCCGAGCCTGGGTTTTCCATTATTGGCCAACAGCTCTTCATGGCTACCGTCTGCCCAGCTTAGATTCCTCTAGAAATATCTGTTGCTATAAAGTATTTTTTTTATTAGATTCCAAATGTAAAACACACATACACACACACACACACGCATACTCTCTCTCTCTCTCTCTCTCTCTCTGTCTTCCTCCCTCCCCCATACTCTCTGTCTCTGTTTCTCTTTCCTCTCTTTCCCTCTCTCTCTCTCTCTCTCTCTGTGTCTCTCTGTTTTTCCATGTCTGTATCTCTCTGTCTCTGTCTCTCTGTCTCTGTCTCTGTCTGTCTCTGTCTCTGTCTCTGTCTCTGTCTGTCTCTGTCTCTGTCTGTCTCTGTCTCTGTCTCTCTGTCTCTTTCCTTCTTCCTGTCTCTGTCTCTGTCTCTCTCCCCTGCCCTCCCCTCCTGGTCCCAGCCCCAGCCCCAGTCCCTCCTCCATCCTCAGCTCCAACTTTTCTCTTGCTCCCCTAAGTCTCAGCCTCTCCTGAATCCCAGCCTTCCCTCCCTGGGGCCAAGCTCCTTTCTCTATCCCCCAACCCTGATCTAACCCTTCCTTAACTCTGCTTTGCTCCAGAAGCCTCACCCAGTTCCATCATCTTCCTCTCAGCCTCAGCCCAGGCCCTTCTTTACTACCCGATACAGGACAAGGTCACTGCCTCTGGAGTCAAAAGCTGTGGACTTGAACCCTGTCTCCGATGCCCACTACCTAGGAGGGCCTTGGACAACCAATCACATGCCCACAACAAAACTATTCCAAGAGCCATGAAGTTGCTTTCCTCCTTGGGTCTCAGTGTGCTCATCTGTAAAATGGGGTTAATAATATCCCCCACTTCTCAGGGTTGCTGTAGGATCAAATGAGATCATATTTATAAAGAGCTTAGCACAGTGCCCCACATACATTAGGTGCTTCATAAATGCTCATTTCCTTCTTTCCTCAGCCTGGAGAGACTATTCAGGCAGACACTGCTATCCTTGCCTCTAAGTGGCCAGAAGGGAAAGCCATCTCCATAGTTTGAGCTGTGGTTTCCTGGACCAAAGTAAGTCTCCAGGATGGTTTTTCTGCTTGTTTAGGAAGAAGGTGAGGTAGGTGATGCTCATACCCCACACCCAGTGAGGGCAGGAGCTGTTTTCATCTCTAGCTTTTGAGCCCCACTGCCTGGCACAGCCTTTTTTTTGGAAGTAGGAAGATGGAAGGTTTGGCACGCCCGGTGTGGGCAGAGCCCTTGCTCATAGTAGGCACTCCTTTTCAAATGGGGGAGGCTGAAATGGTTTGACCCAGTAACAGATAAGGCCATATGAGGATCTGTTGGGGACCCCATGGATTTTCAGCCTGAAGAAGACCCTGAGTTGGGGGGATGTGAAGCCTGACTTCAAGTAATGGAAAAGCCATTACATGGAAGAGGAGAGATTCAGACAGCTTGGCCTCAGAGGGTAGAGCTGAGGACCATAGAAGGAGGGTGCAGAGGCAGATTTGACAGGGAAAACTCCCCAAAGTGGCATGGGGCCATGCCTACCTCCAGAGGTGGTGAGCTCCCCATCCAAGGAGATCTCTGAGGACCAAATGGCCTTGGGAGGGATGCTAGGATGCTGAGCTTCTGAGGGCTGATCTTGACCATGGGTCAGATTATACTTATTCACCCCTTTTTCTAGCTTTCTTTTAAAAGCTCCCCCATCAATCATGGCTTCACAGTGGGTTTATATAGAACAGGCTAGACTGGGTCCCCCCAAACTCTCAAGGCAGACCTGGGCACAATACTCACTGGGAATCTGGGGAAAACAGGAGAAAGCCAAACTCCCACATTCGCTATCTGGACCCCAGCTGCTCTCACACACATGCTCACAGATCTCCTTTCTAGCCTCTCCCCTGCCATGGTCCTCCATCCAGCTGTCACAGGAATCAGCCCAGGTCCGACCAGGTCACTCAGCTCCTCTGTTGGGCACTTAAAACCTTTCAGAGTTTAGTCCTACTTTATCTTGCCCAGTTAACTGGCCCATATCCTGCATCTTCAACTTTATACTGCACCCAAACCAACCTTCTTCTTGTTTCCCAACCTCCACACCTTTGCCTAGGCTGTGCCCCGTATCTGAAATTCTCTCCCTTGTTGACTCAAGTCTCTATTTAAGCACCATGTACTACAAGAGGTCTTTCCTGATTTACACCCCTAGTTGTTACTGCCCCCCAAATCACTTTGTAATACACACACACATATCCCCTCTGGAGGGCAGAGATTCATTCTTATTTCATCTCTATATCCTTAGGATTTGAGGGCATTCCATCCAACAGAAGAGGAAACTGAGGCTGGTGCTGAACCCCACCACACCACTCCCCTCTTAGTTCTGCCTGCTCCTCCCTCCCAAGGCCCCTTTGTCATACCCTCAGTGTCTCTGCACCCAGAGGCCCCCACAGGCCTGAGGTTTCCTCGGAGGTAGCTTTGCATGCTGATTTTCAAGTGTGTGAGTGTACACATGTGCCGGGGGGAATATGTGGGTGTTGGTATGACTTGCCCATGTACCTGTGTGTTCCATGTGTGGGTGCAAAAGGGCTTGGGGGATGGGGTGGGGAAAAGAGAGAGGGAAGCAGGCTTTCACAGGCAAGATTCCATTGGCATGAGGCAGGGAGCAACTTTCACCCAGTGTGGGGGTCAGGGAGGGGGGTCCCCTTCTTCATCCTCTTGGAATTCAGGAGAAAACTCTCCAGGGCCTTAAAGATGGGCTCTCATCCCTGATGAAGACAGGGCTTCACAGTACCAGTGATCAGAGCTGGGCTGGTGCCCACATGGAGCCCAGATTCCCATACTCTGCTGCCCCACCCCAACCCAAGGGATTCACAGTCACAGAACACAGTGGAAAAGTCCAAGAGCAATATGTCTCTGGTTCCATGCAACAAGGAAAAAAGAAAGGAAAATCCCAGAATCAGAGAGGGCCCTGGGGCTGGGGGAGGTGAGCCTCAGAAGCTGAGGACAGAGCCAGGACCATCCATTCATGGCACCAACAGCGCCCCCCCCACAGCAGGTCAGGGCCACGAGCTCCCCTCCCTGCCCTCAAGTCCTAGGTACACTGGAGAGAGCCATAGCTCTGGAGTCAGGGGCTCTGCATTCGGATCCAAAACTCTATTTGCTACCCGTGTGACCTTAGGAAGTCAATCACTTAACATCTCTGGGAATCTGTTTCCCATCAGTAAAATTAGGGGGTTGGACTAAGAGGTCTTTGAGGCCCCTCTCAGCTCCCCATCTATGATCCAAAGATCCCAAGGCTCCTGCTACACATCCCTAGCCCCAGGCTCCCAGGGCTGGGCACCTGCCCCTCTCCCAAGTAATGGGACCCATGACTGTCAGCCACGTGTGGCTAGAGATCCAGCAGCACGCACCCCCACCCTTTTATTCTTTATTATCATTTTCATAATAATTATTATCAGTAAAGTATATAATAAGAATAGACAGGGACAAAAGAACAAGCAGCCGCCTCTGACCCGTAAGGTATGTGTGTGTGAGTGTGTGTATATGGATTTGTGTAGTGTGTGTGTTTGTGTGTGTGTGTCTATGGTGTGTATGTGTGAGTCTGTGTGTGTGTGTGATGTGTGTATGTGTGTATGTATTTGTGTGTCTATGGGGTGTGTGTATGTATGTATTTGTGTGCTGTGTGTGTCTATGGTGTGTGTGTGTGTGTATGTGCGTGTGTGCGTGTGTGTGTGTGTGTGTGTGTGTGTGTGTGTATTCAGGGGAACACAGAGGGAAGGGAGGGAAGGAAGACACTGGCTGGGCTCCCAGGCCCTGGAGAAGAGTTGAGGCCAAAGGAGAAGGCTTTCTCCCCTGCCCGCTGCCTTCATCCCGTGAGCTGGTGCTCCCAGCCCTGGCTGTGAGCTGCTTGGCCTCCCCTCCAGATCACAGTCCCACGAGCAACCCCATGAAGTCTGACCCATTCTGGATGGTGAGGGCGGCCCCAGCACTGTTGTCCACAAAGATGGAGGTATACTGGCCAGCCTAAGGAAGAAAGAAACACAACCCAGGAGAGCCACAGATGGCCAGGTGTGAGAGGGGCTGGGTCCTGCCAAGAGCAGGCAGCTACCTCTCACCCACACCAGGGGCAGAAGAAGTAGATCAGGAGACACCAGTGATCCAAAAACACCAGACAACCAGCCTCCTCTCTGGGAGCATGCCAGGAGGCCAGGCCCAGAAGCAATGGCGGCCATCGAGGCCAGGCATTCTCTCCGGACACCCTCAGCCCCTTCCCTGCCCCCAATCATTACCTGAAGCTGCAGAAGGCCCTGGATGTGCACCGTGAAGACCTTGCTGTTGCTCTCCAGGCCCGTGATCACCTCTAGGGACCTAAAGACAAAGCCGGTAGAAGGTTAGGGACATCAGAGACAGCGGAGCCCTCAGCACTGGGCAGCACTGGGCAGCGCTGGCCTGTGGGTTTCTTCATTCAGAATCTTACTTTAGGCCATTGCTTGGTCTGGGTCCTATTCCTCCTCCCCTGGAACTGAGGCCCCCAGAGGGCACAGCCATGTCCCCTCCTTAGACCGATGGGATTCTGAGTTCTCTTGGCCATCAAGGAACTCATGTCTCTAAAGTTTATCTCAATCCTTGCACCTCAGTATGAGCCCTTTAAATCAGCTGAGGCTGCTGCAGCTGCCTGGGCCTTCTCCTACCATGGACCCCTGGATTCTCCCTCCTTCCCTCTCTCCCTAATGCTCCCTCTGCTCTCCTGAAGCTTCCCACATCAATGCTTCCCCAGGAAGATGTCCCTCCTGCACTCTGGATGATTGGTGGGAGCGGGGCAAAGCAGGGTGCTTAGAAGGAGGGAGATGAGACTCCTTCATTTTGGCATTGCCACTCTCCCTTGGGGAGCACAAGGGGGCATATCGTCTTTTTTGCTTCCCCAAAAGTTACTGCCAGTCTCCTCCTTAAGAGTGGGACTGAGGAGGTGGGGACAGGATCAAAGTGATCTCTACAACTGGACCTGAAGAAAAATCCTCTCTAGAACCTAACTCCATTTTAAGACCTGGGGGATGCAGGAGTACAGCAGGGAGCTCACTACCTCCTGAGGCAGCCCATTCTACTTGGAGAGGAAGCTCCTGGTTGGGATGTTGTACCTGCAGCCTTTAGGCCTAAATGTGGCCTTTGTGACCTCCCCCGCTGCTCCTGGTTCCATCCTCTGGGGCCTGGCAGAGCAAGGCTCACCTCGCTGCCCTTTAGATACCAGAAGCCAGTCAGCCCCCCAGGTCCCCAAGTCTTGTCTTCATTTTTGGATATTGAAACCACCGCTAATCGGCTTCCCTGTCTCCATTTTCTCTTATCTTCAATCTACCCTCCACACGGCTGCCCAAACAATCTTCTTGAAGATTCAGGTCCAATCATGTGCTTCATCTACTTAACTAAACATCCCTCATTCCCTCAGCTGATACTCACACTGCCCAGACTCAAGGGCCTTTCCTATCTAAGTGACCTTCTTCTCAATATTCTCCTGTTTATCAATGTCTTTCCTAACAGGTGGTCGCCAGAATTGAACATGTCATTCTCGATGCTGTCTGACCAAGGGAAGAGTACAGGACAACTCCTACCTTGATCCTAGAAGCTATGCCTCTCCATGTACCCAAGGTGACATTATTTTGGGCTATCCCATCACACTTTTGACCTATGCTGAGCTTGCACCAAAACTCCAGCATCTTTTTCAGACTAGTTGTTGCCTAGCACACTTCCTCCATCTTGTAATTGTGCAGTTGATTCTTTGAACCTATACATAGTCTTTACATTTATAACTATTGCATTGCATCAGAAGCCAAGGCCAGGATGGGAAATCCCTATAAATCACATTCACTGTTGTTGCCCAATCCCAGCCATGAGGTAATGGGAGAGGAGCTGCTGAGATTTCCCTTTCCTTTCTACTTCTCCTCCAAAACAACCCAAGAGAGTTCCCCTTTGGGGACCATATCATGCCATATACTAGGTTTTCCTGAAACATGGAATCCTCAGACTTTCTCCTTCCCAGGTTCTGATGGTCCCATTCCTGACTCTGCTGAGATACCTCAGAGTCTACAGAGACAAGGAAGTGGGAGGCCAGAGCAGTCCAGGACCAACCTGAGGAATAAAAGCACAGTTCCTTACGTGTGTTGGTGACACAAGGATTCAATACAGATCAGCACACGGACGTTGTCTCGGGCCCTCAGCTGGGCTCGGCTCTTCAGTTCACTGTGATCTTAGAGAAAAGCATCAGGGGTGAACAGAAAGCCTACTCAAACCCAGCCCTGCTGACTCCTTTATCCCCTCCAGTGGGACTCGAAAATGCCACCAACTCTCCACTATCCACAGGCAGGGATTTAAAGCCACAAGACAGATAACCCCCTCAGAAACAGTAGACAATCTCTTTAAGAGAAGAAGCATGGAGCATAGAGAGCCAGCCTTGGTGTCAGAAAGGTCTGGGTTCAAATCCTGCCTCTGACACATACTGTCAGTCATGCTGGGCAAGTCCCATCAGAGACCCCAAGAGGAGCTGCCAACCTGCATCCATGGAGGAAATTTCTGCATTAGGAGTTCCTCACACAGGAGTAAATCACCTCTGCCTTGTAGAATTCCTGGTTTCCTCAAGTCTTCCCTCCTATAGGAAATCTATCTGATCTCCCCTTCTCACCACCCTATTGACAGTGCCCTGCCCCACACCAAAACCCCCTTTGCATTTACTTCTCTGTGAATATAGGATCCAAGATCCAGAGTTAGAAGGGGCCCCAGAAGGTATCTAGACCAACCCCTTTATTCTAAAATATGGTCTTAAAGAATTGCCTGGGACCCTGAGAGATGAAGATTTGGCCAGAATGTGGCAGTCAGGATATATCCAAGGTAAGACTTGAACCCAGGTTTTCTTGCTTCCAAGGCCCCCACAGTTGTCACTCTGCCTCTTGTCTGGCACATATTAGGGGCTTTGTAAGGGCACCCACAAGCACTTATCTTCTCTCTCCATCCTCCCCACCCCCCACCAAAAAAAATTCCCAACCTCGGATGATTCCCAAACTCGCTTTTCTTCATCTCTGGGCACACAGCATGAATCTTTAGACTCCAGAAGCACAGGGAACGGCCCTGGTGTCTCCCTCCCACTCATGTACACAGGGGGCCCCCCCAACCAGCCCTGCCTTCGCCCTTCCCCCAGATTCACACTCACCAATATGCACGTTGGCAGAGAATTGATAGATGCCAGATACAGGGGCGGTAAAACGGCCTGTAGAAAGGTTCAGGCCTGATCCCCTCAGGAAGGCCCCCTTGGCCAGCGGCTATGATAAAAGAACCCTGAGTTAGTGTTGTAGGAAGTCCCAGAAGACCACTGCAAGCTTCTGCCTCCTCCTCAAGTCCAGGGAACATTGAGGGAAACTGAGGCACAGACCATTTGAAAAAGTCTGACCTATCATTTATTGTGAGATCCTGGCAAATTCTCTGGCCTCAGTTTCCCTATCTGTAAAATCAGGGGGTTGGCCTAGCTGACCTGGAATGTTCATTTTGGCTTCAAATTTAGGGTTCTATGGTTGGTGGTCTATAACAGGCCCTGTGTTACCCACCCTGCCTCCTCCACGAGCTCCCTGGGATCTCTGGAGAGTTCTGGCCATCTCCTATCATGGCTGAGTCTGTCCACCCCTGCTCCTCCATATTTCCAAAGTGAGAGGAGGAGGGGAAACCAGTCAGAGAGAAAAGGAAGAGCCAAGTCCTCCCTAGAGGGAAAGGACAGAGTGGCTGGGCCTGGAGGCCAGACTCATCTTCATGAGTTCAAATCCAGCCTCAGACACTTACTAGCTGTGTGACCGTGGGCAAGTCCCTTTCCCCTCTTTGCCTCAGTTTCCTCATCTGTAAAATGAACTGGAGAAGGAAAAGGCAAATCACTCCAGTATCTCTGCCAAGAAAACCCCAAATGGGGTCAGGAAGATTTGGACACAATTGAAACAACCGAACAACAAAATCCCCATAGGAGACCACCCTTCTCTGATAGCTCCCCTGTGATTCCTGCCATTTGTGCTCTCAGGAAGCGTTGGCTCCCAGTTGGCCCCCAGGCTGCCTCCTGATCCCACTCTCCCCTGGACTGGCTCTGCCTTTTGCTTTATAATCACATGCTTATATCTGGAAGAGAGCCTTCAAGGGCATCTAGTCCATTTTACAGATGAGAAAGTAGGGAATGGTAAAGCCAGGATTCATCTACAGATCCCTTAATTCCACATCCCTTGGGGGGGGAGAGGAGTGCAGGGGAGGAAGGACTCGCCCAATCAATCTTCCTCCCACCCCCAGCATCATCCCTCTGCCTCCTCTGGCATCTCTGCTGCCTTTGAGCCCAACAGAAAAGAGCTCCCCCCCACCATTAAAGCAATTACATTAATGGAAGCAGCAACTTAATTCCAAACCACTGGCTAGAGAGGAGAGGAGGGGAAGTTCAGGCACCAGAAAATGATCCCAGATAAAGCATGCCTGTCTCTTCATGCCCCAGGCGCTGGCTTCCTGTCTTTGGGGTTTGGGGTTGTGTGTGTGTGTGTGTGTGTGTGTGTGTGTGTGTGTGTGTATGAGCGAGCATGTGTGTGTCTATGCCTCTGGCTATGGCTGATCATTTTAGGGACTTTGAGGAGGAGGACCAGATGACCCCAAATCATCTTCAGAGAGCTCCCTGGGGACAATGAGAGATTGAGCAAATTGTCTGAGGCCACAAAGTTAGTGCTAAAGGTGGAATATGAACCCAGACCTCCTGACTCCAGGGCCATTGCTCACTGGGCTATGCCCTGCTTCCTCTCAATTATACAATCACTAACATTTATCAGGCACCTTGGGGCCTCAAAAAGTACTTCACATAGATAGTCTCAACTGAGCCTCACAATAGTCCTGAGAGGTATTATGAACCCATTTTAAAGATGGGGAGAGTTTTCTTTTTTTTTAAGTGACTTACCCAGGTTCATGAAGCTAGAAAAGGGCAAGATTGGATTCAAACTGAGGTCTTAACTCCAGCTCTCTCCACTAAACCATAAAGACAGTATCTTAGGCCTTGGCGTTCTTGCTCAGAGATAGGGAGGGAAAGGGAGAGGGCCAGAAGGGCCCCTGGGCTCACCGCCTGGAAGTTGTGCAGCTCCATCAGGGTCTTCTTGTCAATGACCAGCTGAGATTTCAGCTTGCAATGGAAGGCTTCTTCCACCCGCCTATAGGGGACCACCAGGGAGTCCAGGGGCCGCTGGCTAGGCTGGGCCAAGGCCGCCATGGCTGCCCGGCGCTCCGTGGCCTCTGTTGGGAACATTGGTCAGAGAGCCCAAATTCACCAGGGTTCTCTTCCCCAAGTCCCCAGTGGCCTCCCATTCCAAAAATGGCCCAGCTCCCCTCCCAAGGCCAAGTTCAGGTCCTCTTCCATTCACTTATAGGCATCTTTGGAGGCCCAGCTCAGGGCTCCCCTCCTACATGAAGGGCTTCCAGATCCTCCCAAATGTTAATGCTCTTCCCTGGCCCCCAAATTCCTCTGTATTGACTTTATATGAATTCTGTATGCATTCATGTCTTTTATATATTTATATTAATATAGTCTTTACATGTAAAATATTCTTGGATATCTATGTCACATGCAGTAAGTGTTTAATAAAGGCTTCTGGAATGGAATGGTTGGGGGGACAAGAGATGGGTTCCAAGGCCGATCAAGGTCAAGGTCAGAGTCAAGCTGGGGCTGGAATCCAAGGTCAGTCTGTTCTAAGACCTGCGTCAGGCTCAGACCATGGCTGGGGTCAGTTCCAAAGCCAAGGTCAGGGGGAAATCTGGGACCAGAGTCAGGAGCTCAGGGGTCAGTTCAGGGCAGGGCCCTTTCTCACCTTTCAGCATATCCTTGAACTCTTGTAATAGGGCTTCCTGGGTAACTTCAGCCCCCGGGGGCCCTGGGGGTCCAGCAGGCCCTGGGGGACCTGGGGGGCCCACAAGGCCACGCTTAAAGCAGACAAAGGAGATGGTGAGAATCCAAGTCTAGGCAGAAGCTGGCCCCTGGCTTCTTCCTGCTGGCTCTTTCCCCAGGTCTAGGGCTCCCCACCACACGCCCACTCCAGTTTAGCCTCCATCTGGACTTACTAATCTCTTATCTTTTCCTTTGCATTTCTTCCTGGGGGTCACATCATTTGGCCTCCGGACAAAGTTCAGCCAGGTTTTGTGGGCATCCGTGAGCTCAGAACCTGGAGCATCAGGAGGCTGAGGGGCCAATCACAGAAACATGTGGCCTCAGCCTCCACCTGGGAGAAAGTGAAACTGTCCCCCTCATCCTCCCCCATTGGCCTCCAGTCCTCCTATGGGGATAGAGAGGTTGGTCTCAGGCCCTGATTACTAGACCACAAACAGACATGATGGACCCAAGGGAACTCAGTATCAACAATGGCAAGAAATCCACAGCATGCCAGGCTTGGGGCAGACACAAGAACATCCCAGCAAAGAGTTGACTGGCTGGGAATGGAAGAGGTGGGAGCAGCATCTCTCCTTTCTGGGGGACCCAAATTGCCCCCACCTCTGTCATTTATTACAGTCTAATAACTCCCCAGGAAACCCAGGAGTCCTGGCTCCCAGTTGGCCAAGGACAGAGCCAGACCAAGGACTGTGGTCAGCTGGGTAGAGTCATTGGAGTGCTAGGATTCTGGGGCTCCCAGAGGATGGGGGGGGTCAGCCAAATACAGGAATGGTCCAGGCAAAGGGAGGTCCCAAATGGCTGCCCATGGTCTCCCTCAGGAAGTCTGGTTTTCTAGGGAAGGGATGAGGCAAGCAAGTAGCAGTCTCGGGCTTCAGATCCCAGGGAGTTCCTGGTAAAATGTAAGGCTCCTGAGGGCAGGAACTGTTCTTCATTGTCACCATACAGTGAGAAGTATGCTGGGAGACCCTGAGCCGATCTTCCTCACCTATTAAATGAGGGTGTTGGAGTAGGTGGCCTCCAAAGGCCTCAGCTAACATAATGTTCATCCCATTTTAAGATTTTCAAAGCACTGTACAACTATTATCTCATTGGAGCCTCAAAACAAGCCTAGGAGGTCCTTGCTAACATTATCCTCATTTTACAGAAAGGAGAGGTGTAATGCCTTGCCCAGGGTCACACAGTTATGTATTTGAAGCAGGCTTGAACTCAAGTCTTCCTGACTCCAAATCCAGGCTCTAGTCTACAGCACCGGTGAACCTGTGACCACACCAGCCACCAGACAACATGCTGCCGAGTTCCTCCAGACTAAATATATACCCATTATCACACTGCTTGCCTTCTCAATGGGTCAGGAAGGGGATGGGGGAGAAGGAGAGAATTTAGAAGTTAAAATCTTTTTTAAAAACATGTTTAAAAATATAAAAAAATAAAAATTAAAGTTGAAAAAGTTTTAAAATAAAAGTTTAAAAATGGATACAAATAACTAAATGATAAATTAAAAATTAATTAAAAGTTAAAGTAAAAAAATATAATATACACCTACTATGAGATGGATTAGATACAGAAAAATGGGTTCTGCTACCTACGGGAACACAGAGACACATGCATGTTTGTATGGGCCTTTTCCCTTTTGATCTGTACCTGTGATTCCATGAACAGGAAGAATTGCAGGCCCTTGTCACTTAGAGAGCAGAGTGACATGCCCAGGGTCACCTAGCCAGAACAGGTGGGAGGGCAGAGATCCTCCCTCCACCCCCAAGTTTGCCCCCACAAGCAGACTCCACACCCTACACACCCTCTGGCCATCTAGCCTCCTCATCAGAGGGAAGCTGGTCAAGGGAGCGGGCACCGGCTCACGTTTGGGACCCAGCTTTGGCCAGGAGCCAGGAGAGGGGAGGGAGGCAGGCAGGCCACATCCAGAAAGGTCTTTTTTCCAGGTGTTTTGCTGAGATTCCCTTAAGCCAGAGATGGAGTCAGGGGAGGGGTGGGGTGGGAAGGTGGGTCAGAATAGGAAGCAGGAAAGAGGGAGCTGTTTCACAATCGGTTCTGGGCCTCCCTGAGGGCCAAGACAGAGGCAGGCCTGGCATGGGCTGGGGAGGGGGGGGTTGGGGCAGAGGGGATGCCGGAGGGGCCCAATGTTTCAAAGGCAGGCAAATGGTTCCCACTTGGCCCCATGCCGGGTGTTGCTGACGCCTTACTCCCTCTGTGATGACTGAGGGGGCTGGCAGGCTCCCAGCCACACACCCAGGCTGGGCCAGGCAGCTTCTCCCGGGCAGCCAAGGCCTGTTCGAGGTTCACGATGGAGGGCTAGAAGGGACCTCTAAGGTCATCCAATCCATGCTCCTCCCTTCATGTAGCAGTGACTGAATTAGAACCCAGATCTGCCGATTTCAAATCCAAGGATCCTTCTACATCACCAAGCTGTCCTGCCCTCTTTCTAGCCACCTGCTGGGAGAGGGACCCAGCCACTCCCTAAGCCCAGACCACTCCAGGCTGGGCCAGGAGGACAATCCCACTCTGGTACAGGTGGAGAGCAAGGGGACAGGGATGATTGACTCTCTCAGGCCCCATGTACAAACGAGGTCCCCAGGGGCCCTCTAGGAGCCAGGGCATAGGAGCAGGCTTAGGGCCCCAGTTGTCTGGGGCTCCCCCTTCTCCTTGCCCTTCCTCTCCCCCACCCTGTCTCAATCCACCCACAGTATGGTGGCCAAATTTCCATCTGATCCAGTCAAAGCCTGAGACTTTTCATCCAGAGTAGAGAACGAGGTGTTGGGGCTGGGAGGGGGCTGGGGAAGAATGTATCACTTCTGAGCAATGCGGGCTGTCATTCCCCCACCCCAGCCCCAGCCTAGCTCCACCCCACCCTCCCCATCCCCCACTCCCACCCAATCTCTCCGGGGAAGGTGACGGGTGTGGATGAGGAATTCAGTCCTTCTGCCTGGAACAGGAAACCCATAAAACAGGGCCATGAGCTTAACAGTCGCTGGCGGGGACCTCAGAACCACTGAAGAAGGGATCCCAATTCCTGCCAACCCTGGCTCCCAGCTCCCGACTTCCAGCTCCTGGCTCCCAGCCCCTGGGTCCATGGGAATGCAAGTCAGAGGCTGGTGGGAGGGGAATAGAAGCACATCTTCCCTCTCAATCACCCCCATTCCCACTGGGATCCCTCACTGCCATAACCCCCATCCCCACTGGAATCCCTCACTGCCATCACCCCCATCCCCACTGGGATCCCTCACCACCATCACCCCCATCCCCACTGGTATCCCTCACCGCCAGCCCTGCCCACTGTTCCATCACCCTCACTCATTACCTTCACTGCCTCCCATCCCCTCCACCTGACCTTCATTATCCTCATCCTCTCCTTCCATACTCCATCTCCATCATCTCCCACTTCCATGCCTTTGTCTAGGCTGTCCCCCATGCCTAGAATGCCATCCTTCCTGACCTCTGCTTCTTGAAACCCTAAACTCCCTTCATGGCTTAGCCTAAGGCCACCTCTTCCAAGAAGTCCTTCCCAATATAGCCCCAGTGCTCTCTCTCCACCTGTTAAAATTCCTTTGCATGTAATTTTTTTGCTTTTTATTTTTTTATATCTACTTAGGCTCCTCAATTACAAGCTAGAAGGGTCTTTGAGGTCATAAAGTCCAACCCTTTCATTTTTGCAGATGGGGAAACTGAGACCCAAGAAGCTAGTGAGTATCCATGGCAGAATCCCACCCCAGTTCAGTTCTTCCTGATGTCTATCTCCCACACCACACTGCTATGTGCATTTCATTGCATCCTGCCTAATCACCCCCAAAGCTCCAGTCAAGTGATCCCTCCTTGAAGGCAGGCACCATGTCCTTAGAGCTTAACACCATGCCTGGCACATTTACGAAATCTCAGTTTTGTACAATAATTTCCTCTACCCTGGTCATGTCCATCACCTCATTACTGCTCACTAGCCCCCACTGACTCCCAACACCCCATGGGGCCTTGGCTTCTACCCCCCCATCACTCTGTAGACTCCGCCCCCCTGCTTTCAGCCCACCACCCCCAGCATCTCATAAATCACCTTCTAAGGAAGTTATCATGACCTCAGCTGATCCTGACTGCCCCCCCACCATTTCTTACTAGGAGTTTGGGGGGAAAAACCATTAAAATGTCTGCAGAAAAGGTTTAGGACTCTCAGTCTCCATCTTCAGTGGGAGAGGACTGCTTGACCCAGCATCCACCCCATTGTGGGCCTCCAGCCTCAATCCTTGGAAAACCTTCCCCCTTTGGGCACTGAGCTTTAGCGGCACAGCCAGCAGCAGGGAGCCAGCATCCTGAGTCAGGCCTAATTAAGTAATTAGTGCTAAAGTGAGAGCTGTCAAGGGCAGGCTCCCCCCAGCCCTGCAAATCAGGGTAAGGAATCTCCAGGAGTCCAGGTCAATGGTCTCATTCTTCTGTGGGCTAGAGGGATCCAGGCAGCTTCTGAACAGAAGCCCCTGACCCAGGGCGCACAGCTCCTCCATCCAGTCCTCTCCCAAGGGTGGAAGCCAAAAGAAATGGGGGTGCAGAACCTGGAGTCTGAGCCCCCCAATACCAGGGGAATTTCACTTCTTAGGGAGAATCAGCACTGGCTCTCCTCTGCTTAGAATTTGGGCTGGTTTTCCTCATCTTCCCTCTTACCCCCCTCCCCAATTCCCCCCTTCAGGCCCACAGAGGATCACAGGGCTTTAGAAACCATCTCCTTTGATAGATGAGGAAGCTAAGACCGACAGAGGGGAAGTAACTTGTCTAAGGTCATACAAGTAGCAAGTGTCAGAAGCAGCATTTGAACCTGGGTCCTTAGATGTTGGAGTCCCGAGTTCTTTCCAGTCTCCTGTGTAAGAAAGGAAGCCCAGAAGCAGAAGACAGTTATGACATGCTGATTGAACAGAGAGGCCCCCGCGACTGGCCAGAATGTGACCATATCTCATAAACAGTACCTCAGATCTGGAGTCAGAGGCCCTGGATGCAAATCCTGACTCTGCTGTTTACTATCTTTGTGACCTTGGACAAATCACTTCCCTTGTGGGACTCAGTTTCCACATCTGAAAAATGAGGAGCTGATCTCTAAGATACCTTCTATATTAAAATCTACGTTCCTATGGTAATCTTATACAGGGGAAAGCAGTGGTTTAAGGAGGGAGGGTGGGGTACAGTGGAAGGAACATTGATTTGGAGTTGGAGGGCTTGGGTTTGAGTCCTATCCTGACCTGTGTGCCTTGGGGCAGCACATTTACTTTTTCTGGGGGCCTGTTTCCTGCTCTAAAATATGAAGGTTTGGGCCTAGGTGGCCTGGGGGGTGTTTTTACTCTATCTATCAGTCCAAGGTCCTATGGCCTCTGAGATCCTTGGATAGAGAACAAGTCCCTCCCCAGACCAATATCTCCCTGCTTCCTGTCATTTTGGAAGGGGAATGGTGGATGACCCATGGCCTGGTTTCTGGCCCAAAGAGAGAGTCCATGCAGCCAAACAGTGTCCAGAGAGGTAGCTCCATTTCCTGGACCAGTAAATCAAGGTACCCAGAGCCAATGGGATAATGACTTCGGACCTCAGACAGGAGCCTAGGAATTCACAATATCTGTGAAGCTTCCAATCCCAGGGCTGTCTCTCAGAGAGGAAGACCTTGGACCCACCAGGCTAGGTCAGGAGTCCTAGCTCCTGCTTAGAGATTGGAATGTGCCAAAGGCCCAGCATTGACATGGCCTTGGCATCCTGGGGGAGGCCATCATCATGTGTGCCAACCTTCCCTTCCTGGGCCCTGCCATTCACTGAGCCTGAGGCAGCCCTGAGGAGTGAGGACCTTTAGGGAGCAAGGGGGAATACCAGAGAGGGAGGAGATGCCTGGGTAAGCCAGGCTTAGAGCCGGCCTCGGTTCTACTGGCAGCTTCTTCATCTCTTCCCTGGTCTGGTTAGGGTGTAGTATGTGCCCCCCTCCCTACATGAGGACCCCAGGATACCACAGGACAAACTGCCACACCCCCAGCATCCCCACCCCTTCCTAGAGGAAGAATTGCTTTTCGTTCTCGGGCAACCAGCTTGTGACCCGACGGACCAGGAGACCCTGGGGGCCCCCATGATCATCCCTCAGCCTCCTCATCTTTGCATCGGGCCCCGGCAGGCCCAGCCCATCCGCGCCAGGGCACACCCAGCCACACGTGGACCCTGGAGGCTGGAAGATGGAAGGGCAGATAGCGCCGTGTGTAGTGGAGAGATGAAAGAGGCCGGCCGAGGCAAGGCCGCTGAGGTTGGAACAAGCTGTCTCCGGTGTGAGAGCATGCGCCGCACACACCCCACGGCAGGAAACGCACCCAGGGCCCTGGGAGCCCCTCCTGGGCGGACCTGCCCTCAGACCAGCCGGCAGAGGCTGTCAGGGTGCGCAACGGCACGGAGCAAGCGCGACGTGCGGGTCAGGACGTCAGCCGTGAGCTCCAGGCTAGGCTGGCCGGCCAGCAAGCGTGGAGGCCTGGGCCCGGCCGGGTGACTTTGGACAAATCATGAGGCTCTCTGAGCCTCAGTGTTCTCATCTGCGAAATGGGGCTTATTACAGCCCTTCCCACACAGGGGTGCACTGAGGCTCATGGGAGAGCCCGGAATCGTGGCTGACCTGCAGACAGCGGAGGGGCAAGGACTGTGGAACATTCAACCCTCAGCACTTCATTCGAGCCTCACGATCCCCCTGGGAGGGGGCGCTGGGACCACCCTCATCTGTACAGAGCGGAGGCTCAGAAAGAACGTGCCCAGGGCCACAAAGTGGGCGTCTGAGGGCTGCCTGACTGAAATGCTGGGCTTCCCTGTCTCCATGCGTGTCAGGCGCAGGAAGCATTTTGTGAATCTTAAAATGACCCACGAACATCAACTGATATTATTGGGAAAAGGAGGGAGAAGGGAGGGGGAGCAAAGGAGGGAGGAGGAGGGGGAAGGAGAGAAAAGGAAGGAAGGGGAGGGGAGGAGAGGGGAAGGGAGGGGAGCAAAGGAGGGAGGAGGAGGGAGGAGGAGGGGGAGGGAGGGGAAGGAGGAAGGGAAGGAAGGGAGAGGAAAGAAGGGAGAAGGG
>CM053588.1:32256361-32374084 GCA_028646515.1 Pseudochirops corinnae
GGCAGGGAAACAACTCTGGGCTGAAAGTCTTCCTTTTAAGGTCTAGCCCAGGCACCACCTCCTCCAGGAAGCCTTCCCTGATCTCCCCAGCACAAAATGATCTCCCCCCTCCTTGGCTTTGCTGGAGCCTCTGTCTGGATCTCTCTTTTGTCCCCCTTGCTTTCTCCTTTGCTGACCCTGAGAAGCAGTGTGGGATAGTGAATACTGCTAGCCTTGGAGTGGAGACGTCCTGGGTTCAGATCCTACCTCAGACACTCCTAACTGGGTGACCCAAGGCAAGTCACTTAATTTTTCTTGGTCTCAGTTTCTTCCTCTGTATAGTTAAGGAGGTTAGATCTGATGACCTCTAAGGTCCCTTCAAAGCTAAAGCTCTCCTTGTACAACCTCTCTGGGTGTCAATTTTCTCTTCTGTGAAATGGGGCCTGGGGGAGGGGGGAGGGTTGACTGGGTGACCTCTAAGGTCCCTGCCAGTTCTGAAGCTGTCTCTGTATATGTCACACACACATACACACTAACACACACACACACACACCCCAAGTGGGCAGGACCCATCAGTTTACATCTCCGAAACTCTAATCAGAGCACAGATCCTCAAGCATGTCGGGATTTGTGAATGTTTGAGGAACTGGACAAATGTGCCCTCTGTCATCCAGCTCCCCAAGGGCCCCTCCCCAGGGGATGCCCCTGGACCCTCAGCCTCTCGCCTGACAGAGGCAGACACCAGAATCCGGCACCTTCTGGTGGAGATTCTCTCTGAGCCCAGCTCTGCAGCCTTGAATGAAGAGCTGGAGGGCAGGTGCCAGTCAAGAGAACTAAGCGGCTTCAGCCTGGGGTCCCCTGAGTTCCCCTGGCCCAGTGTTATGGACAGCTGGCCATGCTGGCTTCCCTGATACCAGCTGGGACTTTGTGGCAGTCAGTACCACAGGAAGGAAGGGAGCTTCTGCCTGGGCATCCCTAGGGAGCAGTAGTGTGATAGGGCCTGAACCCCATGGACACCTGAGCCTCAGATATCAGACTGAGGCTTCCTTCCTGCTGGCATCTGGATCCTGAGGAACCTCTTCTGATCCTTCTGTTCAGGCTGGGGGTTGTTACTAGGAGGAGCCTCTCACCTGGGCCGCCCCCTTGGGGAGCTGGGAAACCAATTAAACTTAATGGGCCTCAACCCCACCAAGGAGATCATCCAAACTATCCGGGCTTCAAAGCGTTAATTGATGTGCCGTTGGGAACCCCCGAGTCCTGGCTGGGGCCCAGACCCCACCTCCCCTTTCATCAAGACCTAACTCCATAGGGCGGCTGACACCCCCACACTCCCTGGCCCCTTCCCTGTCCAGCAGTCTCCCCTTAGACCAGGGGTAGGGAAAAGAGAAGGACTCTACTCTGGAACCTTTTCAGATACAGATGCCCCTGGACTCTCCTGCCCACAGGCAGCCCTGCCCCCGGCTTTAGAATGAATGGGTGAATGGGTGATTAGGCAGGTGGTTGGACTGCAGGCAGGTTCCCACTCCCCCAAACTCCTCCACTGTCCTCCCATCTTCAGTGACCAAAGCCAACCCAGTCTCCATCAAAGACCACCACGTGGCAAACATCTCTCAAGAAATAGAATGCCTTTGAGCACAGAGAACCAGACAGTCAGAGAGAGAAACCCAGAGACAGACAGGGAGACACACACTGACCAGCCTTGGAGACAGACAGACAGAGACACAGATGCTAACAGTAACAAGGAGGAACGGGATGGCAAACAGACAGACAGCCATAGAGACAGAAACAAGCAAAGACTGAGAGAGATGGGCAGACGTGGAAAGGTGGGTCCAGAGGCAGTGAGAGACAGCAAGAAAGCATCTCGAGAAGGCTGGCCGGGCTCACTGGGAGAGGCTCTGGGGGTCTGGGCTGCTTGTGGCTCTCCTTCACTAGTGCCCCATGCCCATGATTACTCCACACTCTCAGCCCCAAAGCAGGGAGTACAGGGCAACCCCGATCAGAGAAGGTGGGGCTTGGAGGAGATGTCAGTTTGTCAGCACTGACCATAAGCATCCCCACTGGACCTTGGCTGGGAACACAAGAGAAAGGAGTTACCTGAGGCAGAGACCTTGTCCATGTGGGTGGACACAGATACATGGGGACTCATGCACCCAAACCCTGATATATGTCCAGAGAGACATACACATGCATACATGCATACGTGGATGGAGTGACCGCCGTGACTCATCACTTAGGGGGTGGAGGGAGCCCCCAGCTGGGCCCCCCCTCTCATCTAGCCCCACCCACACCATTAGAGTCTGTACCTTGGGGTGCCCAGGCAGCTCCTCACTGTTGGAGAGAGTGGTATTGAAGGGCTCCGTGTACTGGACCATCTCCTTAGCCTTCTTGCGTTCCCTCTTGGCACTGATGCCCCTGAGGAGGGCCAGGTGTTGCCACAGGAGTGCTATGGTCACAGCCCAGACCCACAGCCTCATGTTAGGGTCAGGGGCAGGGCAGGCAGCCCAGGTCTGTAGACAGATGGATGGACAGACGTGCTCCCAAAGGGGTGGGAACAGGTGGATGTCTCTGGGCTCACAAGGCCAGGGCTGGGGACTTTGGACCCAGAGATGACAGGAAGCCAAGAGTCCAGTCCAAAGGCAGAGAGCTGGAGGATGGAGTCTCTGGGCACAGAGCTCGAGGGCCCTGGCCAGGCAGGTGTTCAAGGACACTGAGTTGGTGATACCGGCTTTCTGGTTCAAGGCTCAGTATCCCCTTCCCCAAAGCCCCTGGTTTCTCATGAGTATGGCAACTAGGGGGCCTAGAGCCTGGCAGAGACAAACTTACTGTGTTGGTAAGAGGGGCCAGGAGAAGGCAGGAGGGGGCCCAAGCCCCATGGGCCAGGGGAATGAGTCTTCCCTTCAGTGGGACTCTCTCAAGGACTGGAAGAGCCAAAATGTAAAGCAGTCAGGCACCTGCCTCAGGAAGGCTCCCCAGGTGGCGTGGCTGGACTGGGTTCCTTTGGCCCTGCCTGGCTGCTGTCCTCCTTCATAGGGAACTAGGGAGACCCCCAAGCCCCTCGTGATGCTGTGGTTGTAGCTGCTGCCCCATCTTCATCCTCGCCACTTGCCTGCTCACTCGAACCCCAGGCCAGATGTCACAGCATCCAAAGAGGGGCCAGAGAAGCAGCTCAGCCAGGCCCCCACGCCTGCCTTGTTCTGGGAGGGCTCCCCTTGCCGCCCGCTCCAGCTGTCAGGAGGTGGAATCAGTCTCCAGACTCATGTTCATGCTCCAAAAGCTAACCAAAAGGAGGGTGCCTGGCTTCTCAGCCGCGTGCCCCAAGGCTGGCTGGGTCGGGCTGGGTTGGGCTGGGCAGCTGCCAGGGAGCCTTCCTCTGTTCTCCTCTGCTCTGGTCTCTTCCCACAAGTGGTTCCCCCTTCCAAGCTCAGGACTCTCTGCCTCCCTCTCCCTCTCACGAAATAAATACTCCTTTTCCTGAGCGCCTTTCCATTGAGGGGGAGGGGTCAGCCACCGCTCTGTCTCGGGAGCCCCAGTCTGCTCCTGGGCCCTGGCCCGCTGCTGGCTGGAGCCCCTTAGCAGCCTGGCCCAATCGCTGGCTGCTGGCACTTTGATTAACGAGGACCCGGCTGCCTGCTGGAGCTGATGGGTATCGGGCTCCCAGGGAGTCCCAGGCGCCGCCAGAGCCCTTTGTCCCCTGCCCCTGCCCTGGCCTGGGCTCCCCATCCGGAGCAGCCAAGGCACTGAAGAGTTAACCTTCCCCCCAGGCCCCCCCCCCCAACTCACATTCCAGCTTAACTATGTGCTGTCTTTATTTGTTAATAATATTTAACCTCCGTTGGCGCCTTCTGGAGGGACCCCCCCCTTCTCAGGACAAGCCCTGAATTTGTCAGAATGCACCTGATGATATGTTAATAGCTCCATCTGTCAAAGGGCACCTAACCAGCTCTGACACACCAGCCCACAAACTGGGCCTGGAGAGTGCATTTTCCCAAAGGGGGAGACTTTCCATCCCGCTCCCTGCCTGGACAAGTCAGCTGGTAGGGGCCGCCTCCCCCCACAGCCCTTCACAGCACACCCTCCCCGCTCGGCCCCCAAGCCCTGCCCTCTGCAAATGCAGCCCCGGGTCTTTCTAGGAGGATCTTAGGGGAACCCCCAAACTTGTAGACAGGTCAGCAGAGGGACCAGACCAGGGAGGGACCAAAGGCAGCAAGCACCTTGGAGTTACTGCACGAGACCAAATTCTCCTGGCTTGTCAGTTGTATGTTCATGGGAGTGATTCATTCATTCACGATGTCACAGCTGGGACACCCTCCTGTCATACTGTGGAAAGAGTGCTGGGTCTGGAAGGAGAAGACTTGAGTTTGAATTTTGCCTTTGCATTTACACTATTAGTGTGAGCATGGGCTAGTTTGGGGTTGAGTTTACTTTTCTGTAAAAATGAGAGGATGAGACTCGGTGACCTGTAGGGTCACTTCCAGACTTATAGCTATAGTCCTACTATGTGCCAGGCATTGTGTGCATACCACTAATCTGTGATTTCAGGTCCTGGTACACAGTAGGCACTGCCTAAGTGCTTCTTGACTGAGGCCAGCTCATCTGCCAGGGCAGGGCCAGTACTTCCTAGTGCCATGTGGGGCAACGTGACTCAGCCTGCAAGAGACAGAGGCAGGGCTTGGACCCTGGGCTTCCTGATGCAGGGATGGCCCTCTGGCCTTGAGGGGGCTGATGAAGACCCCTGGACAGAGAACACAGCATTTCAATAAAGACGATGTAATTTGAGGAAGGAAAAGGTACTAAGGCCTGGGCTAAGCCAGAGGTAAAGGAACCAATACTCTGTGCCTCAGCTGACCAGCTGTGGGTGCCCTGAGGCTTTGACCCAGCTCCCAAGCAGGAGGCAGGAAAGACTTGGGGGCCAGTAGGAAAGAGGGGAGCCTCCCCATCCCCCGCAGAGGACAGAGACTGAGCCTGGAGGCTGAGTGGGGGTGGAGGCTTCCTTTGGTATAAGGTAGAGAGAACCCTACACACACACACACACACACACACACACACACACACACTATCTCTCTATCTCTCTGTCTCTCTGTTTCTCTGTCTCTGTCTCTGTCTCTGTCTGTCTGTCTGTCTGTCTGTCTCCCTCTGGCCAGCATTGAGACAAATACAGCCCAGGGAGTGAGGCAGGTGGAGAGGTGCTGGGTTCTCAAAGCCTAATCTATGCAGAAGATATTTTTCAGTTGAGAGTGGGGGAGGCCCAGGAAGGCCAAAGTGTCCAGACCCTGACTTTAACCCCCTCACTCTCCTTAGCAGAGAGGAGACGCATGGGTGCCCCCAACAAGAATTCCCCAGACTCGGGATGCTGGGGGGGCAGGGAGAGAGGGCAGCCTGATCCTAGTGCTCTCTGGCCTTCAGGAAAATTTCCCTACTTCAATTAAAGCCTTCCCTGGCCCCCCACCCCACCCCATGGAGCCCCACCACAAGCCACAAGACAGAGAAAGGTTGTGGGCAGGTCTACTGACTCCGGCTGCCTCCTGCAGCTCCAGGCAGCAAGTCAGGATGTGCCCCATAATCCCTTCCCCCCACAGCCCTGTCCCCAGCCCCAGCCTAGGCTTCCCTCCTTCACTGGAAGACGGGGCCCCAACCCAGGTGCCCTCTGTGGGCTCACAGCGCCACCCTGTGGCCATGGGTACTCCTTGTTATTCAAACGGTTGGGGTTTCACCCTCCTTTCTTTGGGGGAAGCCTGAGGAGGGAGGAGGGGTCAAATGGCAGAACCTCAGGGCTAGAAAGAACTCAGAGGAGTCCCTCATGGCCTCAGCGAGTAGAGCATTAGACTGGAGGAACTCAGGAAGATCTGAGTTCAAAGCTGACTTGATTCAATCAAGCAATCAAAAGTATACATTCAGTTCCATTCAAGAGAATAAGGATAGCTAGATGATGCAGTGGTTAGAGCACCAGTCCTGGAATCAGGAGGATCTGAGTTCAAATGTGACTCAGACACTTACGAGCTGTGTGACCCTGGATAAGTCACTTAACCCAATTCCTCCAAAAAAAGAGAGCTAAGCCAGTCTGAATCGGGCAGTCCAGTTACAGACCAGCTGAAGAGTGGAGGAGGGCCAGCCAAACCCTAGAGGGACGAGCCAAGACTCTTGAATTCAGGGGGTCCTGAGGTCCACCCCCTCAGAGGTGAGCAGCAGGAGCAGTAACCACAGGAGTCGGGAGGGGACTGAGTAGCTACCTCAATGTGGACACACTGTCCAGTGTGCCCCTCCCGTCCCATGGCACCTGGGCAGAACTGTAAGGGAGAGTTCAGACACTTAACCAGCTGTGTGACCCAGACAAGGTCCCTCAACCTCTCTGTGCCTCAGTTCTGTCATCTGTCCGGTGAGGGAGCTGTATTCACAATTCCTATGACCTTGTCACCCTTGTTGGTCTCGTTCAATCATTTCTGATCATGACTCTCCATGACCCCATTTGGGATTTTCTCAGCAGAGATACTGGAGTGGTTTGCCCTTTCTTTCTCCAGCTCATTTGACAGATGAGGAAACTCATCTTGCCCAGGCTCACACAGCTAGTGAATGTCTGAAGCTGGATTTAGCAGGTTCTTAGAGGCCTCCGTTAGCAGCCTGTGGGACAAGCCATCACTGCTTCCAAACATAATATGCCCTGGCCTCTCTTGAGCACTGCCATGGCCTGGAATCTACCCATCCCCCTATGGCACCCCCAACCCCCAAAGGACAGCTCCCCATGGAGAGAAGACTATTCCCTCTTTGTGCTACTAAGCTCAGCACCTGTGGGTGCCTAATAAAAGCTTGTTTGATTAAACTGCCCTGTTGTTTCTGTCCTTCCATCCCACTTTTGGCCCAGACAAGACCCCGCCCCCCCACCCCAAGACAGCGGGTGCCACGCCTTCCAAAATCTGCTTCCCATCTGTTTTTCTACCCTGATGACACAATATGCCTCCTTTTATTCCCCCAGCCCCCACGGCTAAGCCGGCTTGCTGCCCCAAGCCCCCAGGCCCTCCCTTCTCCTCCCACCCAGAATCTCCCTTTGAGCTTTGCACTTAACCCAAACTCCCAGATGAGAAGGGAGCAAACATTTATCAAGCACCCACTGTGTGCCAGACACTATGTTAAGCAGTCCACAAATATTACCTCCCCTGATCCTCACCACAATCCTCGGAGGGCGGGGCTATAAGAACCCCCATTTTACAGATGAGAAAACTGAGGCAAGCAGAGGTGAAGTGGCTTGCCCAGGGTCACACAGCTTGGAAGAGTCTGAGGTTGGATTTGAACTGTGCTCTTCCTGAAGCTCTCTCCACTACACCACCCACCCAGCCATCTCACCTCTGCCCCTCCCTAGGTCTTTCCTGGCTCTTAGTGTGTGTGCCCTCCCCCACAGTAATGAAATCCGAAGATCTCTTCATATTGCTAAGCTGACAGGTACTTAGTACCTAGTTTCAAATTAAGCCTCTGTTAAAGAAGCTGAAGGTATGAACCCCTGTGAAGGGGCTCAACGGGGAGAAGCTAATACCTTATATAAGGAAGAGCTCAAGCTGGACAGTTAGAACTTGCTGGGACAGGCATCTGGAGGTAGAGCTGCTGCCACTGAATTAGAACTTCCATGGAGAAAGTGATTTTGATTTTTGAGAACAGGAGAAAGTGATTTATGTTTTTGAGAATGGGAGAAAGTGATTTTGATTTTGAGAATGGGAGAAAGTGATTTATGTTTTTGAGAATGGGAGAAAGTGATTTATGTTTTTGAGAATGGGAGAAAGTGATTTTGATTTTGAGAATGGGAGAAAGTGATTTCGATTTTGAGAACAGGAGAAAGTGATTTTGATTTTGAGAACAGGAGAAAGTGATTTTGATTTTGAGAATGGGAGAAAGTGATTTTGATTTTTGAGAACAGGAGAAAGTGATTTTGATTTTGAGAACGAGAGAGTGATTTTGATTTTTAAGAATGGGAGAAAGTGATTTTGATTTTGAGAACAGGAGAAAGTAATTTTGATTTTGAGAATGGAGCTGCTGAAGGCTTCTGAGGGCCAGCTGGAGCTGCCAGGGGAAGCATGACTGTGGTTTCTGTACTTTGTCTGTGGCTCTGTTAAGTTTTCTCTTTCCAGGAACAGAAACTGTGAAGGACTTGAGGTGGACTGGATACTGTGAGCTTCAATATGGAGCAGGAACTGCACATAGAGCTGGACAAGGAACTAGGAGCTGTCTGCCTTTGAACCCAGGTGGCAATTGTTTAGATTTGGGCAGGAGTTAGGACCATGGAAGAGGAACCATAGGAGCTGAAAGCCTGCCCCAGTCAAGATGAAAAGACCTCTCAGTGGGTACTGAGTAGTGACTAATGAAATCGTAATTTACTAGTGGCCTAGGGGTGGATGGCTTGTGTATTTTCCACTACCCCTTAAGAGAGTACTGAGTAGTGACTGGTATTGTAACTTAATTGCACCTCATGGGTGGAGGGCTTTGACTTTTGTACTTTGTGTCCCTTAAGTAAGGATGATTGAGTTAAGGATTAAGGAGACTCTCCTCCTTAAGACTGATTGAACTAAGGACTTAACTAAATGATTGTCTAAATCAGCGGTTCTCAACCTGTGGGTCACAAACCCTTTGGGGGTTGAACAACCCTTTCACAGGGGTCACAGAGGTCACCTAAGACCAATGGAAAACATATTTCCAATGGTCTTAGGAACCGAGACACCGCTCTTCTATCCGTCTCCAGGTGGGTCCGCCCATATGCAGATACACCCACATTCCAGTATTAAAGGGTTGCAGCATTAGGAAGGTTGAGAACCACTGGTCTAAATGAATGCACTTTGTTTAAAAGAGAATCACTGAATGATTGAGTTACTAAGTGAGCCACTAAATGAATGTACTTTGTTCAAAACTATGTGACCACTCTGGTGAAAACTATGTGGCCATTTTAGTGATAAGTTGTAACACTGTGAATGCTGTATTTTGATTTCTGTGAATGTTTTGCTCTGATTTGTTACTGAATAGTGTTCCCTATACTATTAATCAGAACCTTAAAAGCTGCTGGTTCATAGCTTTACACCCCCCAAAAAAATCCTTTTTATAGCTTTTATATTTATTTCTATTGTTTCCCCTCAACAGAAGGCACACTCCTTCAGGGCAAAGGTTGTCTTTATTTCTGTCTTTGTATCTCTGTCCACTGTGCCTGGTGCTGAATTGAGTTGGGAGGCTCTGATGCAGTCACTGAACTGACACTGTTTTACACTCTGAGTGGTTGAACTCCTTCAAGAACCCCAGAACCCTGGCCTGAGATTATGGACCTTTGGGTATGTTTCTTTACTGGGAATCTCCAAAGGCTGATCAGTTCAAGACCATGTGTCTCCCTCAGGCTCCTTGTCCTAGGGCTGGAAGAAGCCTCAGAGGACATCTAGACTAACTTCCTTGTTTTAAAGATAAGGAAAGGGAGGCCAAAGGTCACCATGCGAGCATTTGAAACCAGATTTTCTACCTTCAAAACCAGTACCACAAAACCATATGAAACAACCCTGCCCACTGAGCCAGCTGGTCCCAACAGTTTCCTGAGCAGGCACCATGGCCAGAGAAGCCAAGGTTCTTGACAATGAGGGCTCTGAGAGTTCCACTCCTTGGAGGAAGATGCTGGGCACCCTTGGAGACATGTCCCAGGACTTGGGAAGGTGGGGGCAGTGAGCTAAGTGCACAGAGGCCCAGGAGCTCCAGGTAAGAATCTGTGCCAAGGAGTATACAGTCCTTCCTCAACTGGCTCAAACCTAAACCTTGAGGAAAAAGATGACCAGTGGAGAGAGTTGCTGGATTTGTTTTCAGGAAGACCTGGGTTCAAATTACCACCGCTAACACTTCCTAGTTCATGAGGAGTACAACCTCAGGTTCCTCATTTGTGAAGTGGGTGGGCAAGAGCTTTTGTGAGCTCAGCGAGATCATGCAGCTAGGGAGTGAGCAGTCAACAGACCAGGGGTTAGGGAGACTGGAGTTCAAATCTTGCCTCAGACACTTAATGGGTGTGTCAACCTAGAGCAAGACGATTTAACTGGTGGCTTCTTCTCAGTTTCTTCATCTTTGAAATGGGTATAATAATAGCACTTACTTCAAGAGGTGGCTGAGAAGACTCAATGAGATACGTGTAAAAGTGCTTTGAAAACCATAAAGCATTCTGTAAATGTTAGTTATTCTTACTGTATGATAAAAAGGCTTTGACAACCTTATTATTTTTCTAGAAAGGCAATGGAAGGAAGAAAGGAAGGAAGGAAGGAAGGAAGGAAGGAAGGAAGGAAGGAAGGAAGGAAGGAAGGAAGGAAGAGAGGGAGGGAGGGAAGGAGGAAGGGAGGGAGGAAGGGAGGAAGAAAGGAGGGGATGGAAGAGGGGAGGGAGGGAGGGGAAGGGGGGGAGGAAAGGACCTACCTTGGGAGGTAGGTGCTATTATTATCCACATTTTACAGATGAAGAAACTGAGGCAGAGGTTAGGTTAAGTGACTTGCCCAGGGTCACGCAGGTGGCACCTGAGGTTGGATTTGAACTTGGGTCTTCTTGACTCCAGGCCAGGAGCCCCCTAGTGGTCTCCACTATGAAGTGAACAGTTATGGAAGGAGCCCCCTGGGCCTGGGTTTGAATCTTCCCTCTAATACAGGTGGCACAAGTCACTCAGACAATCAGGGCTCTAGGGCAGATGCGTTCAGCTCAAAGCCCCCAAAACTTCCAAGTGCAGCCCCAGTCAGATTACTGGGTAAACAACTAAACAGAAATGCCAACAGAGCACACGTGCATTTGTGGTTTTCCAGGCGGATGCAGTTGCTCTCACAGCTCTGAAGACTACACACGGCTGTGAAAGGTGGTGATGTGCATTAGCGGAGAGAACTTCCTCGCCCTGGAGTGACACTCCTGGAAGGGACATCTAGCCCTTTCACTGTGGAAGCCTGGGCAGACTAGCACAATGGTGGCATATCCACATGAGAGGAAGAAACGCATGGACAGTGCTCTGGTGCCACGAGGGGACTCTCCTTGTGGAAACTCCCTTCCCCGGTACAGACAGCAGCTCCTCTACAAACGGAGCATGAGTATCTGAAGTTGGCTGGGACCCCAGAGGGCGGCCGGTGCTGTGAGGCACGGTAAGCTGGAGAGGGCAGCAGATTTGGAGCTGAGAGCAGCTGGGGCTCAGACCCTACTTAGGGCTCTGTTGTTTGCTAACCTCGTGCAAGTCACATAAGCTCTGAGGCCTCAGCTTCTGCCGCTGTGAAAGGGGGAAGGGGAAAGCAGGCCTCCTGAGGTCTTTTGGACATTCTGTTGTTCTGAGTTTGGAGTCTGACACGGGGCTTTGGCTGCGAGGTTATCTTTCAGCCCCACTTTATGGAACGAGAGAGCATGGATCAAAGAATGCCAAGGCTGGATTCTCCAGAAGACACATTGGGGTGGAGCGCTAGTAAAGTGGGAGGTGAAGAAAGGATGGACACACACACACACACACACACACACTTCCAGCCACACACCAAGAGCCAGACAAGCAGGATTTCCAAGTTCCTCTGCTACATAATCAATCAATCCATCGATCAATCAACACTAATCAAATCCTCCCTCTGTGCCAGCACAGGGAAAATCAAGGAAGGCATCCTTTTCCAGGGGGACTAATAAAGTGCCAACAGCCTCAGGGCAGCCCCAACACGAGGAGCCCAGGAGGGAGGCGGGGGAGAGCTGGCTGGGGCAATAGGGGTTATGTGTCTGGAGGGTCTGGAGTCCCAGGAAGCAGGGCCCTGAAGGAGCACAAAGCCATATTCTTTGGTTCACAGCCTAGAGGAAGCCTCCAACCCCAGGACAGCTTAGTTCATTCACTCTGGGCCACCCTACACCCTTCCTTCTGGCCTCCTGGTTGGTAGCTGTGAGAGCTATTCAGTCCAGGGACAAAAGGAGAGCCTAATAACTACTACTTTTCCTTAATGGGCTAGTTAAGAATTCCAATCCCTTGGGGCAAAGGCTTCCAGCAATTATGTTGCCCTGTGGTAGAGCTAGTTCCCAATTTCCAGTTGAATCGCCCAGCCTTTCTTGGAACACAAGCAGGACCAAAGACGTGCTTTTTCCTAGGATGCTATGTAACTTTCATGGTCACTGGGGAGTCATGGGGCTTTCTTTCAGTGTTACCTGGGTCCCCTTTCTACTCTGGAAAGGGGACCACCTATAAAGCCAGACACACAACTGTGGACTGGCAGAGGACAGAACTGGGAACCTTGGGGGGGGACGGGAGAGGGCAAAGCCAAGCCAGGCTATTATGCTCTCTACTAGCCCCCAGGCAGGCATGAACCTTTGATGCCTGGAAAGACAGAGCCCTGAGGCAACTCCACTCAAACATGTTGACTAAATCAAGTTGCTTTTTGCCCAGTCATTGCTGGGCACAGTGAGAATTTAAGACTTGACAGAAATGTCCAGGAATTAGGGCCAGAACTAGAGAAGGAATGAATAAACATTTATTAGGCACTTCTGGGTGCCAGACAGGCACTGTGTGAAGTACTGTAGATACCAGCATAAAAAGCAAGCCAGTTCTTGCCCTCAAGGAACATATACTCTAAAGGGGCTGCCACCAGACAAGGGCAGTGATGGTGAGGGAGGGTCCTTCTCATTTAGAAGTCACAGGGATGAGTGGAGCCATAGGGCCATTAACTCCTCCTTTCAGGGAAGAGTGATGTTAATCTAATGCCCACTAAGGGTTGTATGCATGCCAGCGGCAGACCAGAAACTGCCAGAGATCAGGGTGGGTCTTGTTCAGGTTAGAAATGTTAAATTCTCATCCATTGGAAGACTCACCCTTGATCCTGTGGACCCAAAGATAACAGAGGCTGGGGTGAAGAAGGTTTAAAGTTGGATTCCTCTGAGAAAACCCTTAGGCCTTTAAGGGGCCAATGGAAGGCCCTGGAGAGATGTCTGGCTTAGCTCAGCACTGGAGAATTCAGGAGGACGCTCATCCTCAGGGCAGACCTGCTTCTTTAGTCCTCAGGAAAACACCAAGCTCTAACCACAGGCTTATAGTTACAGATGTAAGGCTGTATCTATCCATAGCCTGAGCAAAATTCCTCCCTACCCCTGCCTGGAAAAGTCACTCAACAGCTACATGGTGTAAGTGAAAACAGAAACACAGAAACTCTGTTAAATCTCTCTCACAGAACAATCTTCCCCAGTACTCCACTCACATCTCTTTCCCCTTCTTCAACAGGCCCTGGGCCTACTCCAGACATCCCAACCACTAGGCCCTTCCTTCTCCCTCTCTCCCATGCCTTTCCATGGTATGTCCCAATCACATATTCCTTTCACTCCCTCCCCTCTGTGAGTGCTGGACCACAGAGGACCGCAACCCCAGGTCCTGACTCTTCAGTCTTATGGGCACAGGGTCTCACTGACTCCCTTCTGACAGGTGCTGGAATTACAAGAGATGCTCTGATCCCAGACCCCTGATCTCAATTGGGTCCTCTCATTCTCATGGGCAGTGAATACGCTAGGGACAGTCCAACTCCAGATCCTCTTCCGGTCCCTCTTTCTGACAGGCAGTGAGATTAAACAAACAACTCCAAGGATGAACCCTCCTCTCTGCCTATACTCAGTTTCCAGTCCAATCAAGAACCACTGTTCTGCTGATTCAACTCCAACCTGACAAAAAAGACCCTAGCAAGTCGAAGTCACAGAATTGCCCAGAAATTACCCCAAACTTGTCCTAGCTCCTCTACCACCAGGTGATGCCCAGAGAGACAAGATCTTCCTCATGAACCCCAAAGAAAAGAAGGTGATGCACTTTTAGACTGAGGCCTGCAAATATTGCTCATCCAGACTGAAGTCAGGAAGATCTTATCCTAAATTCAAGGGGAGAGGGGAGAAGCCGCCATGGCAGGAGCAAGCACACACACACACACATGTACACATAGGCATGCAGCTCCACACAATCGGATTTTCTGCAAGAGATTTTCCTTCTTTTATTTAAACAGAGAAACTTTACAATGTGGTCACTTCTAATGTGCATAAAACAGAATCTCTGCTATTCCCAGCAATAAGACATACTATTTTCATGAAGAAATGGAGAAAAAAAATCACATTGTACAGCACAGCCCCAAAACATGTGATTTTAAAACTGAACAAAGGTTGAGCACAGTCAGAGGATTTAAGAGGGTGAGGGCATTTCTGATCATGCCCACAAGTGGGTAGGGAGTCTGACCTGAACAAGGAAATCAAGACAGTACAAGGGTCAGAAGCCCATCAGTGCCACCAGTAGAAAAAGGGAAGCTTCCTTTGTTGGCTAGCATTTGGACCATAAGGCCTTAGCATCGTGGGCCACATTTCAGACTGGAAGAACAGGAGCAATTTCTCCCAGACTTTGGTTTTAAAAAAAAAAAAAAGGTGAGATTCCACAGGCTGGACTCGAAGGGGCTCCTTGTCTGTTGGATGAAACTTACAGAGACCTGCCTGCACATCACAGTGGCCAGGCTTTGAGACATTCCCTGGTGCAATCAGGACCTTCTTCTCCCTCATCTCCTAGGTAACAAAGGGCAGCTGAGAGGGAAGGCACCACTGGAGGGGGTGGATGGGAAGCAGCAGCACAAGGGTTTTTAAAAGGGAAGCAAGGGGAAGGTGTTTCAGCATTTCCAACTGAGGCACTCTTTGAACAGCTGTGCCTTTGGGTGCAAGGGGCTCACTTCTAGGATCAGTCATTATATAGTACCATTTTCCACCCACCCTCCCCCCCAAAAGGTCTGTGGCCACCAACCTGTCACCCTTCTACCTCCACTACCTCCATTTACTGAGGACATGACAACAGTCAGCTGCCTCCCTACAGGGTCATTCCATCGGTATGTCTGCAAACAAAGGGGAAGGAGTCTGTGAGTCCAGCCACAGGCTCACTCCAGGACGGGCATGAAAATGGAATTGCCCAGTATAGCCTGACCATCTTTGAAATCTCCCCACCTCCCCCGACTCAGCACAGCAAGACAATCTATTACTCCAAGACCCAGACCAGAACTGACCTAGCTCTTACAAACAGGACGCTCTTTGCACAAGGACACATGAAGCACATATGAAATGGTAGATTTTAAAGCAACCCTAAGAAAGTCGAAGGTTTATGAATCACGCGTTGCGTTTCTGGCTGTTGCTGCTCCCTGTGCCATCTCTAGAAGGTGGGCATCACAATTTCTTCCCTATAGTACTGGCCTATTAGCCTGGCTGGTCACCTACTGCAGAGAAAACTGGTCCCAGAACAGCCAATTAGCTAAGTTCTATGGCTCTTTGAAGGAACATGATGCCCACTACCCAGCACCCCCCAGAAACGGAGACCACACAGCTCCAATGTGCATCTCGACAGGAACATCCATTCTCAGGGATGCTCCCTGGGCATACAGAGAGAACACAGAGATCCCAGACAGCCTTCCGGGGAGCTAATTTTTCTCTGCAGACCATGCCAACTCCCTCTGGACCTGTTTTTCCGGGGGAGTCTCTCATCCCATGCAGAGTGACCCATCACATTCAGCTGCAATAGGCATAAAACTTGCCCTCCAGACCAAGTCAAAATGCTTGAGTAGAGCAAGACTGAAGACTGAGAAAGTACAGGTCTCCAACTGTATTGGAATCCCTTCAGGGAAACAGCCATGTGCACACAATAGGATTCCCAGCTCTCAACAGGGGACCAAAGTGGGGCAGCCCTTTCCTTCTCAGTTGGTCTTGAACTAAGAAACCAGGAGCAAGGCAAAAGGTTCGAGGCCAGCCAGCTAATGTCTGAGGGCTGCCTGCACGAAGGGAAGATACTTGCAGGGGATGATGTGGTTGTGGGTGGGCAGCTCAACAGTGATGGACATGGCAGTTGAGGCAGGAGATCTTTGGGTGGGCGTGAGCTAGTGCAGAATTCATCTCTGCTCTGCCCCACCACCGTGTAGCCCTTCCTTCTCTCCACTACAAGCCCTCCAGAGGAATCTGTGACAAACGTAACATATTCTGAGCAGCCTGTCAGTTTCTCTGCAGATTTATTTAAGTAAACAACGACATCTTGCGATCAGAAAGCAAAACAGAATCTTAATTTCACGTTTTTGAGAGGGGGGAGGGTGGTATAGAAGGAAAAAACCCTTTCTTAAAAGTCCTTTCTTTTGTCATTCTAAGTGAACATAAACACACTAAAAATGCTGAGCTAAATCGATGATGGCCCTGGGTTAGTCTGAAAGTTTGTCACTGGCCAGCAGAAGCGTCTAACAGGTGACTGGCTACCCGAGTTCCTCCTAAGCCTTATTAAGACATCCATTTTGACAAAAACCAAAAACCAAAAAAAACCAATTACCCAACACACAGCATGGCCAAAGATCAGTCATCAGCAGGGGAGGGTCAGGCTCCTGCAGGGCAGTCCAGTGAGCCCCCCAGGCCGCCCTCCCAAGTTTGATGCCGGCCACTTCCGTCTCCTTCCAGAGCAGAGTCCTTCACCTAAACTAAAAACAGTACGGACAACAAGGGCTAGGTGTTGAGTTTCAGGTTTTTTTGAACGACCGAATTACGTAAAATGAAAAACGTGTTTACTTCAAACAGGTCCAACAAACTGAATAGGGGCCCGTGCTAAGAGAGCGAGAGTTAAGAGCGCCGGCTTCTCATCCACAGGGCTGAGTTGCTCTACTGCCACAGACACACAGGGAGGTTAAGAAGACAGGAATTCAATACTCTCACATATTTCTCGGATCCCAGCTGCGCCCGCTCTGGGGTCTGGCTTTGTTTGTGTTTTGTAAAGGCTTCCCAAACTAAACCCCAGGAGCCCAGCAGGACCAGACCCAGCTTGGTGTCACTTGTCCCAGGGTCACGCGCCGCTGCCCAGAGGTTCACTCGCTTCACTCTGACCAAGGGCCAAGGGCTTGGAATCTCGGCGTGCGGCTCATTCCTGGGCTATGCTTCTCAGAACATATTTGACTGTGTAGGCAAAGGCAGCGAAGCCAACTATGACGAACAGGTTGGCCAGAGCGCCTCCCAAGAGTCCGTGGTTGCGGTTGGCCTGCTGCAGGCCCACATGGTGGGGGCCGGCCATGGGCACGTGCCCATTCAGGAGCTGAAGCCCATTCTGACCGTGGTGAGTGTCCCCATCAGGGACCACATCTGGCAACGGGAGGGGCTGGGGTCGGCTGCTGAGTTCATCTTGTGCTTTCTGCTTCTGTTTTATCTCCTAGAAAAACCAGTCACAAAGAGAAGTAACTATCCCAAGTGGAGAAGCTAGGGACAGTGTCATCCCCCAGGATGTGAAAAGTCCCTCCCCCTGCTCCGCTTGCCTTCATCAGACTAAAGCCTCTCTCCCCTGGCTGCACAGCCTGGGACAACCCCATGTCCCGACTCCAAGCACTTCCTGCTCCTCCTTCCCCCCTTTCAGCTCCTTTTGTGAGCTGCCTTCTTCCTTCAGACTATAAGCTCCTTGAGGGCAGACACCATCCTTCTATTCTGATATTTGCATCCTCAGGATTTAACACAAGGCCTGGCACCTAGGAGGGACTTAGCAAATCTATACTGACTTTCCTGACTGTGGGCATTTTCAAACCTCTATGGTGTGGTGGCTGCCTTTGGGGCCCATTCCCCTCGGCTTTCAGGGCCAAGGAGAAGCAGCAGGTGTGTGTGTGCCCTACAGGTACGTTCCCTGAACCAAAGGAGATAAAATCAAATGAACTGGTGAAGGGAGACCAGAACCAAGCAGTTCTAAGAGGGGAGCTCAGGCTCCCAAGCACACGGTGGCCAGTCTTGGCCCTCCTGTCCAGGATTCTCACCCACCGGGGGCTCCTTCCTCAGATGGGGGCTCCTGACTGCCACAGCTCACACCCATATCCCTCCTGGCTGCCCACCAGATGAATCTTTTTGTAGTAAGTAAAGAGAACTGATTTCCAACCTTCTCTTTCGTTTTTAAGGAGCACTCACCTCCACCACTTCAGGAAACAGTTCACAAAAAACTTTGTCTTTTAAGTTAAATGACAGACTCTGTGCAGCAAGTTGTCTTTTCTGCCAAGAAAGAAAAACATTAGGTTGAGAATAAAATTGCACCCACATGATAACCTTTAAATGCTCCAAGAAGAGACTTTTTCCACCCAAAATTACCATCTCAATGCTGTAGGAAGCATGGAGATGGCAGTGGCTGCTAACGTTTGGGTCATTTGTCTCCCCACAACTAATTCACTTTATCAGTCTCCAGCCTCAAGCTTTAAACTCATCCCTTTGATTCCCAGAATCCCAGTACAGAAACTGACATGCTCTCATTCTGGCCCAATAGATTCCCAGTTCATCAATGGCAGAAATGAAGGCAGGCACTGTGAACACACAACAGGAAAGACCCAGACAAAATAACCACAACAGTCCAGCTATCCCTTGTTCCCTAAAACAGGACTGACCAGCCTGAGGCCAGGGCCCCCACACTTTTTAACTCATTCTAACCCAGCCAAAAGACCTCAAGGACCTCCAGGGTGCTTGCCTCCCATCTACTAGTTCATCCAAAGCTACAAAAGATGAGAGTGACCCAATATTTGCTACACCCAAAGAGCAAAGAATAAGGAGAAAAATGCTAAGCCACAGCAGATGGGCCTTAGGGTAGAAATAAGGAAGATCTTCACGGCTAGGGAGAGATGGGCAGACCCAGAAATGTGGCACTAATCAGGTTTTCCCTAGACAAGGGCAAACAAGAGACATCTTCAGTAGGGGGTTATCGTCTGTCTTGCCCAGGGACAAGGGAACGGGGAGGGTCATGACCTCTCGGTTTCCTCTAGGTACGCTGACCTCTGAGGGGCACGGATCTATTTCTGCCTCAGCCACCTGGCATCGCTGCCCAGTGACCCTGTGACAAACACCAACAGCTAAGAAAATGACCACAGGATTCCCCGGGAATGAGCCAGGGCACTGGCTCTGGAGACACAGAACCACCTCTCACTATCTACCCCCAGCCCCTGGCTTCATTCCAAGGTGTTCCCTTCCTAACAATCTATGCTCGGGGTGAACAGCTCTTCCTCAGTTCTGCTCTCCTCCAGCTCTGAGGGCTTGCACATACCACCCCCACGCCTTGGAAGGATCCCTGTGCCCACACCAAAGACACCTCTGCTTCCAGACCACCTTCCCCACAGCTCAGGCCCAGCTCAAGTGGCAAAGTCTTTACGAAGCCTTCCCTAAGCCCGTGGCTAGAACCAAGGCTCCAACAGAGGGTAGATGACAATGATGCTGCAGATGGGAGTCCTCCAGGGAGGGCAGAAGGTTGGGTGAGATGGGTGTCACCGTCACTTTAAATTAAGCTAAGGGAAGGGGCTGTTGTTTTCTTTGTATCCACTGTAGACACTGCTGGTTCACAACCCCCATCTTCCATCTAGAACGCCACCCCGCCCCCCTCACATGTGAGATGTTCCTAAAGACTCACTGTGTAGTCTGAAGTTTCTATGCTGCCCAATGTGGGGCCCTTTTCCACCATAAAGCTGAGCAGACCCGTCAAGATTGTCGAGACTGACCAAGCTGGATTCCATGTATCAGGGTGGAAATCAGTGATTGAAAGACATAACCTGCCAAAAAAGGGTAAAAGGCACCTCTTTTCAGAAAACATACATGATGCCCCCTGAACGGCCCCAAACAACTGGAGAAACAACAACAGATGGGACGAGGGAAAGGTCTTACCTTGTATTACATTTAAATCTTCCATTGGGAGTTATCATATAAATACTAGGAGGTTTAAAAGGAAATTCTCTGGGGAATATTAGTTTTCCATGATAATAGCCACCTAGACCAAAACAGAAGAAAGCCAAAAGTAACTTCTTTGGTCTTCTGGGAAATTTCCTCAGAGCATTTACCAAGACAGAAACAACTGCAAATACAACATGAAAAACAACCACCATTTTTATGCCTTTCCCAAACGCAGACTCAGTCCAGTGGCCAGGACCCTCAATCTAAGTACCCAGAAATGTCTTCTTTCACAACTCAGACAAAACCAGGGAACAAGCACAGCACTAAGTGGCACCAGGCCCGGAGTCAGGGAAACGTCGGCTCCCGTCTTGGCCTCCAGACGCTGATGGCGTGACCCTGGTCACTGCACCTCAGCCTGCCTGGGAATAACAACAGTACCTGCCTCCCAGGGCTGTTAGGAAGATCCCATGGGATAACCGTACAACGCTTAGCACAGCGCCTGGCAGACGGCAAGCACTCTATAAACATTACTAAAGCATGCTGGAATAACTCGCTCCACAAACCAACAAGGCTGGTGAAGACGCCTGAGGAGCTAGCTACTTTACTCTTCATCATGTCTGCCCACAAAAGTCACTCACCTCCAGTCAGCTCATCTGGCCTGATTCTGGCTGTGTATTCCCTGGTATTGAAATACAGTGGTTCTCCCCCCCCCGCCCCCGCAAAGCTTTCCAGATCCCACTCCTACCCCACACTGCCAGAGCGCCCCCCATGCTGCATCTGGCAAGCTCCGCCTTGGCCCGGTCTCCCCATGCTCAGCAAGGTCTCCTGCCCTCCATCCCACTCACCACTCCAAGCCTGCCTCATCCTCTCCAAGTGCCAGCTGCTGAGTGAAGCTTCTCCCTCCCTAACCCTCATTGTCTCCTTGTGCTCCCTCTGAAATGATTCCACATAAACACAATGTAACAATTCTATGCTCCCCGGGAGCATACACAGTTCATCTGATGGTTCACCTGATTACTTTTGTTGACCTTCCCCCCTAACACCCTAAAAGAACGCACACTCTTTGAGGGCAGGGTCTGGGCTCACACCTCTTTGGTATCTTCAAGTGTCCAATCCATGGCCACAAAGAGAACCATTTCATACATGAGGATAGACCTATTAATGAAAAGGCCAAAAAAGCTACTCTGGCTCACAGAGGCTCCAAGGGACCTCAGGACAGGGCACCAGGGTCTGGTGTCTCTAGGATTTCACAGGGCTGAGAATTGGCTGAGATCTCAGAGGTCAGGCCATCACCAAAGCAGGAAAAGCCTCTAAGTAAACCTACTCCCCTATTCATTCCTTTATCCTCTGCTGAAAGACCTCTAAGCCAGAGGAAGCCTGCCACCTTCCAAGGCAGCAATGAGATGGCCCTAATTGTCAAGACACTTTTCCTGACAGCCAGTCAAGATCTGGGGGTCTTCCCTTGGGCCTACCTATCTCACAAAAAAGGTCAACAGATTCTGCCTAAGCTTTATCACACTCACCTAAGCAAGTTCAACCAAAGGAAAAACTAACAAAGGTGAACTAGAACAAATGACTTTGTAAGACAGTGAGCTCCCCACCCCTGAGTATTCCACAGGGCGTGGATATCAGGAACACTGTTGATCCTCTTACGGAAGGTGGACAATAGCTGACCTCTAAGGTCTCACACCTCCAAGAACCTAATACCTGCACTTAAACTCCAAGTATTTTAAAAAGCTGAATAAAAATATGTCTAAGAAAAACAACACAGAACTTACTAAGTATGTTTAGAATGTGGAGATATTAGGGGCCAATGAAGACCTGTGTAAAGTTTCCTAAAGCTGCAACCCAACAGAGGGCATGGGCTTGCCACAAAAAGGGTACTTGGCAGCATATCCTCCTTGGAAGATTGAAGAAAGACAGCCCACAAGTGACTCCTCCTGAGGCCTTGGCTCACTTAAAGTGACTCCTCCTGAGGCTTTGGCTCACTTACCTTCATAAGGAGTCATCTCAGGTCCCCGGACGACATAGTGCCTAAGAGAGATGAAGGACAAACATCAGAGAGCCCTGGATCAGGCCAAGGCTGCCCAAAGCAGCCCTGGCTCGGCCACCACAGACCCGGACAGTCCCTGCACCACTGGTGTGTGCTGAGCAAAGCAAGCACCAATAGCGTCTCCTTCTGATGAAGGAAGGTCAAGGTGCTCCTTCCAAAAAAAATCTGTCTTGGATCTCAGGCCATAAGGATAAACATTTTTCCAAATGCTTTCCAAAAGGCTTAAAAATAAATTCAATAACAAATTCAATTCGACAAACATTTATTAAGCGCCTACTCCATGCCAGAGACTGGATTAAGTAAGCTAAAGGCCCCTCGCCCGCAGGTCCACCTGCTCTCAGCTCTTCATTACAGTGGATCTAAGGGGCAGAGTACCAAACAACATATTGTCTATTAAAGTGCTCTCTGTAGTGCTACTGCTCATGTGACTTACTCTAAACTTAACCAATTTACAAATAAAGTGAATTTTAGCGCATAAAAAGTTAACGACAATTCTTGTTACTCCCTCAAAATCTCCACCAAAGTGCTGACACTTCTATGTCAAATAAAATTATTCTGTTATACAAATATATTACGTATAAAATAAATTAATAAATTCTAGTCTTAGATAACCCACAGTTATAATAAAATCCAATTCCAACGGCTATTTCAGTCTATAAACTCCTCAGCGCATGGAGACACTGAAGGTACTTTCAGATGATACACTTTGAAAAGATGAAACAAAAGTGTGGCCAGAATGTTTCTATTTTCCCCCTACTGTAGGTACACCCACACACTTTTCCCATTAGGCTACAACAAACTGGTTAATATGTCTCTGCAGTAAACAAAAAAATCTGAAAAATGCTATAATCATCTCCCCCTCATTGGTTCTGTACAAGCAAATAGCCCCCAGTCAATCTGATGGACTGAATGAGGCCTAGTAACATCTGCAATTAATCCGGAAGTAATATGGGTACCTTGGGGGAGAAAAAAAAAATCAATCATCAACCTAGTACAGTAAAGGAAGAAGAGGTCAATTAGAGCAAAAATATGTTATGGAAAGAGGAACAAATTGCCCCTTTGAAGTAAAAAATGCAGGGGTATAGTCAACCCATGTAGCATCACACACACAAAATTAGGAGCAAAAGAAAAATTCGTCTGGCTCGGATGTAGGAGGGCTCAGGTCTCCTCTGCAAAGTCAATTCCTACAAATGGTTTCTCTGGAGACACTGGTTTCATGGGCTCCTCTAACACAGACTCACTTGAGAGGTAGCAGGACATGACAGGAAGGAAGCCAGCCCCAGCTCTGTCACTATTAGCTGCATGACTGCCATCAAGTCCAGCTAGTTCTCTAAGCTGCCCATTTCTTCATCTATAAAATAAGGAGGTTAAATCTAAAGATCCTCGCCCCATGAATGATTCTTTACTTTTTCTGTCCCCCCCACTGGAAAATTAGGACAAAAAAACCCAGATTTCCCAAGAGTGCCATGAGCAGTAACAAAGTAAGACATTTCTTTCACAGCAGAAAATTCTAACTGTTCTGAATATTTTTTTAAATCAACATTTCTGCTTAGGCACCAACAAATCTAAAATTTGTTATTTCTATACTAAGATAAGGATTTATACTTGGGTCTTAAGTATAAGACCATAGTTTAGGCAAACTTCATAACCAGACCCAGATCCCCACACCCCTACTACAAAAGCATTCAATACCTGGATGCATTCATCTACTGGGGGTTTTTGGGTAGTAAAAGAAAAACTGCCAAAGGCTCTAGCGATCCAAGACAAGGAAGGCCAGCCTTCTCACTAAGCTTTCACGTGCTGACGAAAACAAACCAACAAAGCCTTACCATTCCAGAATGTTCGAAGGGAGGGGTTCAGCACAAATATAAGGCACTGGGTCTTTTTTAATTCGAAGGTAGTCTTGTTTAAGCCTTTGGGTTGCTGTTGTCGGTGCCCTCTTATTACTGGTGTTGCTCATCTATGAAAAACACAAGCAGGAATCATGAACGAGCTCCAGAACTCATTAGCAGATCATTCGATACCAATGTTTCCCTTCCTGACAAACTCCTTCACTCAGCTCCCCCTCCCAAGCCCCTCCCCCACACTCACTGGCACTGTCACCTCCCAGGGGTCCATGCACTGTGGACTCTTCTCTTCCTCTGCTTCCTTTGGAATTCCTCAGCCACAAACTCCTACTCCTACTTCCTCTAAATTGCCTCCTCCCTTTCCTTCTGACATCTGTACAGTGCAGTTCCTCATCCCCTCACCCTCTGACAACAACAGTAACTCAATCACTCCTAAATTACCAATTCTATCTAGTCATTACTTAACCAAAAATCTCCCGTAACTCCCCATCTTACATACCTGCTCAACCTCCTTCCTAAAAATTTCACAGACTCTGACCTACTCAGTCTCCCCCTAGTCTACCACTAGTTCAACCTTGCCCAAAACTGAAATCACCTTCCCACCCAACCTGTGGTTTCTCCTGGTTTTCCAATTTCTATTAATGGCACCACATTCTCCCATTCATTTGCCTGAGCCAAACCCCCCAAAAAAACAGTCTCCACCCTTATGGAATTTATCATATACATGAGTAACTAAATACAAAGTAATTATTTGGGAGGGAGGCCTATGTAATAGGCTTATCCAGAAAGGCTTGGTAGAAGAGGTGGTATTCCCAATCCCTGTGGACTCCTTCCCTCTCCCTCTTTCAAGTTCAAGGGTGGAAGCCAAAGGTGATGTGGCATAGTAAAAATGATACTGGATTAGAAGTCAGGAGACTCCAGGGATCGCAGTCCCTGTCAGACTCCTCAATCCCGGCGCTCACCAATCCTGGAGGGGTGTTTTATCCTCCAAAACGCTTTTGGCTGCTTTTCTTCCCATTGCTACTGACCTAGTTCAAACCCTTGTTACCTTGGCCTGAAAGACTGCAATTACCTACCTAGTCTCCCAACCTTCAGCCCTTCCCTTCTAATTCAACTTAAAGTAACGTGGACCTTTTCAATGCAGAGCTCTGATCAAGATCTCTTACCGCTCAAAAACATTCAATGGCTCCCCAATATCTAGCCAAAGTCCTGGAGTCTGGCATTCAAAACTCCTAAACTGGACCCAAACTGACTTTTTATAGCCTTTCCCCCCTCCACCACTCTCCCATCACCACACAGCTTCAACCAAACATGACTACTCACTATTCCTCAACTCCCTGGTCCTTTTCCATCTCTGTGCTTCTCCTCAGGGCAGTTCCTCTAGGCCTGCTGGGTTGAAATTCTACCACCCTCCACAAGCCAACTCCTTACAGAAGCCGTCCCTGTTTCAAAAGGGATCTCCCCATTCTTGGCCTCTGCTGGGGCTTTGTTCTTACCTCTATCACACACTCATCCCCTTTCAACTTGGGTTATGGTTCTGCTTGTCTCCTGTCTCTATGGAGGGCTCTACCTTTCACAGTGATTAGCACTCCCAAGTACTAAATACTTGTTTAATTAGGTATCAGTCTTCTCAGCACATGCAGTGATTTTTAACTCTGTATCTTCACAGTTTATTTCCCATGTGCTTTTTCAAAGGAATCCATAACAGGTCCTAGCCCTGGCTCTGCCACTGATTCCTAATCTTATCTTAGAAAATTTGCTTTTCCTCTCCAGGACTCAGTATTCTCATCTTTAAAATGAAGCCATCAGACAACATCTCCAAGTTCTCTTTCATTTCTTTAATGTTTAGACTCTTAAAACAGCATGCCTCCAGTAAGAAAGCTGGGTGAATTCTACATTGCCAGTTCCAATTCCAGTTTCTCCCCATCGCAGGAGGGCATCTTACCTCCAATGAACCTATTCTGCAGTCACAATCATGTTCCATGGAGTGACTTCAGATGAGATCCTGCTTGGGCAGCCCAGGGAGCCAGCTGTACTAGCAAAATGGATCGGGGAAGCTCATGCAATATCAACACTGGAAAACACCTGTTTGAGCCTAGTAAGGAAGACTGCTGAGACTACAATTATAGGAGACCTGCCAAAAAGAATCCATTCCCTTCTACCAGAACACTGACTTATACCCTGGAAATGAAAGCAACAGCCTGTCACATAAACAAAGGATAATCCAGGAAACCTGGATAACACTAAGGGCATTCTGTCCTGGAACATCAATACTTAGAAGTGGTTTCCAGTTGCCTGAATTGCATGCTCAATCTTTTTCAAAGGATGTTGAAAGTGAACTGACATCAACCCAAACCAAGTCAAACCACGGTGTTATTTGGCTATTCTATGAACGAACCAACCAAGGACACAACACGACCTTCAAAAGGATAGTCTGCACAATCTGAAATTTAGTCAATCCACAAAAAGAATGTAAAAATAAGCAATAACAGGCATGTGTGTGTGCATGCACAGGTTTGTGCTTGCATGCATGTATGTATAATGATATGACCTACCAATTCCATTTCCCTTCTTACATGCCAAGATTTCCATTATTTCTTACAGGACATCCATCCCATCCAAATCATTCAGTCCAAGTGTCATGCTCTCTGAGCTGTCTACAGCAAAACCAAGAGCACCAGAAAGAAAAATTAATACATGTAAAGATGGTGCATGTGACCCATGCTGCCTTAAGACAAAGAGGGCTCCTAGAGGGCAGGATCGCCCAATGTACTCTGTCTGTGTGTGTGTACATGTGCACGCACATGTGTGGGAACATGCTACAAGGAGGTTAGGTAAAGTACCAGAAAAGAAATAATTTGAACATCTAGAAAGTCAAGAAAGACGGTATAACTGACCAGCTCCCAGGGTATTATCTCTCAAATCTCAAATATTAAGCTTATCAAATTATGCCAAATACATTTCATCTGTGTATCTGCCTACAAAGTACAGTCTAAGTTCAAGGAGATCCGTGACTAGAAAGTTAGGCTTAGCAACTCACAAACACATCCTGCTGAGGCACAGAAAAAAAAGGCAGAGGGGGGTTGTGACTGGTATCAACTGAGGTAGTTCCCAAGCCAATGAGATCACAGTTTCTTGAAATATTAAAAGTAATAACGTGTATATAGTATGTTTGTGTATGTATATATACACACATATCACATAATTAAATTTAGTACTGAAGACTTTTTTCAAGTCTCAAATATAATGCCAAGAGCAATAAACAAACATTTACTAAGCCGTTACTATGTGTGAGGCACTGTGTTATGTGCTAGGGATACAAAGAAAGGCATGCATCCCTCTCCCCTCCCTTAAAAAATCTTTGTCCTCAAGGAGCATACATTCGAATGAGAAAAGCAACGTGTGCATAACTAGGTACACATAAGACAGAACCAGAGGGGTGGAAGATAATTTGGAAGCATACAGGGGAAAGGGCTCCTATACAAGGTGATAAAGCATTTCAGGTACTCAGAGGACAGCATGCAAAAGCTGTAGTGGAATATGACTGTGGAAAGAAATGCAAATAGGTCAATATGGCTGACTTAGAGAAAACTTGGAGGAGAGGCTGGAAGGGTAAGAAGGGGTCATGGGACGTGTGTGTGTGTGTGTGTGTGTGTGTGTGTGTGTGAGTGAGAAAGGGTCATAAAGGGCTTTAATGCCAAACAAAGGGGCTCATGTTCTGTTTGATCCTGGATGTAACAGAGTCACTGGATTGACACAGACAGATGGAGTTCTAGTCACCTCCCTCTGCAGCTGAATAGGGAGAAAGTGGAAGTGAGGATGACACCCCAGTGAGAAGGGTGAAGGGCCTGAACCAGGGCTGGGGCTGGATGAGAGGAGAGGTGTGAAGGTGGAAATGACAAGGAGCAATGGACTAGATATATAAGAGGGAGGAGTCGAGGAGGACAGTGAGGTTTAGGCCTGCATGGCTGGGAGGAAGGTGCTGTTCTTGCCAGTAACAAGAAAGTTAGGAAGAAGATGAGTTCCGTTTTGGACACAGTGACTTTGTGATGCCCAAAGAACATCTATAGTTCAAGATGTTCAAGAGAGTCTGCTGTGGGTCTAACTCAGGAGAAGCTGGGGTTGAATATGTATGCTAAGGAATCACCTGCAGAGACGCTGTTTGAACACGTGAGAGTAGAGATCACCAAGCCAGACAGTACAGACCACAACTACAGAAATGTATCAAGCCTTGATGATAACTGGTCTAAAGATGAGCTTTGCCCCTAAAATGGAAACTCTGGAAGAAATCTATAGCTGTACACTAAAAAAGAAAACTGACTATGGTTTCTCAAAGTCAGATGGGGGTGGGGAGTGCGGAAAGGCAGAATGCAGCCTACATATGGATCAATATAGGCAAATGCCAGGTATATGCAAATAGAAATACCCACTGAAAGGAACCCTATAGAGAGACCAGCACAGTCCAATCCCTTCATTTCACTAATGAAATAAAGGAGGCCCAGAAGGTCCTGCAGCCAGTTGGTGGCACAAATGGGACCCCAAAACACAGACCTCCTGACTCCCAACCCTGTCTTCACTTATCTTGATTGTTCTCAGGAAACCAAAGCCAAGACTTTAATAATCATTTCTACAGCAGATTCCTCTTTTACTTTCCTTATGCAAATATTAAAATTCATCTGGTTCCCTGAGTGGTGGGGGTGATTTGAGACTTCAGGTCTCTGCACATGGAGGTCAGATGCCCCAGGATGATCAAGAGGCTAGTGGGAAGAGCCCTGAGTGTGAATGCCGGCTCCAGGGCAGTCCCTTTTGTCAGAGTCTGTGTCTTCATCCATGAAATCAAAGAGTCAATTGGATGGTCTGTCTGGTCCATTCTAGGTCTAAGACCAATGCCCTCCACCTCACCACAGAAAATGGGCTACTTGGTTGGGATCACTGGAAAGGTTCCTGTCATACTAATCATGCAATGCCTCAAATTTTATTAAAGACACACATCCCTCAACGGGAGCCTGTTCTTACTGTGATGACCCTTGGATGAGTCTCATCCAAGTTCTCTAGGGAAAGGGCCAGGTCCTTTTTCCTCCCTTCTATCCAAAGTCTGAGTGCAGCATTCAGCTTTAATGCCCTCTGCCCCCACCAGCACCTGGCACAACAAGCACTCACTTGTTGCACTGACAAGAAGTGACCAGAGAATCCATTGACCAGACTCTGAAATCACCCTCATTTACCCTCCTCTGAGGCTCTGAAAGAATAAGGAAGTCCGAGAGGCTTTGGAACTCTGCTTCCAAGGCAGCTAAGAGGGACACCATAAGGAGGGGAAGGGCCAGGGGATCTGACCAGGCTGAACCTGCAAGTCCCTCCTCAGGCTCAGGCAGGGGCTGTGAAGATGGGTACTTTAAGGAAACACTTTTGGGGGGGGGGCGGGGCGGGGAGAAGGATCAAAGAGGATGGAAGAAGAAAAGTAAAGAACATAAAGAATCTTCAGTTGCTGTTGGGACAGGTCAGAGTCACCACACTACTGGATTTGCTGAATGGGGGCTCTGCTCCTTACTACCTGTGAAAGACTCCTGCCTTGGGCAAGTCCTTTCCTCTCTAGGCCTCAGTTTCCACCTCTGAAAGAGGTTCCTGAACCAACAGCTTACATTCCGTTCAGTATGGAGATTAACTACCTCCTTGAGGCCCAGCAGAAAGAACAGTGGGGTTGGCTTGCAGAAGATCTGAGTCCTAATCTGTGGCTGCCACTCAGTACATCTGAGCCTCCACTTTCTCATCCATAAAGTGACAGGGTCATCACTTCCCAAGTTCCTTCCAGCTTTAAATCTAAGATTCTCTGAACTAAACTCTGGAATGCTGAAAAATCTTGGTCAAGGATAGCAGTTATCAGCTGGGGTCCATGGCCTTGGAAAGGTCCTTGACAACCTTTCAGGGAAAGAGGAGGCCAAAATTATTTTCATTATATTATCAAGACATTATTTCCCTATTAAAATACCAACTACATCTCTGTGTAAATCTGGACTTTCTTCATATACTTCAAATCAAAACAAAAGACTGAATGCAGAAAGAGGAGAATTCAATTGTCTTCTCTTAGGTTAGGCATTAAAGACAGTTGCAAAAACATGTAAAGCAGTAATAATGCCACTCTCACTAAATTTTTTTTTGTTTTGGAAAACTGCTATTTTTCACAAATATTTTAATGTAGAATGTTTATTATTTTTAAGTGAATTCATAATAGTTTTAAAAATTTATTCATTTTAATTTCTAATGCAATAAGTATTGATAGATACAACCCACATAAACAAAAGGCCTTTAGGATACTCAATTTTTCACTGTAAAAGAGTCCTGAGACCGAAAAGTCTGAGAACTGTTTGTCCAGAAGTCAGCAGGACCTAGGTTCAAATACTGCCTCTGACATTTACTGGCTGTGCCACCCTAGGCAAATATCATTTTCTCTTTGAATCTAAGCTTCCCCATCTATAAACTAAAGACTTTATCAACTGTGTGACCAGGCGAATCACTTCCCTTCAGTTTCTTAACCTGAAAAAAAAAAAAACCTTAGAACTAGGTCCATACAAATCCCACCTCTGACCCTTACCACTTGGATAAGTCAGAGAGTTCCAACAAAAAAGCAGTGGGCAGACCGGATCCAAATCTCACCCCAGGGTTCCTACTCTCTGTTCCACTCTCAGCTGCCTGATGTGAGAGGGGCAGGTGAAATGACCACAGAGACTTCTCCCTGCTCTAGATGGCAGGCATTTATTAGGCGAAGGTGGGGGCCAGGTACCAGGGATACAAAGAAAGGCAGTAGAGTCCCTGCTCTCAGGGAGCTTGCAGTCTAGAGCTCGGCCTGGAGAAGCTGGAGACAATCAAAGGGAGGGGCTGTAGGATGGACTTGGGGATACAGGGAGGACTGGGATGTCTTTTCCGATAATACTTGTTTTTAATGTTTAGGACAAACACGACCCTCCGCCCCCACACCCCCATGCCCCGAAAGTCAGCTGGCACTTCCTAAGAGTCGGTGGGCTCGGATTTCCGTTAAGCACCTGATCTGCCCCAGGCCCGGCTGGAGCTCTCCGACTCAGCTGCCGGGTCTGTCAAAGGGTGGGCTCACCTCGGGGGGCGTCCGTCTGCCACCCCTCCCAGCCCCGGGAAACCCCTTCCTCCCAAAGGATGGGCGGGAGTGGGGGAGGGGCGGGAAGGAGGGACTTTCCTTTGACAGACGGGGAAACTGAGGCCCTGGCCCCGACTTACCCAGGGCCGGGCCGTGGGGACGCTGCCGGAGTGGGAGTGGGGAAGCCCGGGGCGCCCACCGCGGGGCCGACAGTCACGTCACGTCTCGGGGCCTCGGGGGGCTCGTCTGCACGGCTGGGGGAAGGGAGGAGGACCCGGAATCCTGCCGCGACCCCGGCGATTGTGACCGCGGCCCCGCCCCGGCCCCGCCCCGGCCCGCTCACCTCTCCCGCCGCCGCCGCCGCCGGGGTCGCTCCCGGGGCCGCTGCTGCCGCTGCCGCCGCCGCCGCCGCGCTGGGCCCGGGCCCGGACTCGCTCCGCCCGCCGGGAAGGCGAAGGAAAGAAGGCGGGCGGGCGGTGGAGCCGAGCTGAGGCGGAGCCGAGGCCGGGCCGGGCCGGGCCAGGAAGCCGCGCCGCCGTCCGGGACCGGGCTCCTCACACCCTCAGTCGCCGCCGCCGCCGCCGCCACCACCACCGCCGCTCCGGCTTCCAAGATGGCCGCCCTCCCGGCCGAGCCGGGAGCCACTTCCGCTTCCGGGAAAGAGCCCGGCACCTCCCTCCCTCCCGGCCTCTCTCGACGCTCTAGGCTGCTCGGGCTCCAAGGACATAGTCGTCTCGCTTCTCCTTGGGACCGAGAAGGGGGCGGAGCAAGAGGTGGCTACGGCGCAGGCGCGGAGCTTGGCTAAGTCTTGCCCGTGGGGAATTCGTGTGTGTCCCCCAAATCTCCCAGCCGCAGTGTGCGGCACAGCCCTTGGGCTCGGCCTTTTCCTTGACCCTCTGTCTGTTCAGCCAAGTCATCTCTGACATTTAAGTGTTCACTGTGTTCCAGGCACTGTTCCTCCCGCTGAGGATACTGAGGCACGACCAGCAGCCCTGCCCGAGAGGAGGTGGGAGTGGGGCCAAGCACACACACGTACACACATGCACACGCACGCATGCATGTTGATGGTTATTGTCCTTCATGCTGGAAGAGGACCAATGTGACTTCGCTGTGTTGGGGTCAAGGTACAATGTGTCCGACTGTGGCTGAGCAGACCAATAAGGGCTTGGAATGCTCTACCACAGGTCGGGCACAAATAGTCTCTGTGAACATTTGGGGTGGATTCTCTAAATTTGTGCATCTTGCTTTTCTTTTGAACTACTGCAATCCTGCTTTGCTTATAGAGCACAGCTCCTTCTCTGATGTGGGCGCCCCATGCTGAGTGATCCTGTGCCAGTGTCTCCCATGTCACACAATCACTTCCAAAATTCTTTAGAGAGACCTTGAGAGTATCCTTGTACTGCTTTTTCTGACATTTATGGGAGGGCTTGCCTCATGTAAATTCTCCATAATATGGTCTTTTAGGCAAGCATATGTTTGACATTTTTACAATGTGGCTAGCCCATCAGGGTTGCACTGTCTGCAAGAGAGTTTGAATGCTTGGCAGTTCAGCTCAAGAACGACATACATTCGCCTGTTGTCTTAACTCTGTAAACTCTTCATGACAGTAGTCTACTGATGAAGCAAAGACATCCTTGATGAAAATATGCGAGGGACTGTGATTTAGTCCAATCATTCTAGAAACAAATTGGAATTCTGCAAAAGGAGTGATGAAAAATGTACTTTTGACCCAAAGATTCCACTGCTGGGTATATACTCCAAGGAGGTCAAACCAAAAATTACAGTCCTAAAATAAGCAAAAATGTTGACAGCAACATTCTTTGTAGCAAAGAACTGGAAACAAAGTAGATATCCATCTACTGGGGAACAACTAAGCAAATTATGCTACATGAATGTAATGGAATACATAATACTGTGCTATATAGGAAATGATGACTTCAGAGAAGCTTGGTAAGACTTCCATGAAATGATACAAAATGAATTAAGAACCAGAAAAACAATACACATAACAACTACAACAAGGTAAATGGAATAACAACAACAAAATAATACAAAGTGAATGCTTCAAAATTATAATAATCAAGTTTAGCCCCAAAGAAGTATCCCTCCATTCTTTCTACTCCTTTACAGAGGTGGAAGACTATGGGCATGGAATACTATGTATAACACTGAACTTTTTCAAAATGTTGGTTTGTTTTACTGGAACTTTTTTTTCTTTCCTCTTTTAAATTTTTTTTATTATAAAGGATGCCTCTCTGGGAATGAAAGGGGGTGGGGATACACTGGAAAATAAATATAGATGGAGTAGTGAATAGGGTGCCAGGTCTGGAGCCAGGAAGACTAATCTCACTGAGTTCAAATAGGACCTCAGACATTTACTAGCTTTGTGACCCTGGGCATGTCATGTCACTTAACTCTGTTTCCTCATCTGTAAAATAATCTGGAGAAGGAAATGGCAAACCACTCCAATATCTTCACCAAGAAAACCCCCAATGGGGTCAAAAAGAGTCAGATATGATTGAAAATGACTAAATAATAACAACCAAAGCTCATCAAAAGCTCAAAGGTGGTGACAGCTCAGTTCAGTTCAATTCTATTCAATAAGCGCTTGTGTTCCACTTGAGACACAAAGACAAAAATTAAAAGATTCTCTGTTCTATTGGGAAATAAATGGTGGGCAAATCAATGCAAATTATTTGCAAAATAATTTCAGGAACGGAGTAGGGTGGGAGTGTAACAACTAGATAATAGTTGAGTTGAACCTTGAATTGAGCTAAGGCTTCCAAGAGGTAGCAATGAAAAGAGAGAGAGAGAGGAGTGTGTGGTTGTTGTCTGTCCTTCATTCTTGAAGAGGACCATGACATCAGGGAGGTGATGCCATGACATGCAAGTGAATTGGAATAGAATGAAAGACAAAAAACAACCTCTGAGTAGAATATAGAAGCTGCCCGACTAGGGACCCAACTAGAACTGGCTGACTGGGCAACACAGCTCTTTCTTTTTCTTTCTTTCTTTCTTTCTGTCTTTCTTTTCTTTCTCTTTCTTCCTTATCTTTTTTCTTCCTTCCTCTCTCTCTCTCTCTCTCTCTCTCTCTCTCTCTCTCTCTCTGTCTCTCTCTCTCTCTTCTCTTTCCATTCTCTCTGTCCACAGATGGTTCTGGAGGAGAAAGTAAGGCTGGTGACCTTGCACAGCCCTCCCTCATTCAAATCAAAGTCGACTGCAAGTCATGTCATCATTTCCCAGATATTGAAGTGGTTTGCCATTAACTTCTCCAACTCATGCTACAGGTGAGGAAACTGAGGCAAACAGGGGTAAGTGACTTTTTTCCCAGGGTCACACAGCTAGTAAGTGTCTGAGGCTGGATTTGAACTCAGGTCTTGACTCCAGCCCCAGCACTCTATGCACTATGGCTTCACCTAGTCATCTCACTTATCAAATAGGAGGCATTTAGTAAATGCTTATTAATGGATGGATTGATAGTCCAATTAACCTGGTTTTTACAACCTAACCTTTCTTAGGACAGCCTGTCTTTGCCCTAGGCAGGCCTCCTCCTCTTCTTCCTGGTAACTAGGACTGTCCCTTCTCTCGAGTCTTCCATTCTAGAAAATACCTTACACCATTTGGCTGAATGGCACCTCTCTAACTATGTCAGATGAATCTGAGTGAGACCCCGCCCCTCCTGCTGAACACCTGGCCCTCTGCCACTGATTTTTCTGAGTAGCCCCTACTGGATGCAGCTACCAAGGTGTTCCCAAACCAGAACTAAGGTGTACCAAACCAAACTAGGAGAGTTCATAAAAACCTTCCACAAGCTGGATGCTGGTTGGGGAGAGAACTCTCAGTGAATCATTGATCTCTTTCTTCCTCTTCCCCACCCCTCCCCCAAGGTTGAAAATCAGTTTCATTCAGTCACACAGTTTTCTGTGCTAATTCTTTTCTCTCTGGTAGCTGTGATCTGGTAACTATGTCCTTGCCTCTTCATCTTTGGTCTTCCTCCAGATCTCTCCCTATTCCCCTTAGATGGCTCAATCACAAGCCTCTACTTGTGGGAGTTAAAATAAGCTCCCCCCCCCCAAAAAAGAACATATCACTTTTAGCATCACTGGCCAGGATGCTTCTTCTAAAGAAGCTCCTGAATCCCCAAAACTGTTGCAAAAGTATACCCTTCTCTTAGATTTTCACAAAACTAGTGGACCTGAGTGATATTTGAAATGTTGGAGTGATTAAGGGCAAATGAAGCATCCCATACCTTTCTAAGGACATAGCTTTTGAGTAACTTGGTCATCTATGAAATAGTCCTGAAGAGACCAGGAATTTTTCTCCTGGATACATACTGTCTCTGTATCTTTTTTCCCTGGGAACTTATTGTATAGACCCAATAGAAATGTGGGGACTGTGATCAATGCCTAACATAAGTTAGAGTGAGGTCGCTTACTGAAGGAACCCAGCTCTAAACCAGGAAGAATAATTAAATAGGCCTTTCCCATACCCTGTCTGAGAGGTGGTAAACCTCAGAGCCAAGGTTTCAAAGAGCCAGTAGCACTCATCCAAGCCTGAATCAGAAAGTGGCAGAGACTATAGCTACACGTTGAAAAGGAAACCCAAGGAATCCAGCAGAGATTCTATACCCTGTAAGTAGCCAGCCCACCTGAGCAGAGGAGAGAGTCATCAAACAAAGACATTCATGCCTTATCATGCAATGAGCCATGAGAGAAAAAGGGCATTAAAGCTTTTTCCACTTTCATTTCTAGGGTTGTGAGCTGCTTTGGCCCCATATGTACCATTGAATTTAGCCCACCCCTTCCTATCCCTGTACTTGGTGTAGTCTTTGTTAGAGAGCGTGCCACAGATTGGGGGTGGGGGTGGGGAATGCTTTGAAACTATGATTCTTGCTATGCCATTTGAGTAAATACTTTTTTCTTTTTTTTTCTTTTTTTAATTTTTTTTGAATGACTTGTTTATTTACTTTTAGTTTACAAGATTCAGTTCCACAATCACTTGAGTTTCAGATTTTCTCCCCTCCTTTTCCTCCCCCCCTCCCCATGGTAGCATGCAATCATGTATAGGATCTGCAAATACTTTCACATTGTACAATAGTTTGGTCATATAGAAGGGTTGTAACCAGTGAGTGATTACTGGGGAAAAAAAAGCAAAACCAGACATGAAAAAGAACGATAGCATGTTTTGCTTCAGTCTCCATTTAAATTATAGTCTTTCTATATCTTTCTCTGAGTTTAGATATCTCCTTCCATCTTGAGGCTTGTAGAGTTGTCTTTTAGCTGTGCATTGTTGAGGATAGTCCAGTTTATCAAGGTTGGTCATCATATGTAAATACATTTTTCTAAGAGCATCTTGAGACTACTGGCTGATTATGAATGAGAAGCACACCTGTGGGGGCTTGTAAGCTACAGTGTTAAGAGCTGTCACTTATAGGGTGACCCCTCTTGGGACTTAAGTGTGAATGTGAGTGCAAGTTGATGAATTTTTTGGACTATCATGGCACAAACAAAACCACACTCTGGTTAGCAGGTGGGTTGTTCAAAATGTATTTCTTACAGCCATGCAGCATGGGAATCTTAGGCAGAATTCCAAAGCAATCATAGCCGTTCTAGTGATAAATATTGTTATTGTATATGTGTGTATACATATATATATACACACACTTATAATATACATACATATAATATACATATAGTATATTATATAAGTGTACAATTGCTAAATCCTAGGATCCACATCATGGCTTTAGGGAGATAGGGAGAAGGAGCTCAAAGATCTGTGCAATATTCTTTATCAGGTGAACTGGGAAGCTGAGAAAAGGAGTTTGGGACAATATTAAATAATACAATTGCCTGACAGAGATAAGAAAATCTGCCAGATTGGGCAAATGGAAGAGACAAAGTTATTCATTTCTAGGAAATAAGGTCCCATAGCTTACAAAACAACATCTAGGACAATCCAAGAAAGAGAGAGTCGGTAACTTTGGGTATCTGAGAAAACAATAAATTCCTTGTTCAGAGGTTCAACTGCCCTTTCTTATTCCTAACAGAGAAAGCACATTTGTACTTTGAGATATGCTACCATCAGCATCTAGAAAGAACATAAAACAATAAAATGGAAAAGCAAGTGAGGCAGGTTGTAAGTACACACAAATAATTCTTTTCTCTCAGCATGGCTTTTTAACATTTTGTGGTAGGGATGGGCATTTTGTTTTTGAAACAATCACCTCCTAAAGTCTATCAACACCACTGGAGGGAATGAGAATGTACATGGGCATTGACCAGGGAATGTATGAATTTGTGTTGCACTTGCGGTCCCTTAGGACCCTTGGGTCTTTGTCTTCCTTTCTTTTATTTAGCATTTTTTTTTAATGATGCCCTTTTCTCTTTTTTTGTAGCATTGTCCCTTCCCAATAATCCTCTCATGATAAAACCTTCCCTTCTATTAAAAAAAAAATACAGGTGAGCAAAACAAATCAACATATTAAACACAGCTGAAAATGTATGCCTTATTCAGTATTCATAGTGCACCACCTTTCTTGCCCAAAGTTCTTTGTTGGGTAGTTTTTCAGTCATGTCCAACTATTCATGACCCCATTTAGGGTTTTCTTGGCAAAGATACTGGAGTGTTTTGCCATTTCCTTCTGGGGATCATTCTACAGATGAGGAAACTGAGGCAGACAGGTTTAAATGACTTGCCCAGAGTCACAAAGCTAGTGAGTGTCTGAGGTCAGATTTGAACCTTTGAAATTTGAATCCTCCTGACTCCAGGTCCAGCATTCTATCCATTCCATGACCTAGAGACAAGAGGCGTATTTTGCCATCAGTCCCCTGGAATTATGAGAGATTACTCCATCGATCAGAGTTCTTTTATTTTCTTTTATGTCTGTGTGCTTATTGTATAGATTGTTCTGGTTTCACTCAGTTCACTCTACCTTGGTTTGTCTCTAGATTCCTTTCACAGCGATCGTTGTCTAGCCATAGCTTTCTCACTTTCTATTTGGGAAGTTGATCATTTTGAACCCAAGTATGGTATCTCATAATTACCTCTGTTAATTTTCATCTTACTAGATTCAACCCTGCTGCTCTAAGAGCCTGTTAGGATCTTTGGGGATCTTCCTTCTGCAATCCAGAGAGTTAACTGTCTCTCCCAGCTTCACTCAACTACACTTTGGATAAGCCAGCTCCTCTTCCTTTATCTAATAAAATATTAATAAACTTTGATATTTACTGATAACAAATATGACAAAATATTGATGTGATTAAAATACTGATAAACTTGAAAAATATTGATAATATGACAAAATATTGATATGATAAAATAAATATAAAATATGGGTAATATAAAATGTTGGTAAATATGATAAAATATAGATAATGTGATAAAATATGGATAAATATGATAAAATGTTGAAAAATGGGGAAATATTGATAACATGACAAAATGTGGATAATATGATTAAAATGTGGATAATATGATAGCATATTGGTAAATATGGCACTCCACGAGGCCCGGGTGTACTTTACTCCAAACTGCCAGGGGCCCATTGATAACTAGTCTTTGCTTCTGGCTCCAGGGATAGTTCCCAATCCAGCTGTTCAACAACCCACAGCTGTCCGTCCGGTCCACAAGATGGGAGAGTGGAAGAGGCAGATTCTGTTCAAGATAGAGTTAGAGTTTAGGGTTAGGGTTAGGCTTGGCTAGCATTTAATAATAACATAATAGCTAGAATCTATAGAGCACTTTAAGGTTCCTGAGTGCTTTACAAATATTATTTCATTTTATTGTCACGAACCCTGGGAGGTAAGTGCTATTATGATCTTCATTTTACAGATAGGGAAACAGAGGCAGACAGAGTGACTTGTTCAGGCTCACACAGCTAAGAGCCTGTTGGGATCTTTTTGGATCCTCCTTCTGCAGTCCAGAGGGTTAACTTTGTTAACTCCTTACTTTGTTTCAACTGCACATTGGATAATATGCATGTCTGAGGTTGGATTTGAACTCAGGTCTTCCTGATTCCAGGGCCTCTACTCCATTCACAGTGACACCTACTCTCCTCTAGGTGAAGTGAACAGATCTCTTCACCCCTCCACAGCTCAGTTTCCTTTTCTATGAAATGAGGAAGATTGATTGTATGATCCCAAGAGCTCTGAGGTCCTGGTGTAATCTGAAGGGAGCAGATGTTCATTTTAGACACTAGGGGGCGCAGTGGAGCCACCAAAGGGTCAAGGTATATCCAAATAGTCCATTTCTACATTTGACCCCCTCACCCACTGGATGCCTGGTTCCTCCTTCCTCTTGTCCTTGTAGTTCCACAAGAGCCCAGGCTGCCCTTGGCCAAGAGGCTGGGGTGTGCCTGCCATTACTCCCACCCCTAAAAAAGGCTACCTCTCAGGATCGGCCATGGAGAGAAGTCAGGTGTGGGAGGCCAGATACCTGGATCCCAGACCCAGCCTTGCCCCTGAGTGGATGTGAGACCTTGGCAAGTCATTCCCCTCCTCTGGGACTCAGTTTCCTCCTCTCTACCTACGCATGTGGTCAGAAGAAGAGAAACAAGGACAGTCAAAAGGTCTCTCTTAAGAACTTTGGAATTGACCCACAGAATTAATGTAGCTCAAAAGAAACATAAGATGTGCAGATTTGGAGATTCCACCCCAAATGTTCACATGGACTATTTGTGCCTGACCTGTGGGAGAGCATTCTGAGCTTGTAATGGTCTGATCAGCCACAGTCAGACCCACTGTAACTTGATCCCAACCCAGTGGTGCCATTTTGGTTCTCTTTGAGAAGGAAGGACACCATACTCCTTTCCTTCCTTGTTTTCTTTTTCCTTCCTTCCCTCCCTCCCTCCTTCCTTTCCTTTTTTCTTCTTTGCCAACTCCCTCTTTCCTTCCCTCCCTCCCTGCTTCTCTCTCCTTCTCTTTTTTCCTTCCTCCCTTCCTCCTTCCTTTCTTCATTCCTCTCTCCCTCTCTCCTTCTCTTCCTTCTTTCCTTCCTTATTTCCAAGGTTCAGTTGCATAGGGAAGACAAATGACTTCACTATTTCAGTCAACAGACACTTCCAGAGCACCAGCCTTGTGCTAGCTAGTTACTGAGGAGGAGCCTGAGGCCAATGAGAGCTGGCCCCTGCCCTCAGGGAGCTCTCATTCTAGCTGCTGGGGGATGAGATGATGACACTCATAAATAGTCAGTAATAACAACAGCCGACACCTCTAGGATGCTTTAAGGTCTGCAAAGTGCTTTATAGAAAATATCTCATTTGAAACTCTACAACATCCCCTGTGAGGTAGGTGGGACAGTTAGCTCCATTTTACAGATGAGGATCTGAGAGATCAAATGACTTTTCCATGCTCACTTCCAAGCCACCTGCTCCAAACTATTTCGCTTCCATTCCTGGCCAATGTTCCTGCCTCCTCCTGACCAGAGCCTTGGACTCTGCCCCTGGAACTACCCCAGGTTCCGATGGGTGAGCTCTTATCTTATCTTGTCTGAAACCAGGACTCCACTCCACTTCTCAGCCATCTCCCTGCCCCCTCCAAAACACACACACCCTGTTCTCTTCCCCCATTAGAATGCAATTAGCTAGTCAGCAAACAAATATTCATGAGCACCTACTATGTGCTGGGCGGACAGCTAGGTAGCACAATGGATAGAATGCTGGACCTGGGGTCAGAAAGACCAAATTCAAATCCAGCCTCAGACACTTAGGCTGGGCAAATCACTTCACCCTGTCTGCCTCAGTCTCCTCATCTGTAAAATGAGCTGGAAAAAAAAATGGGCAGACTATTCCAGTATCTTAGCCAAGAAAACCCCAAACGGAGTAATGAAGGGTCGGGCACAACAGAAAACAACTGAAGAGCAACCAAAAATTGGCCAGGCACTGTGCTCAGCGCTGGGGATAGACTCCCCTGTCCTCAAGCTCACAGTGTAGTAGAGGAGTCAAAACGTGCACACCTCTGTACAAACAAGATACACCGAGGAGGAATAATGGGGAAGGCGGTCGAATGAAGAGGGATCGGGAAAGGCTTCCTGCAGAAGGTAGGATTTTAGCAGGGACTTTTCATAAGCCAGAGAAGGCAGGCAGTGGAGAGGAGGAGGAAGAGAATGCCAGGCATGAGGGCAGCCAGTAAAAATGCTGGGAATCAGGAGATGCGTCTTGTTTGTGAAATATCATGGTTGAAGAGTATGTGATGGGGTGTAAGATAAACATACTGGAAAGGTAGGAAGGGCATAGGTTATGAATGGCTTTAAATGCGAAAAGAGTGGATTTTGCATTTGATGCTGGAGACACTGGAGTTTACCAAATAGGGGGGCGACATGGTCAGACCTGCACTTTAGGAAGATGACTTTGACAGCTGAGGGAAGGATGGGCTGGGGGAGGAGGGTCGAGGGCAGACCCACCAGCAGCTGTTGTAGTAACCCAGTCAAAAGCATCAGCACCAAAGTGGGGCAGAGGAGAGAAGGGGGCGTGTATGAGAGATGCTGTGAACGTAAGATCAACAGGCATTGGCTACAGCTCTGATCTGGGGGATGCGAGACGGTGAGGTGTTGAAGATGACCCTTGGGCTGTGAGTCTGGTTGACTAGGAGGACAAGGGTGCCCTCCACAGAAATGAGGATATTTAGGGGGTGCAGTGAATAGAGCACTGACCCTGGAGTCAGGAGGACCTGAGTTCAAATCTGGCTTCCAATACTTGACACACTTACTAGCTGTGTGACCTTGGGCAAGCCCCTTAAGCCCAATTGCGTTGCATTCCCCCCTCCAAAAAAAAGTGAGGATATTTAGAAATGGGGAGGGCTTGGGGAGAAAGATAATGAGTTTAGTTTTGGACATGTCTACTGGACACCCAGTTTGAGATGCCTAATAGGCATTTGGAGATAAGAGACTGGAGGTCAGAAGAGGAACAGGATGGGCAGACTTGGGAATCATTCACATAGAGATGGTCATTAAATCTGCAGGAGCTGACAAGGTCACCCAGTGAAGTAGTATAGAGGGAGAAGAGAAGGGGCCCAGGACAGAGCCCTGAGGGACACCTGTGGTCAGAGGATGTGATTTGGAGAATCCAGCAAAGCAGACAGAGAAGAAGCAGTCAAAGAGGTAGGGGGAGAACCAGGAGCAAGCCATGTCACAAGAACTTAGAAAGAAGAGGGTGATCAGCATCAAAGGCTGCAGAGAAAGATGGAGAAAAGGTAATTGGATCAGGCAAGTGAGAGATCATGATTAATTTTGGCAAGAGCAGTAAGGGCAGGCACCGTTTTACTTGTGTTTATATTCCCAGCACTTAACACAGTGCCTGCAAGCATACAGTAGGCACTTAATAAATGTTCTATATATCTTTCTAATCTATGATCACACAGCAATTTAGCATCTAGGGTCAGATCTGAATTTCAGTCTCTCTCACTCCAGGGATCCAGTCTTCTTTCTGTTGTTTCAGGTTCCTTCTCATCCCTCCCTGCTATGAAAATGGCCATGTGAGGCTACACATATGAATGAGGACGTAAGATCCTTCAGGACACTGGCGGGGTTCATCCCCATTTCTGAAGGTAAGTAGAGAATTTGATACCGCTAAGTAGGGAGCTGCCCTAACATCACCAAATACCAAGATTCCCCTTCCCCTTACTTTGGCCTGGGTTCCTTTAGGCAAGGTCTAGGGCGGCCACACCTGAGGACCTAGAGGGCTACATATGGCCTCGAGGACACAGGTTCCCCACCCTTGCCCTATAGTTTGTAAAATGTAGAAGGTTCATCATATATCACACTTCAACCTGTCTTAACTTTGGATCTTATTTTTCCCCAGCCATGAAACATACTATGGAAAACTGTCCAAATATCACTTTTCTTGTGTCCACATTAAGGTTCTTCACTGTCTAAGGTCCAAAAGGTGTAGCTTAGGGAAATCTTCTTCAAAGCAATAGAAAGATAATAAACACGGTATTAGGACTTCACAATTAGCTACCTGCCAGTGGGGTGACAGGATCAGCCATCTCCTGTGTGCTACTGCTCCCATCAATGACGTGCATTATTCTTCCTCAAAGAGCCATCACTGGCCTCCCACTCCCATGAGTTCTTCTGCTGTAATCATGCAAGACCTAGGGTTGGGTTACCCATTGGTGAGTTAGGGAGGTGTCTACATGAAGGATGTGAAGACTCCCCCAGTGGAATAGGTGGATGAGAACAATTGGTTCCAACAGCCATAAAGGTGGCTGAAGTAGGAGCTACGGAGCTCACAGAGCTTGGTCAGGCGACAAAGATGCCACTGTCATCGACTGCATGTCAAGCCATCACTAGTCATCTTGACTTTTGTCCTGCCATTGGACTTCTGTGACTCTGGAAGAAAGAGTGAGGCTGAAGACTTTGTGCAATTCTACCTCCCTTAAATCCAATTCATGTGCAAGACAAGAAGTCACTCATGATGTCCTTGATCCTCTGAAAACAAAGGACAACAAAGGAGAGATAGGTAATATAGCAGGCAGCTAGGTGGCGCACATAGGCTGGCAACTCAGGAATACATGAGCCTCAGATGCTTGCTAGCTATGTGACCTCAGGTAAGTCACTTAACCTCTGTGTGCCTCAGTTTCCCCAGATGTCAATTGAAGATTATTATTAATAACACCTAACCTCCCAGGATTGTTGTAAGGATCAAATGAGATAATATTTAAGGACCAGGCACTTAGCATAGTGACTGGCATGTAGTTGATGTTATAAAAATGCTAACTATTATTATTAAGGAAGTGCCAGACCCCTACTTGGTCATGAGAGCCTATTGTTATCAAGGCGAGCATTTATAGCTCAGAAATTGACAAATGCTACAAACCAAGGTTTGATTGTTTGGCTGGTCAGTCAATTGTCTACATTTAAGAAAATGATGGAGAAAAATCTTAGTAATGTAGATTCCATTATGACTTTGGGGACACCCTGTGTACAATCTTTGAACTCAGCTATTCCCAAGTGTTCAGTGACCCACTGATTCCACCAGGATACCTCTCAAAGTAAAAGGAAGACTAGCATTTAAGCTGGTACCTGTAGGCTTTGACAGGTGGATGGGGATGGGGAGAGGTCATTCCTGGTGGCAGGCCTGACATGAGCAAAGGGCTGGGGAGGTGACTTTGTACCATGCTAGATTTAGCCTCAAAACACCTTGGGTCAAATGCCAACTTGGCCACTCACTTCCTGTGTGACCTTGGCACAACTTTGTTGCCACCTAAGATTCCTTCTTGCTACCAGTCTGATCCTCACTGCTCATTCAGGAGAGAAATTCCCAAGGTCCATTTACTCACCCGCTGACCAGAGAGTTTTGGAATGTCTCACCATGTCCCAGGCGGGACAGGAGTCCAGGGTTAGGGACAGCCCAGGACTCAGTCCTTTCTCCTGTTCCTCCAGGTGGAAAACAAGGCTTAGCGCCTGGTCATGCAGCTGGCATGTTCATATAGCTCTAATGACAGGCCATTATGAAAGCCATCCTCGTAAAACCAGCCTGTGTTTCCCCTGGATGGGCTCTTTCCTGAGTCGATGAATAGCCCCATTATAAATTAGAACTTGCTCTGCAGAGCCAACATTCAGAATTGTTTTCAGTTCTCACAGTCCTGCCCAGAGGTCAGGGGGGAGCTGAAGCCTCAGCAAGCACCTCATGCTCAAAGGGGATTGGCTACAGCTGGGGTCCCTCCTCTTCTAACAGGCTGACCTGGACACAGAGAGAGGCCTGGTCAATGGACAATAGGTCCGGTGGGGAGGCATGAACACTGGGGAAGGTCTGGACGCTGGGGGAAGAGTCTGGACTAGGTGAAATCTGTCCACTAAGGGAGGCTGGAACTCTAGGGGAGAAGCCTGGTCACTCAGGATGCTTGGACCCTGGGGAAGATCTGGACACTGGGTCTGGCAACTGGATGAGGTTTGGCCACTGGAGGAAATGTAGACACTGGAGAAAATCTGAACACTAGAAAACCTGGTCACTGAGAATACTGGGAAAGGCCTGGATGCTGGGGAGACCTAGCCACTGGGGGGGCGGGGCAGATACTGGGGGAAAGGTGTGGCCATTCAGGAAGCCTGACTCCTCCCTGGGGAAGATCTAAACCCTATGACTGGCCACCAGGCAAGGTTTGGCCACTGGAGGAATCCTCAACCCTGGGGAAGGCCTAGGTGCTGGAGAAAGTCTGACCACTACAGGAGGCTGGTAGTAAAGAGTGGTTAGGGTGAGTACACTGTATGTAGTTCTGCATTAGTGACAAAACTAGGACAATTTACACAATGACCACAATAATGGAAAGGAAAAACCCCATTGAAAGATAATAGAACATTGATCAGTATAATCACCAAGATCTTGACTTTCAAAGTCTAGATAGAGGTGAAACACATCCATCTCCTCTGCCCAGAAAGATGGTACACTAGGGGCCCAAAATGAGGCCTACATTGTCAAAGTCAGCCAGTGCATTGGTCTGTCTTGTTTAGCTGTATCTTTATAAGGGAAGGTTCAATTGGGAGAAGAGGGAAATCATTGGGAACTTACGTTAATGGTTGTTTTAAGTATCAATAAAACTTTTTTATTTAAAGAATGCTAAGTTTGGAGTCAGGAAAGACCTATTAAATATATCAAATAGTGTCTCTGATGCTTACTGTGGGGCTATGGGAAAATCATAGAATCATTTTGAACTTCAGTCTCTTCATCTGTTAAGTGAGTATACTCCGTGGCACAGAATCTAAGTTCTGCTTTTACATAAGCTAGGTATTTTTTTAATTTAAATTTAATTTTTAAAAAATGACAAGAATTTGTTTGCTTTTCCTTCTACCCCATCCCCACTGGGAAAAGAAAAGAAAAAGAAAATCCTTCCAACACGTACATAGTCAAGACAAAATCCCACATTGTACATATACAAAAATGTTTGTCTTATTCTGCCTTTGGGATCCATCATTTCTCTGTCAGAAGGTGGATACCAAAATTCATCATCAATCCTCTGGATTCATGGTCTTTGTAGTAAGTCTTTCCAAGTTGTTCAGTTTTGCAACATTGTTGCTATTGCATAAATTGTTCTCCTGGTTCTGCTCCCTTCATTCTGCATCCATTCATACAAATCTTCTCAGGTTTCTCTAAAACCATCTTCTTCATCTTTTTTTACAGTGAGATAGTACTTCATCATATTCATGTACCATAACTTGTTCCTTCATTCCCCAATTCACCTTGCTCTTTGTTTCCCGTTCTTTGCCACCATTTAAAAAAAAAAGCTACTGTAAATATCTTTGTAGATATGAGTCTTCTATCTCTTTCTTTGATCTCTTTGGCAGTATAGACAGCAGTGTTCTAGAGCCAGCTTGAATTGTAAAGGAGCTGATTGTTAAATCTTTGTTGTAATTGCACGTAGGAAATTGGCAAATGCTACAGATCAAGCCTTGATTTATTATTTTGTTAATTGTGTAGATTTAAGAAAATGATTGAGAATACAATAACACAGATTAAATTTAAAAGTGTGTCCTGTGTACATTCTACCACTACAACCAAACTGTTCGTTAAACATTAACCAGCACGTCCTTGATTCAATAATGCTAGTAGTGTTATCACTGGGTCAAAGGGTATGCTCAGTATAATAGTTTTGGGGGTCATAGTTTAATCTTAAGGGTTTCCCCCTAAGTAAATAAAGCTAATGCTTCCGCCTAAGATTTCAACTAGGAAAATCAAAATTCAGTTCAGTATTGCCACAAAAATAGGAAAAGGGCCATCGGTTCCTATGTGAGCTCTGGGTCTAATAAGATATTGAATGTGGGATAGGTTTTATTTAACTTAATCAAAAACAATGCAAAGAGCTCACATATGAGTCCATGAACAGAGAAGATAACTTTCTTCCCCCAGTGAGCCCCATATATCCCAGGGACCTATTTAATCTTCTTGATTGATATAGAGCTTGGGAGAGGAAGGGAAGGGGATGACCCCTACAAAGAGAAAAAAAACTCAGGGTTTACTCTAAAGAGTCAAGCAGTCCCTCTCTTCAGTCTTTTTTTGAGGGGACCCTCTTCAGTCTTCTAGACCTATAGTATAGGACCCCAACTAGGGCCCCTACCACAAAAAGAAAGCATCCAGGACTTACACAGAGCAGCCCATCACTGCCTCATCTTGGGTTAGCACTGATACCTCCAAAGCAGGATAAAAAGAAAGAAGGAAATTATTTATTATTTATTAATGTCCTTTATAAATATCTGTACAAATACCATGTGCACTTTACAAATATCATCTTATTTGATCCACACAACAACCCTGGGAGGTAGCTCCATTTTACAGTCGAGGAAACTGAGACAGGTAGCGATTAAGTGACTAGCCCAGGGTCCTAAAGCTAGTGAGGCTGGATTTGAACTCAGGTCTTCCTGACCCCAGGTCTAATGCTCTATCTACTGCACATCTGGCTGCCTCTAGCTGAGATGGAGAAGGGATACAGCTCAAGCTGTCAGTGATCTTTAAGCAGTATCAGGAGAAAGGAGTCTTTGACAGTGTCCAGGGAAGATGCTTCTATGACTTGACCCAGGATTCTACCAGGTTCTTTCTAGGACTCTTGGGTCCATGTTTCCAGGCTTCTCACTTCCTTGGGAATCAAAGCCCCTCTGGGTGCTTTATAAGAAAAGGAGGGCTATCCCTCCCCCACTCCAGACAGTCTAATTGGTTTCTAACCCCTGATGTCACAGGCACCATTCAGATGGGGAAGGGGAAGGTTCTATCCCGCAGAGAAGTTCTAGATTGAGGAAGGGGGAGCAGAGAAAGGGAGGAGAGAGACCAGAAAAAGGAGAAGGCAGGAGGAAGGGAGTACCAGGCAGGAGGAAGGGGCAACATGCTCTGCCCTTAGGACAGAGAACCTGGCTCTCACAGGACAATGCACTAAGACACACCCTTCCAACTCAGTCAGACAAACACAGTTCAGTTGGTAGCATACACAGTCCAACACAGTTGAACACACACTCAGTCCAACAAACATAACCAGATTGGGCCAATCCAGGGCACGGATGATCCCCACCCCCACCCACTCTCAGGTGGGTGCCCAGCCCCTCCTGTTCCAGCCTGGGAAGCTGAAGGAGGAGCCTGCTGATAATCCACAAGGTGGGTAAACACATAATTGAAAGTTTATGGTAACTTCATGATGGCCCCTCCAGAAGTTATTCCAGACCCTAAATAAATGACATAAACTTTTTAATGACTAGGTTAGAGAAACCATCTGTCAAACAGAAAAGGAAAAACTAAATCAGAGAAACCAGATGTTTTCTGAGATAAAGTGAAGGACCTGGAGTCAAGAAGTCCTGAGTTCAAATCCAACCCCAGACATTTACTCGCTATATGACCCTGGGCAAGTCACTTAGCTTTTGTCTGCCTCAGTTTCCTCATCTGAAAGATGGAATAATAGCAGCACCTCCCTCCCAGAGCTGTTGTGGGGATCAAATGAGGTCATATTTGTAAAAGTGCTTAGTGCAGTATCTGACTCACAGTGGCTACTTAATAAAAATGCTTCTTTATTCCACTTCTCCACAGCAGGGAGCTAGACACAATGAACAGATGTTGTACAGAGAAAGCTTGATGGAAGGAAAACCTTGAGCCCCTTGAATGAGCCCGGAAGGGAATGGGCTGCCTCTGTAGGGCATGGGCTCTGCCCTTGGAATTTGACAGGTGGAGGCTGGCTGACCTCACACTCATCAGGGCTGTAATGGAGGGCAATGTCCATCAGCCACAAGGTGGGCTCTTTGGCCATAAGGTTACCCTCTATGCTGAGACCCTGGGATTCTGCCAACTCTCAGATTCAATTCAGTACTATTAAACATCTTTTAAGCTCCTACTGTGTGCCAGGCAATAGGTAAGGGGGAGGATGTGTGGAGAACACGAAACCAAGGATGATTACCAAGTCTGTTGCTGCTGGCTTTAGAATGCAGCCAGACTGACTCACACTGACACATGGGAACACCACCATCATGCACAGTCAGACATGGCCAGTCAGTCAGTCTAACATGCAACTGATTAAATTGAATCAGATTCCCGTAGTCAGACTCTTAATGTCAGAAAAGAGGGTGTGATGACCAAATGAGACATCCACAGCCAGGTACACAAATGGAGGGAGGTACCCTAGCCAGGCAAACACAGCCAAAGCCACAATCCGAGAGAATGAATCAGACTTCCAGGTGGAGGAACACAGTCCAACACACCATCAGAATCCCCAGCAGACCAACAGGGCTGGACGACACAATCAGATCCACACAGCTGGACACACACAGTCTGACACAACACCAAACTCCCAAGGTCACACAAACAAGAGCACACTGAGTCATCTTCCGTAACCTGGATCACACAGCCAGCACCCCAAAGCTCACCTGTTGGGTTCCCACCCCAATTCACACAGACACAACTGAACACACACAGTCCAACAAACACAACTGCATCGGGCCAATCCAGCACACAGATGATCCCCACCCCTGCCTTGTCATCTATTTGGTGGTCAGTCCCTCCTATCACAACCTGGGAAGCTAAAGGAGGTACCCACCAATAATCCACAACACAATTCAGAAACATGTAATTGAACGTTACTGTAACTTCATGATGTGTACTCCAGGAATAGACCTTAGAGGCTATTGGGTCCAGCCTCCTGATTTCATAAATGAGGAAACCAAGGCAGAGAGAGGTTAAGTTACTTGTGCAGAGAAATATAACTAGTAAGTGTCTGAATCAGGATTTCAACTCAGATCTTCCTGACTCATGGCCCAGATCTCTATCCACTGGACAAATCAACTACCTAGTCCTCAATCCAGGACAAGGGTCTAGACATGAATACGCCAGCAAGTTATGGGAGAAGTCTTTGGAGAACCAGTGCCCGGATCACCTGTCTTCTCACAAAATAGACAGTCTAGGAGGCAGGGAAGGATTTCCATCTGGAAGTGCCCCAGACATCCTCATTCCCTCCTGGTGAGGCTCTAGAATGCTGTCCCACCCCCTTGGAGCTACTGGAGAATTCCAGCCCACTACTCTTGATTAGGGCCACTAAGCCCCTGGGAATTCTCCTTCCTCCTTCACTCCTGGCTATTGGCATTCTTTTCTCCTCTCTCCTTCCCCTCCCTGTGCAAATGTAGAAATCTTGGACATCTCTCTCTTCTCCTCCTCCAGGCCACCCCACCCACCTGCCAAGCCACCCAGGAAACATCTCAAAACTGTCCTTTCTCTTTCTCAACTCCTCCCATCACGGGACATGACACGGCATTGACGACAGTGTTATGTAAGGGGCACATTAGGAGTCAGTGTGTAGAGACGTGTCTGGGTTCAGCTGACTGCACGTCGATTGGTGTGTGCACCTGTGTATCTTTGGGGTTATTTCATACATAGGTGTGTGTGTGTGTGTGTGTGTGTGTGTGTGTGTGTGTGAGAGAGAGAGAGAAAGGTTCACAGGATCACAGAGGGACAGTGTGGTAGAGTAAATAGGACCTTGGATTTGGGCTCTACCCATCTAAGAAAATCTGGGTTCAAGCTCCACCTCAGACAGTAACTAGCTGTGTGACCCAGGGTAAATCATTCAGCCTCTCTGAGGGTCCATGGTGTTCTGCTCTAATTGCTAATGATAGAGAGTAAGAATCCAGAAGACCTGGGGTTAAGTCCCACTTTAATGAAAGTAGAAATGATTTTGGTTTTGTCTTTTTGACCCCAGAACTCAATACCGTGTCTTGATGATAGCCAATTACCTCCACTTTGCCCTTGTCTATGTCATGTATGTACAGTTATGCATATGTGGTCTCTTCCATTAGACTTTAAGTTCCGTGAGGGTTCCTTTGTCTTTCTTTGTATCCTCGGTGCCTAGCACAGTGCCTGACAATAGTAGGTACTTAATAAATGATAGTCAACTATTTTCATCCTATTTTACAGATGAAATCTCAGAGAAGTCAAGTGACTTTGTAGATGGTCATACAGCAAGAATGACGACATGTTGCAAACAAATAAATGGTTGTTTAATTGAATCAAATGTCTTCAATTGGTAAAGTTCCTGACTGTACTGTCATCATCATCACCATCACCATTATCTTCCTTTTCCTTCTCAAATTGCTTGTGAATCAGAGAAAACTGAGGGAGAAACATCACAGGATGAAACATTCCCCCATCTGTCCATCCTTTAGCCCTTTGGCTATCACCTGGACTTTCATCTCTCTTTCCCCCGTCTCACATCTGCCTGGTTCATCCAACTTCACTGTAAGTGCTTCAGGTTTTCTGGAAGTGGGGCTAGTTGCACAATGGGACGTCTGTCTGCTGAGCCAAGAATGGCAAAGGAGAGGGATATAAAGGGTGTCCCTGGCTGGGCAGAGCTGGGCTGGATTGGTCAAGGGGAGCTGAGGCTACGAAGGAAGGTTTGGGCTAGCCTCTGCATCAGAGTGGGGCCAATGACTCCCCTGGCCAAGGGGAGCAAGTGCTACATGTCAGGCCCCATCTTGTCTCCTCACAAGCCCTTGCCTAGGTTTCCACCCTCCCCCAACCCCAGTTGTCTCATTTTATTCCTCCCAACTGAAAGGCTAGAGACCATCAGATTCTGGATTTGGAAGTGGAAGAGACATCAAACACCATTAAGCTTAAACCCACCTCTTCCCATTCTACTGATGAAGAAACTGAGGACCAAAAAGAGGAAGTATCCAAATGTCAATGCGGCATGTCCCAGGTCACACAATCAGCAGCAGTAGCAGGTGACAAAATCCAGTGGATTCCAAATCCTCACTGCCTGTCCCTCTAAAGCAGAGAGACACTTTCAGCAGATCTCTCTGGTCCTCCCTCCACCGACAGGTAGTATCTTTCCTCCCTTCCCCCCTCCAAGGTTACCTTGTACTTCTCTTGTATGTGTTTTGTAAAAGCTTATGGATGTTGTAAGAATGTAACAACTTCCCTGTTAGAATGTAAGCTCCTTGAGGTCAGGGACTAATGCCGCTTTCATCTTTTTGTCCACAGTACCCAGCACAGTGCCTGCCACACAGAACTTAATAAAAGTCAAAAGATTAATTAATCAGTCTTTTCTTTCTTTTGAATTTTTTTAGGCATTTGGGGTTAAGTGACTTGCCCAGGGTCACACAGCTAATGAGTGTCTGAGGCTGGATTTTGAATTCAGGTCCTCTTGACTCCAAGGTGGTATTCTATCCACTGTACCACCTAGCTACTGATTAGTCTTTTCTTAAAGTAGAACTGCAAGCTAAGTTCCTGGGAATCTTCCATCCCAAGTCTGGTTCCCACCACCTTCTCAGGCAACTACATCAGAGCAGGGATGAGGAAGATAGTGTACTCCTTCCCACCCTACATAGACATAGCTGACTAAATACCAAAAAGACTTACTAAGCCCGGAAATATCTAGCACCTTCCTCCTTTGGCCACATTTCCCAATGATTGGTACCAGACCTGGTCATCCAGGCCCCAGGTCAGTCCTAAGATTCCTGTAGTCATTGCTATGTGACCAATGTAGAAGAATGACCCCATAGGGTGAGCCCTGTCCATTCTGTGCCATCCAGTGACTCCCCAGCTCTCATGTAGCGCAGAGCTGGGAATTGTCAATAAGTCAGTCAACAGTCAGGTACTATACTAAGCCCTGGGGATACAAAGAGAAACAAAAAACAAACAATAAAAAAAGTCACCATTTGCTCCTTTTAAAAAGCTCACAGTCTAATGGAAGACACATGAAAGTATCACTGTATAACAAGCTATAGGCAGGATAAACAGGAGATAAACAGGGAAGGGAAGGCCCTAGAATTAAGAGGGATTGTCCTGTAGAAGATGAGATTTTACCTGGGACTTGGAGGAAACCAGGAGGCAGAGGAGGGAGAGTATTCCAGGCCTGGAGGACAGCCAGGGAAAATGACCAGAGTCACTGAATAGAGTGTCTTGTTCAAGGAACATTAAGGAACATTCAGCATCGTTGGCTCTCATAGTACATGACTGTAGAGGGAAGATGAGACTGAAAATTTGAAGAGGGTAAGTTATGAAGGACTTTGGACATCAGAAAATTTACTGGTTTTTTAGTTTATTTATTTATTTTTAGTTTTTAACATTCGCTTCCATAAGTTTTAAATTTTCTCCCCCTCCCTCTCCTCCTTTTTCCCCAAGATGGCATGAAATCTAATATAGTCTCTACATATACATTCCTATTAAACATTCCTATTTTTATATTAGTCATGTTGTACAGAAGAACTACAGTGAATGGGAGAAACCATGAGAAAGGAAAAAGAATAAGAAAATAGTCTGCTGTGCTTTGCATTCAGAATCCACAGTTCTTTCTCTAGACGTAGATGGCATTTTGTATCAAGTGCTTTGGAATTGTTTCAGAACCTTGCATTGCTGAGAAGGGCTTAAGTCTGTCAAAGTCAGTCATCACACACTGTGGCTGTTACTGTGTACAATGTTCTCCTGGTTCTGCTCGCTTCACTCAGCATCAGTTCATATAAATCTTTCCAGGTTTTTCTGAAGTCTGCCTGTTCATCATTTCTTATAGCACAATAGTGTTCCATTACATTCATATACCACAACTTGTTCAGCCATTCCCCAATGGATGGGCATCCCCTCAATTTCCAGTTCTTGGCCACAAAGAGAGATGCTATAAATGTTTTTGTACTTGTGGGTCATTATCCCATTTTTATGATCTCTTTGGGATACAGCCCTAGAAGTGGTATTGCTAGGTCAAAGGATATGCACGTTTTTATAGCCCTTTGGGCATATTTTCAAATTGCTCTCCAGAGTGATTAGATCAGCTCACAACTCTACCAACAATAAATTAGTGTTGCAGCTTTCCCAGATCTTCTCCAATATTTGTCATTTTCCTGTTTTGTTATGTTAGCCAATCTGTTGGTGTGATATGGTACCACTTTGCATCTCTCTAATCAATAGTGACTTAGAGCATTTTTTCATATTACTAAGGATAGCTTTAATTTCTTCCTCTAAAAACTGCCTGTTCATATCCTTTGACCATTTATCAGTTGGGAAATGACTTGTAGAGAACTTTCTATTTGACCCTGGAGGTGATAAGGAGCCACTGGAATTTATTGAGTAAAGGAAGTGCTGTGGTCAGACCTGTGCTTTAGGAAAGTGATGTTGGTGACTGAATGGAGGATGGACTGGAGTAGGGAGAGACCAGAGGCAGGCAGCCCCAACCCCAGCAGCTGTTGTAATAGTCCAGGTGTGAGATAATGAGAGTCTGCATCGTGGGGTGGCAGGACCAGAGGGGAGAAGAAATGCAAGAAATCCCATGAAGGTGAAATCAACGAACTTGGCAACAGATGGGATATGGGGAGGCTGAGAGATAAGGAAGCAGAAGTGTTAAGTAAGTGAGAAAGAAAGTTTGGAAGCGGGGCGGGGCTTAGGGGAAAAGATAATAATAAAGATAATAAATCTTAGTGTGGGATGTATGGAGCTAAGATGTCTATGGGACATCCATTTTGATATGTCTAATAGACAGTTGGAGATGGAATCAGGAGGTTGGGAGTTAAGTTAGGGCTAGGTAAGTGACCATTGCTATAGACATGACAACTAAAAACATGAGTGCTAATGAGTCAACCAAATAAAATCATATCTTGAAGGAGAAGAGAAGAGAGCCCAGGACAGAGCACAATTATTGAATATGACCTGACTGAAGATTCAGCAAAGGAGACTAAGAAGGATCAGTGAGATGGACAGAAAGATAACCAGGAGAGGGTAGGGTCATGAACCTAGAGAGAAGAGCGGCAATTGTCAGTATCAGAGGCTGCAGGGAAGTCAAGAAGGATGAGGATTGAGAAAAGACCATGCGATTTGGCAATTAAAAGGTCATTGGTGACTTTCGAGGAGAATTTTTGGGTAAATGATGAGGTGGGGATCTGAATAGTAGAGCATTTATAAGAGACAAAGACAGGATATGGAGACACCTGTTGTAGAGGGGCTACTTAAAGAGTTTAGCCACAAAAGGGAGGAGAGCTATGGGATGATAGCTAAGGGGATGGATGATCAAGTGAGGGTTTTATTGTGGATAGGGAAGATAGGGACTTTTTTCAGGCAGCAGTAGACAAAGAATAGACAAAGAGATACTAGAGATTAGTGAAAGTTGAGATGGCAAAGGGGGAAATCTGCTTTAAAAGTATCTGCCTAATAGGACATGAAGAAAAGAAGAGAGGAGGGAAAATTGAGGCCAGGTTCTCTGCTGAAAAGGTGGAGGGAGGAGAGGCCATAAGAAGTTTGAGAAAGGATGAAAGAGGCTACAGTAAGCCAATTTTAGGGGAATGTGAAAGGATTGCCTTGCATCAGTGAGAACCTAGTGGGAGATTACATAACACAAGTTTGTAGTGGAACCAATCAACAGGTTTTTGTGGTTTTTTCCAAATTCATTCAGCATCATAAGAGTAAGAGAGAAGGCATTGGATGCTGGGTGTAATCCAAAACTGAGGTGCAGCAGGGTAGATCAAAGATAAGATAAGGAGTAATGGGAAGATGTTGTTGATCTGGTTTACCAAGAGGTCAAGATAGGGAAGGGAGGAGAATGTAGCCAGTGCAGAGGTGATGGCCTGGGAGAGAACTGAGGGGTCAAGGGATTAGAGATTATGAAGAACATAGGGTTTGGGGCTGTTAAGGCAGAGGGAGAAGCCGGATGACAGCAGAGTGTGATCAGATAAGGGAATTTTCAGAAATCATGAACATGGAAGTAGAGGAATTAGCTGAAGAGAAGGCGAAGGAGGGGAGGCTCCCACAACTGAGGCAGAGAGGAGAAAGGACCATACTCAAAGGAATGCTCCCTAACAATCCCCTGGCACACTCAGCAGCAGCCTAGTCTTCAGGGTGACTGGTTCACAGCTAACTAAAAAATTCATCCCTCATCACTCCTGGTAGACAGAGCAAGAAACTCCACTGTCCTCAGCTCCAGTTGGACCCCAAATGTTTCCTGGTATAATGGAAGAGAGTGTTTGATTATGGGTCACAGGCCTGGGACTTCAGTTCTGGTTCCGCTAATTGTTACCTGCAAGATTTTGAGCAATTGCTTCTCTGGGCCTCAGTTTCCTCATCCGTAAAATGGAATTTAGACTAGATGTATTCTGGGATTCCTTCTAACTCTGAAGTGATAAATTTATGTGACTGTTGGCATGATAGAACTTTTCTCCTCCCATGTTATCATGAATATTCACCAATACACACCTTTCCTAAGAAGTCAGTCTTTAATGAGGTCACAGACGCCCATTCTGGGGAAAGACTCCTCCCACCCTCAAGAGTTTTGCCTCCCCTGTAAACAGTCCTTCAGGAATTAGGGCCTGGACAAATCCCCACAGGGGCTGAGAGGTGTGAACTTCTGGGGACACTGTGTTGGGACACTATGCCTGCCTGATCGCCTGGGGAGGGCCTGGGGGCAGCGCACAGAGTCACCAGTTCTCATGACCAGGAGCCTCTGACATCACTTATTGCAGCTTGTGTATCTGTCCAGGAATCCTCTCTACTGGCATTCCAAAGTGACTCATAGGGTCGTTCATCCTCTGGTTGAAGATTTGTATTGACAGACGGGAGCTCACGACCTCCCTAGGCCATCCGTTCTGCTATGGAACGACCTAATTCTTAGAAACTCCTTTCCTTATCCTACTTTACCCCTCTGCATCTCTCACCCATTATTGCTACCTCTGCCCTCCGGGGCCAGCTAGAGGCCATCCACTTTGTCTTCCGCTTGACAGCCTTCCATTGCTTGAGAACAGATTATCATGCCCCACTCCAACCCGTCTCTTCCTTCCAATAATCTTTATCTGGTATGATCTACAATTCAAGCTGTAACTCGCAGTGTTATTAGAAGTTTGTTGGTAAGTGTTTAATCATCAACTCTCTGAAAGAAAAAGTTACACTGACATCTGGTTAGGTTTAACCTGCATTATTAACATTTTCTCTGTCTTTTCTTAAGTAGCCTTGATTTGTAGCACTTGCTGATTTCTGAGGTGTAAACGCTCACACTGAAAATCTAGCCTTCGGCTCTCCCAAGCCGTGAGAGCTGGCTCCAGCACGGCTCTGAATTGTTACTGGGGGAACTTGAGTTGAAGGAAGGAAGGCTGGCATTGGCATGGAGGATGGTCTGACCAGCTGCTGCAGCCCTGGCAAGATGGACAGGGAAAGGGCAGCTCAGTATCCAGGAAATCCAAGCGGGCCCCCACCAGAGATAGGGGAGGAAGCCCCAGATGCTATGTACCACAGTGACTTGACCCAGCGGATGGGTGGCTCTAGGTGGCCCCTGACGATAATACTACAGAGTCCTGGGAAGTCTGCCCTCCCAGCCTGGGAGGGAATCCCCTGAGGAGGAATCATGCCCTCCCCCATGCCAGTGTCCTGGGCAAGGTCCCTGGGGTCCACACTCTCCTGGTTACATGCCTCCCCCCCCAACCTGGCTCCATTTTTTCCCTGTAGGGAGGTCTGTCCTCACTGGGTATGGCTCAGACATTCTATGTCATTCACCTGATGTCTTCACATCTTCCTTTCCCTAATTCCTATTCTTGGACTTTAGAAGGATGTGGAGGTGTGTGATTTGGTGTGTGACATGAAGTAATGACATTGCATAGCACAGGCCTCATATGTTGTCTGACATGGTGTGATGTGGCCTGTGGTATCACATTGTGGTGCAAGGCACCTACGTGAAAGGTGCGGCCCAGGCCCCACCTATGGCAAGGCCCCCCCAACCCCCCAGGGAATCAGATGGTATCTTTCTGGAAAGACTGTGTGGGTGCCCTATCTCCGCCAAGCGAATGTCTTTCTGCTCCTGCAATTAGCTAATTGAGGCCACAGGGCTACCCAGCTAGGACACCTGGGGCTTGGGATAGATTCCCCCTCCCCTCACACCTAGTTTTTCTACCCCCACAAACAATTATGGCCAAACCCAATGGCAGCTGAGCTGAGCAGCATCAATCAAAACTTCCCTGGCTTTCCAGAAGCCCCAGGGAGGAGCCAATCAATCTTTGCTGACCAAGCACATTTCATATTCCTCTGTCTAAGAGATGGGCCTCCTTCCTCTGAATTTCTGGAGAATCAGAGAAAGCAGGGCAGCTGGGAGCACACGAGTCCCAGGAATATGTGGAGCATGAAATTTACTTAGCAAATGAGTGAGTGACATAAAACTGGGAGGGATGGCTACGACTCACTGAGTGGTACAGTCATCCTGACAACGCCGGCCACTGGCTGAGTCTACCAAGGTGAAGTCAAATAGGAATAACTGTAAAGAACTCAGGGCCAAAAAGTCAACTTCACAAGTACGAGGGGGTGAAAGGAAGTAAACTATGTAGAACCTACTAGAAGCCAGGGGCCATTTGTTGAATGCTTGACCAAGACCATCTCATTGGATCCCCACAACAGCCCTGTGAGGTAGAGGCTGCTATTATGCCCATTTTCCAGTTGAACAAACCAAGGCAAATAGACTCACCCACAGTCACACACTAAGTGTTAGCTAGCAGTCGAGAGCTACAGATGCTTCTAGGTGATGCCACTGAATCTCAGCATCTCAGAACTGGATGGAACTCCAGGCGCCATCTTGTCTAAAGCACCATCTGAGCAAAGTGATGTGACCTTGGGCTGAATAAAGGGAGGCTTGTCGCTGTAGGACTGGCAGTGGGTACTAGGTGAATCAGGAGAGCAGTGGTACCCGGGATGGCCACAGGGCCAGGAATCACAAATGTACAGAATTCCAGGGATGGCCATTGAATGAAGACCCCCTCCCCTCTCCAGCATGCCCACATGGCCACCCCACCCTTGCCAAAGACCTCCAGAGAGAGGCCTTTCTCTTCCCCACTAAGCAGTCCAGTTTGAGACAGCTCTGATTGCTAAGAAATCTTCCAGCCTAAATCTGTCTCTTTCCAATTTCTAAGTTTTGTGTCTCTTGCTTCTCTCTGGAACCAAGCTGAACAAGCCTAATCTCCATTCCTCATTGGGTGCCTAGCACAGTGCCCCACAAATACTAAGTTCTTAATAACTGCTCATTGATCAACTGATCCCCCCTTGACGGCCCTCCAGTATGGGAAGGGAAGGGAATAAGTATTTACATAGGACCTACTATGTGCTAGACTCTGTGCAAAGCACTTTTTACAAATAATTTCATTTGATTCCTAGTTGCAGGAGTCTGCTCAGCTCCCAACTGTGTCGTCATCATATCCCTTAGCTCTTCCAGCTGTATGAATCACAGATGAGATAGGAAAGCCTGGGGAATTTCTCTCAGGAGCCTTGGGGAGTCTCAGGTCTATGAGTGGTTTCTAAGGAATCAAGTGTATTGAGTGGTACTGTGAGTATCAGGAAGCCAGGAGAAGGAAGGCATTTGGCTCCAGGAAGGCTGAGAGGAGCATTCTGCTGGCCAATTTCCCCCAGGAAACAGCCTCCAGCCCCTTGAGTGAAAGCAAATGGAAGCTAGGAGGAATAGATGTCCCATCCTCAATCTACAAGTATCTAGGTCTAAGCTTCATGCCCCCCCCCCATCCCATGAATAGGACCCTACCTTTGTGGGACCCCCAGGCGTGGCCTCATAGTATAGTCCCAGGGGTACACCCTGATGGAAAGATTGGAGCAGTTAGGCTGGCCAGCTGGAGGTGATGCCTTAGCCGGGGGCTGGGTGTGGTTGCACAGTCTCGGGAAACAAGAGATTCGTGGATGGACCAGGTGACCCACATCCTTCCTTGCTTTTCTTGTAAACTCACTTCCCTCTCCCTGGAAAAGAAGATAACAGTGTTTCCTCCACCACCACCTTCTTGTCCCCACCCCCAGCCCAGGACCCTACCTGGGCCCGCCTCCTTGGGACGGCTCCCTGGGCTGGGAAAGCTGGCTTGGGGCCAGGCTGGCCAGTTATAAAAGAGAAGCTGCCAGCTGCTGGCACACCTAGCCCTCAGCTTCCCAGGGGACTGGCCAAAGCACCAGCTCCACCTGGCCCTGAGCATCTGGAGAAGACTGCTAGACACAGAGGGACGACTGAGGTAACTGGGTGACCCTGGGGCTGTGGCTGCTTCAGAGGGAGCTGGAGATGGGGTGTGGGGGGGAGAAGGGCTGGGAGGAAGCTCCTGAGCTCAAGCGCTTGAAGGTGAGTGAGGGTGAAGATGATCAATGGTGAGGGAAGTGGAGGACACTGCTATTATGCATGCCCATTTTAGAGATGAGAAAACCTAGGCAGGCAGAGGTTAAGTGAATTATCCAGGGTCACACAGGCTAGATTGAAATTCACATTTCTTTCCTGAACCCAAGTCCAAAACTCAAGTAAGATCTTGTATGTAAAGCATTTTACAAACCTTTAAAATGCTATTTAAATGTAAGCTGTTAGGATTATCTGTGTGTGCCTATGTCTGAGTGGGGACTTATGACTGGCTATGTCTTTCTGGTATAGAGTCATAGATTTAGGGCTGGAAGGGACCTCAGAGGCCATCTGGTCCAACCCTCTCATTTCACAGAGCGAGAAACTGAGGCCCAAAGAGAAGAGATTTATCCAAAGTCACACAGTAAGTGGCAGAGCTAGGGTTTGAAGCCAAGTTCTGGAGTTGGAGGAAGGGAGGAAGGAAGGAAGGACAAAGGAAGGAAGGAAGGAAGGAAGGAAAGAAGGAAGGAAGGAAGGAAGGAAAGAAGGAAGGAAGGAAAGACAAAGGAAAGAAGGAAGAATGGGAGGAAGGAAGGAAGGAATGAGGGAGAGAAGGAGGGAGGAAGGAAATGAGCATTTATTATTGTTATTCTGTGCCAGGCCCTGTGCTAAGCACTTTACAAATATTGTCTCATACTGACTCTCGCAACAGCCCTGGGAGGTAGGTGGTGTTATTATCTCCATTTTACAGAGGAGGAAACTAGGCAGACAAAAGCTAAGTGACTTGCCCAGGGTAACACAGCTGGTAAGGGTTGGAAGCTGGATTTGAAGTTGAATCTTCCTTCCTTAATGCCCAGTCCAGGATTCCATCCGCTGTGGCCCTTTCCCTTGTACCAAGCTGTATCTAGGTGTATGTCCATGTCTGCGTCCAGCTGTGTCTTTCTCTCTCTCTTCATAAGGCAAACCCCAAGAGCCCTGGGGAGAACAGGGTGAGCATACAAATGCCCTGCTGGCTGCTCCTTGTCTTTCTCTCGTAGGGGATCAAAACTGGACTAATGATATAAACAAAATGGCAGCCCAGTTCCTGTGACCTTGAAGGACACAACAGGTTCAGGCCAGGGCAGGTCTGCTTCCCTAGTTCTTTTTTTTTTTCATTTAATTTATTTATTTTGCTTTTTGGAGGGAGGAAGGTAGGGCAATTGGGGTTAAGTGACTTGCCCAAGGTCACACGGCTAGTAAGCATTTAGTGTCTGAGATAGGATTTGAACTCAGGTCCTCCTGACTCCAGAGCCAGTTGCTCTATTCACTGCACCACCTAGCCGCCCCTACTTCCCTAGTTCTTTTTCCTTGGGCAGGTAAGGCTCTCAGATGCCTGCAGTCATGTCTGGAAGATTCTTACAATGGAGATTCCTTTACTTCTCACAGAATCTGCAATCTGCCACCTGGGTCTTAGGACAAAAAAAAAGCAGATTCAGATCATACGATTACAAGAGTTAAGCTGGGAGGACTTAGGGGGCATCTCATCCAAAGTGGGGATATGACTTGCCCAAAGTCACTCAGAGTCATGATTCAAATCCAGATCCTTTGACTCCAGTTTCAGTCTTCTTTCCACCAAACCACCTCCCACTGGATGTTAGAAGCACAGATGTGACTGAAGCCCAGTCAGGCCCTCCAGCAAGGTTGGCCAGGATAACCTCAAAGCCCCTTCCAACTCTGAGCCTCTGAGAAAGGACCATTGCCTGTGCAAGGAGGCACAGCTCATCCTAGGATAGAGTCCAGGGGGACCATTTCTCTTACAAGATGCTGCTTGGTTAAGGCAAAGATGTCCTTAGGAGCTGGGGCTCTCCTACATCTCAGGAGAGAACAGGTGTGTGCTTGCCTTTCCCTCCTCTCCAGAGAACCAGCCTCTGGTCCACTCTGAGTTGGGAGGTCCTCTGGGTTATAGGCCAGAGGTTGGCAACTGGCCCCACCTCCCTGCCATGCTGGACCTAAACAATGATCCTGAGAGGCCTATGCAGCTCTTTCAATTCATGGTAAAAGGTTACATACTCACACCCAGCCCATGGGAAACCAGCACCACCCATTCTCTTTGGAAACTGTCCCTGAACCAGTTGGCATTCTGGGTCTCAGGGGGCAGGGGGAAGGGAACAAGGAAGAAGAATCCCAGAACCTCCCAGCTGGAAGGGACCTTCACCACAGACCTGGTCAGGAATCCCCCTTCCAACATTTCTGAGAGGTAGCCATCAACCTTCCACTCAGAGACCTTCAACAATGGTGCGCTTACCACCTCCAAAAGAAAACCACTCTATTCTAAGATGCCTCTAATTATTGGGAAGGGTTTTTGTTTTATTTTGTTTTTCCTACCCCAACCTACGATGTATTTCTTTGCTTTTGCTTTCCGCAAGAATAAAAGGTTTGGGGTTTTTTTTTCCTCTTGTTTCCTGAGTGACTATCCCCCGAATCAGTCCTCTCTTGTCCCTTCATCTTTGAGCACACAGGTGCCCTGAAGCTTAAGGTCAGTTTTACAAATGCTTCTGGAATATGTGAATATGCAGATACTTCCCTCACCAGAGAAGGCTCTCAGGATTTGGGGGTGGGAAGAGAGAAGGATCCTGAAATCACAGAATTAGAAAGTTGGAAGGGTACTTGGCAGCCCTCTGGTTCAAACTCTACATAAGAGGAATCCCCACTATAAGACACCTGGTAAATGATTGTCCAACTTCTGCCTGAAGACCTCCTTGGAGGGGATTGAACTTACTGGTCAATGTTATCACTTCCAAAAGGTGACCAGCTGTTGGCACACCTATGGATGTGGCTTGAAACTGCCTTGTCCCAGGTCTGGGCTCTGATGCTCCCTTAGCCTCAGGTACAGGAGGTGGTCACAGTCTCCAGCCCTTGGACCTGCTAGGGGACAAGGTGGAAAGAGCTCTGGGTCTGGAGTCAGGAGGAGCTGACACTTGCTAACCAAATGACCCTGGGCAAGTCTCTTAACTTGTGTCTGCTTCAATTTCCTCAACAGTAAAACTGGTATAAAAATAGTGCCTAAATCAAAGTAAGAATCAATCTAAGAATCAGATAAGATAATATTCGGAAAGAGCTTAATGCTTACTTCCCACCCCTTCTCCCCACCGATCCATGTCCTGCAGTTCTAGCACAGTCAGCAGCTATAGAAACGAAGACCTTAGTTTCTTCCAATCTCTATGCATGCCTCCTTTCTCCCAGCCCCACCCAGATGGATACCCACACAGATCTGCCACACAGGCCAACACTAACATGCAAGTCTCTCTGGAGCACATGGGCAGACCCGCTCTGTTCCCACAAGATGGAGCACGTGCAGGCCCCGGGGAGAATTCCAGGAGGCCAAGTGAAGAGATGGGAGTTGTCTGCTTTCTGTGGGCCCCTGCACAAGTCAGCTGCTGGCTGTTGATGGCCCCTGGCCCTGCTCTGATGGGAGCTCCTGGTCCTCCTGGTGCCCCAAGGCCCTGCACTCCACTGTCCCTCTTCTCACTCCCCCAGGCCCAGGAGTCAGCTGGCAACCAGGAGCCAGTGATTCAAGGCTGGTGTGTAACAGAGGAAAAGGGCGCAGGGCACAGGAAGCTTGTGTGTGTGTATGTGTCTATGAATGTGTTTTATGAGTGTGTGTATGTGTGAGGGTGAGTGTGTGTATGTGTCTGAGTGTGTATGTGTGAGGGTGAGTGTGTGTATGTGTCTGAGTGTGTATGTGTATTGTGTGAGTGAGTGTGAGTGTGTGTATGTGTCTATGAGTAGTGTATGTGTGAGTGTGTGTGTCTGAGTGCATACTGTATATGTGTGTATGTGAGTGTGTGTGTATGTGTCTATGAGTGTATATGTGAGTGTGTATGTGAATGTGTGTGTGTGAGTACATGAGTGTGTACTGCATATGTGTATATTTATGCATGTGAGTATATAAGTGTGTATATAAGTGTATGTGTATGACTGTGAGTGTGGGTATGTGAATGTGTGAGTGTGTGTGAGTATGGGTGTGAGTGTAGATGAGTATGTATGTGAATGTGTGAGTTTGCATGTGTATGTGTGTATATATTGCATGTGAGTGTGCATGTATATGTGTACATGTATGAGCATGTGTATATTGTGTGTGTGTGAGTGTGAATATGTGCATGTGAGTGAGTGTGTGGGTATGGGTGTGTGGGTGTGCGTGGGTGTGTAGGTGTGTGCGTGTGCATGTGTGTGTGTGTGTATGTGGTTCAATGGTCCTCATTGGGATCTCCCCAAAAGAGCGTTTATTTGGAGGGGAGGCAGGAGAGGTGACCATGACGCTTAGACTAAAGGCAACTTATGGGGTAGCCTGGACCAGGATGTGCAGGCCCAGGGGAAGAAAGTTTAACGGGGTGGGGGGTAGTACCGTGATCCACCCTGTCCCCTTGACAAGGAAAGAGGTGACAGCCTTGACCTCAGCCAGATCTGAGGTTCTGTCTCAGAGGAAAAGCCCAACTAGCTATTGGGGGCAAGGGGCGGGGTGGGATGAGGCTGGGGGGAAGAAAACAAGCCTTTATTAAGTGCCTGTTGTCTGCCAGGCAGTCAACTACATAAATACCATCTCATTTGATCCTCACAACAACCCTGGGAGGTAGGCGCTATCATTTTCACCATTTTACATAGGGGGAAACTGAGGCTGAGAGAGGTTAACTGGCTTGCCTGGGATCACACAAGGAGTAAGTGTCGAAGGCTAGATTTGAATTCCTGTCTTCCTGACTCCAGACCCGGTGCTCTATCCACTGCACTAGATATGGGGGGACAAACATTGAACTGAGGATCTCAGCAGGTGATGAGGCTGCTCCCCTGTAACTTCATGGTCCCCAGGCTTCACGAGGAGAGTGGATGATCTGCAGGGCTGTGCTGATGCCTAAGACAGGGGTCCTGAGCCTGGCAGGAGTTTCTCATCCATCCATTTCAAGGGGGGGAATCTTCTTCAGAGCTGTCTCCACGACACCCATGGCTGGCCAGCTACAGAACCAGCCCTGGGCTCAGACAGTCAGTCAGCCTCCAAGGTGCCAGGCACTGTGCCTGTTTTAATGAGGGAGGCATGTCCATGAATTGGCATGTTCACCATACACACCAAGTAGAGAGATGGCAGGCAGGGGAAGAGACGCTAGCAACCAGGGCCCCAGGGAGGCCTCCTGCACAAACAAGTCCTTGCCCTGTCTCAAAGGAAGCTGAGGATCCCAAAGAGATGGAGGTGAGGAGGGGAGCATTCCAGGCCAGGGGCCCAGCCAGTGAGGAGGAGAACGGAGCCGAGGTGTCTGCATGATGGCGGCTGGTGTGACTGGATCCTGGGACTCCCGGAGGGGTGCAGAGGCCAAGAAGACTGGAAGAGAGCCAGGGGCCAGGCTGTGAAGGGCCTTGAATGCCAACCAGGGCTTTCCTGATTAACTAACCCAGAAGAAACCAGTCCAAGCCAGAGCGGGTGAACCTGTAATCACAGCCAAACGCACTATCGCTGCAGCCTCTAGGACTGGGGAGAAGTCGCCTCCTAGAACAGGGGATAGGGAGGATTCTCTGTTCTGCCCTCTAAACCTTAGGTCTTTCTGATCCACCCCTGACCATGGGTCCCAGGCCCCACAAAGGTGCCAACTCCATGGCCTAGCAGGGGAGGCCCACGTGGGGGCTCAGACCACAGCTTGAAGACATTTCTAGCATCCGTCTCATCTGCTAACGGACACCTGAATGGTCACATGGCACCCCTCTGGCCCCCCCCCCCAGGCCCTGACCACCCCCCTTCCTTCTCTTCTCCCCCCATTGGGCTCCCCACACCCTTTGATAACATCATTGCTGAGATGAGGCACCTGCCTTATCCCCTTAGCACCAAACCCAGGGCAAACAAGCTTCCTCTGGGGCCGTATAGTCCTCCCCACCCTGGATAGGGGCCCTGGGAGACCTGGTTCTGACCCAGCCTGGTCAGACCCACTGATAAGAGCTGCTTGATTATGGGGTGGGAGTGGGCCTCTGCCAAAGCAACATGAGGAGGCCTGGAACAGAATGAGGTGTGCTTGGGGTTCATCTCTGGGTACAGTGTATGTGAGGAGAAAGGTGCGGGGCAAGGATTAGCCAGGCTCTGTTTCTGCCTCTGGGTAAGCCGCCCTGCCACAGGACCAGCACCCTGAGCCTCCTCTGCACAAAGAGCACGCATGTTGTTGCTGTCCTGGCCTATCCCTCCCTCCAGGGCTCCTCAGCAACCCAGTGTCATGGGGCAGTGACTTATAGCTGAAAAAGGCTTAGAGGTCGGTGGTCCAATCCCCTCATTTTACAGAGAGAGAAACTGGGCCTGGAGAAGGGGAGTAGCTGCTCAGAGTCACTCAGGTTGTGAGGGATTCGAACCCAGTTTGCATGACCTAGAACACTTCCCACTGTGCCCCGCTGTCCCCACGAGCCCTTGGAGGTTTGTCATTCCATTCACTCCAAGGGAACAGTAAAGGACCAGCCAGGAACGTCCGGAGCCACAATCCTGGCTGGCAGGCTTGCATGCCCATGATCCAGATCCCAAGGGAGGCGGGAGGTCACCTCCCTGTCCCATCATCCCCCGGCTGCCGGCCTCTCTGCCTGGCTCCTCCTTCCCTCACAGGCCCTAGCTGCAGGGTCAGCAGAGCCCTGCCTTGAGCGTCCTCATTCTCTTCAGGTCAATTCCATTGCCCTGCCCTGGCCCGCCTTCTCCCAGGGCCCCTGGGATGAGGAAGGCTTCCCCAGTCAGATCCCAACAATGCCCAGCGCACAGTGGGTCCTTCACTACTGGACCAAATGTATGGACTGGGCTGGAATCTTAGGAGAGACTTTAGCACTGTGCACGCTCATGGTGGATGTTCAGTGCCCACCAGCCTGATGCACCAAGAGAGGGAGAGTGTGACATGATAGCGTGCTGGATTTACTGTCACAAAGCTTTGGGTATGAATCTGATACTTCCTAGCTGTATTGACCACCCTAGGTGAGTCGCTTCAACTCACTAAACATCAGTGGAGTAGCGACAGAACCTGGCTCCCAAAGTTGTTGTGAAAGTCAACTGAGGTAACAGAGGCAAAAGGCTTTGCAAGCCTCTAAACACCATAGAAGCGTCACTGGGATTGTTGAGGCTTCTAGGTGGCGCTTTTGGGCCTGGAGCTGCATGACTTCCCTCGGCCTGACTCGGCTTCCTCATCTGTGAACTGGGCACAATAAGAGGGAGGCTGACGACTTGGCAACTCTGCCTCACTTAAATCCAACTCATGCTTAAGTCAGGACATCCCCTCTGGTAATGAAGGACAGACAACAGCATCATTAGCACCTACCCCAGGATCCAGTGAGGAAATATTTGCAAAGCCCTTATGCAAATGCTGTTATTATGATGATGGGGCAGGTAGGGGAACCATAGTGCACAGAGCTCTGGGCCTGGAGTCAGGAAGACTCATCTTCCTGAGTTCAAATCTGGTCTTAGACACTTACCAGCTGTGTGGCCCTGGACAAGTCACTTCACCCTGTCTGCCTCAGTTTCCTCATCTGTGAAATGAACTGGAGAAAGAAATGGCAAACTGCTCCATTGTCTTTGCCAAGAAGACCCCAGTTGGACATGACTGAAAATGACTGAACAACAACGAAATGTTCCAGGCACTGCGTAAAGTGCTTTACAATCATTTAGTCTCCTCGGCAGAGTGGTTCTGGGGCTCCAATGGGATGTTGTTGCTGAGTCTTTTCAGTCATGTCCCTCTCTCCGTGACCCCATTTGGGGTTTTCTTGGCAGAGATACTGGGGTGGTTTGTCATTTCCTTCTCCAGCTCATTTGTCAGATGAGGCAACTGAGGCAAACAGGATGAAGCGACTTGCCCAGGGTCACACGGCTAGGCAGGGTCTGAGGCCAGATTTTGAACTCAGGTCCTTCTGACTCCAGGGCAGTTGTTCTATCTGCTGCACCACCTAGCTGCCCTCCAATGTGACAGTGTTAGATAAAGAGCTTGGCAGGTGCTAGTGGGCATCCTTGCCCCAGAGGGCACACAGAAGCCACTGAGTCAGCTCCATGTCCAGGCAAGAGGCCCCAAGGCACAGACCTCCACTAGCCAGCTTCAGGGAGCTGAATATCCAGCCCCAGGTAAGGAGCTGTTAAAGATTTTCCTTCTTGATTCCAGGCTTGGGACAATGGAGACCCCTGCAGAGCAGCAGCCAGGCGAGGGGCTGATTGAGCTCTATGACTCCTTTAGGGAGATGTTCAACTTTTTTTGTACCAACACGACCATCCATGGCATGGTGCGGCTTGTCTGCTCCAGCCGCAACCGGCTGAAGACAGCTTTCTGGAGTCTCCTCTTCCTGGCCACCTTTGGCATGCTCTACTGGCAGTTTGGGCTACTTTTCGAACACTACTGGAAATACTCGGTCATCGTGACTGTCTCTGTCCACTCGGAGCCCAAGATGTTCCCATCTATTACACTCTGTGACATGAACCCTCACAGGTAAGGTTTCTGTGCATCCTTGAGTCACAGAGATCCTTAACTGAGGGCCCAAGCTCAATCCATCCATCCACCAACAAAATTGTTAAGTGCCTACTGTGTGCTAGGTTCTAAATCCACCCGCCTTTTTTAGGGGGAGGCAGTTGGAGTTAAGTGACTTGCCCAAGGTCACACAGCTAGTAAGTGTCTGAGGCTGGATTCAAACTCAGGTCCTTCTGACTCTAGGCCCTGTGCTCTATCCAGTATGGCGCCACCTAGCTGCCCCCCAGGCTCTAAATCTTATCATCCAATAGACCTCTTCTTGTGAAGCGGTACCTGGAGGACCTGGATGAATTTGCCCAGGAGAACATCTACTCCTTATACAAGTTAAACATCACTGAAAGGGAAGCAGGGAGTCAAGACAACCCTGCTACTGGCCCTGATTCCAAGAGGTCCTTTCACCTCGACCGAAGTATCTACCTGGAGAAGCTGGATGGGGAGGCCAGTAGCAGAGTGGGGTTCAGGCTGGTGAGTGCAGCCTCCCAACATCTCTTCTTCCCAGATCATGTGCCAGGGACAGTCAATAAAGGTAGCTGTATCTGGAGTGGGGTGGGGAGAACAGCCATTCTGACTGGAGCCGGGTGATGCCAGACCCTGCAGTGTGGCTCAGAATCACAGAATGGTAGAGTCTGGAATTCAGAGGTCATCTGGACCGCCCCCTTCATTTTAAAGCTAAGGACATTGGCTCCCACAGAGGGAAAGGGATCTGTCCAACGTCACAGAGTCAGCAAGGGTCAAAGTTCAGCTCACTCATTTTTCAGTCATGTCCAACTCTTCGTGACCCCATTTGGGATGTTCTTGGCAAAGATACTGGAACTGTTGGCCATTTCCTTCTCCAGCTCAGTGTACAGATGAGGAAACTGAGGCAAATGGGGTTAAGTGATTTACTCAGGGTCACACAGCTAGTTAAGTGTCTGGGGGCAGATTTAAACTCACTAAGATGATTCCTCCTGACTCTAGGTCTGACACTCCATCTACTGCACCATCTAGCTACCTAATCAAATATATAGATGACATACTTATCAGATTTGCATGTGGCACAAAGCTAGAAGGAACAGCTTACTACCTGGGTGACAGAGTAAGGCTCCAACAAGATCTTGATAGGGTAGAACTTTGGGCTAAATCTGAGAAGATGAAATGTCTTAGGGATAAATGTAAAGTCTGACATTTGGGTTCAAGAAATCAATTTCACCAGTACAAAATGAAGGAGGCATGACTACACACAGTGTATCTGGAAAACTTCTCAGGTGTGATGTAGAAAGGAATCCTGTTCAGGTGTGGACTGGCCTCAATGACTTCTGAGGTCCCTTCCAATTTGGACACTCAGAGATTCCATGAGCCCAGGGTCTCTAATTCCTAGACCACTCCCTTTCCACTGTCCCATACTGCCTCTCTTCAGGAAGCCCTCAAATTCTACATACAGGGCTCACTTCCATGCAGGACCAATGGAGGCAGACACAGAGAGGCTCACATTAACAGGACACCCAGCCCTATGTCAGGCCAGCTGAGCAGGGTGGGAGAGGCCCATTGCCTCACAGAGAGGGTGGGGTGAGGCTGAATGGAGAAGGGATGCTAAGTGGGCCAAGATGGGTGACAGCTGGGAGCCCCATGGTGGGGTCTGCAATGGTGTCAATTGACTACAGATCTTTCTGGGCAGAAGGAGGGACCAGGTAAGGGGCAGGGTCTCTAGATCCCAAGGGGTACCACCTGACACACCTCTCCTCCACCGCAGTGTAACAGTACAGGTGGTGACTGCTTCTACCGCACCCACTCCTCTGGGGTCCCGGGCATCCAAGACTGGTACCAGTTCCATTTCATCAACATCATGTCCCTGCTACCACCCTATGATGAGGTATCCCATGAAGCCCATGACAGTAACTTCATCTTCAGCTGCTCCTACAATAGAAAGGCCTGCCATGAGCAGTGAGTGGCAGGGATGCTATCTGGGGGTGAGGACAATGAGGGCATGGGGGAGGTGGGGAGAGCATCTCAGCAGTAATGACAGATCCCACAGGGAGGACCAGTCAGAGAGGTGGAAGACAATGGGAACTGGGAGAAGGTTCTATCAGAAGTGATGAGGGGAAAGATCATCAGGAGGTGGGGGAAGGATCAGAGTAAGGGGATAGAGTTAAGGGCTGGGGGGCACGGTTCCAGGGAGCCTGTCAGGAGTGGATAAGGGGGCTTCAGGGAGTGGGATGCCTGGGAGCTTGCGGAAGAGGGGACACTGCGGGGGAGATGGAAGGGGAGGCTCTCAGAACTAATAGGAGGAGGGGGCAGCTGGGAGGGGAGGGCACAGGATGAAGGGATGGCCAGGATGAATGGGAGGTTAGCAAAGTTCTGAGTACAGTGTATTTGGCAGGAGTGGGGCTAGAAAGTAAGAAGCCAGAGAAAAATGATTAATATATCAGGGGTAACATATCAGGAGCAGTGGGAAGTTGGGGAAAGGGAGCTCTTAAGAGCAGTGAGGGGCTGGGGGTGGGTGGTATGCTAGGAGCCATATGAAAGGCAACCAGGCAAGAGCGAGAAGCCAGGAGGGGAGAGCAGGCAGATAGGACAGTGAGGAGGGAGGCTCAGGAACCAGCCCCTCCTGGACAGCATCCACTGTCAGTGCCCCTCCACCCCCATCCCAGGCCACAGTCATCCAGATCAAGGCCTGAGAATCGCTGAGCAGGGACATGCCAAGGCCTTGGGAAGGTAGGGCCAGAACCTGGGGCTGCAAAGTGTGTGTGTGTGTGTGTGTGTGTGTGTGTGTGTGTGTGTGTGGAGGGAGGGAAATGACACTAAATTTAGAATCGGGAAGCTAAAAGTTTGTATCCCAGCTCAGCCACCATTTCTTGTGTGACCTTTGGCAAGTCACTTCTCTGAGTGGCCTCTCAGAAATCCCTTCCATCCCTAAGCCTGGGCTGCCAGGTGATATCGAGGTGTGCTGATTGTTCAGTTGTTTCAGTCATGCAACAGACTCTTCATGACCTCATTTGGGGTTTTCTTGGCAAAGATACCAGGGCAGTTTGCCATTTCCTTCTCCAGTTCATTTGACAGATAAGGAAACTGGGGCAAACAGGGCGAAGTGACTTGCTCAGGGTCACACGACTAATAAGTATTTAATAACAGGCCAGAGGTGAACTCAGTAGAGGTGAGTCTTCCTGCCTCCAGGCCTGGCATTCTATCCACTGTACCACCTTAGCTGCCCTGATATTATGGTTAAACAATTGCTAAGGTCCCTTCAAGTCCTAAATCCAAGGAATCAAATGAACCAGGGACTTGGGCTAGGCCAGGGGTATGGCCAGTGACTGTGAGCAAAGAGCAGAGAAGGGTCTGGGGTCATTTCAACTAATCCCACAGGCCCAGACCAGCTCCTCTGGGGTCCATCTCACTGACTTCTTTGGCTTCCACAGGAATTACACGGTCTTCCATCACCCCATCTATGGGAGCTGTCACACATTCAACAATCCAGAAATGAATGACTTCTGGAAAGCCAGTCAGTCTGGGCTCACTCATGGTAGGTGCAGCAGGGGCCTATCTTGGGGAGGAAAGCAGGGGGATTTGGAGGACATGCTAAGGAATCCCACAGGGCTTGCTAGCTCCCCCCCATGCACCCTTGGAATACGGTTGACCTTAACCCAAAGGAAAGGAGTGCAGAGAGCAAAATCAGAGGCCTGGAGTCAAAGCCCAGTGCTCCCAGCTCTTTGGGAGTCAGTTTCCATGTGATAAGGTAGGGTCAGATGATGTCCTAGGTCTCTTCATACCTAAATCATGATCCTAAGGAACAAAATGACAAATTAAGGACCTGAGGTGTAGTCCTCCCTCCCACCCTTGAAATAATGATAAGAAACAATGATAAGAATTCAGTAAGAAACTATTTTCTGAAGCTAGAATTAGGGGGTAAGACTTTGATTCTTGTTAAATTCCAATTCCCCTAATGAAGGCTATGCATCAGAATCATTTTCTAGATGAAGGCACGGAGATCCAGAGGAGAGAGGGGGTTTGCCTTAGGTCCTGCAGAGAGGTCACCACATGCCAAGGATGAGGGCCAGCTAGGAGGCCCCACCAAAGGAGGGTGCACAGCAAGGGAGGTCTGGGACCCCTGGACTAACTTCCCTGACTCCACAATCCTGCTGAGGGCAATGAAGCCTGCTCAGGTACTCTCTAATTCACTTACATTCAATGAATGTGTGCCTAAGGTGGAGGGCAAGACCCACATCCCCACACAGAGGGCTGTAGAAATGTGAGTGAGCCCTCCTTGGATCAGGACAGGTTCCATGGAGGAGGTGACCACTGAGCCAGGCCTTGATGAGAAGGAAGATCTTCATCAGATGGGAGATGAGATGGCAGGGAATATGCCCCAAGCATGAGGGGGGGGGGGGAGCAGTACTGGAAAAGGCCCCGGTGTACGGGAAGGCAGATGAGAGGGGCAGAAGGAGGGGCCCTAGATTTCCGGAAGGGACCCTAGAAATATGGAGTTCACTCTGGCCCCCCAGTGGTGTCCAGCGCAGATACAGCCAGGCCCCCGAGCCTTCTATGAGGAAGGGCCACATAGAGACTTGGTTTTAAAATGCGATATTGTCTGTTTTATTACAGCTTGATTTTGTTAAGTATTTCTCATTCTCATTTGAATCTGGTTTGAGCCATGCTGAGGGTTTGGGTCAGATGTGCACAGCCTGGCAACGATTCATCTGACCTCTTTGGCCTGGACCATGAACTATGGCGAGGAGCCGGGAGGGAGGCTAGTGTGAGAAAAGAGGCTCAGGTTGATTGGAGTCAGATGGTTCTGACAGGGGGTCTGGCTCCCTGCTTGGGCCCCAGAGCCTAGCCTGAAGCACTGTGGTCATCTGGCCTAGTAACCCTGCTCATGCTCCTTTTCTTGTTGCTAGTAGTCAGCCTCATTCTCAAGGCTGAGCAGAATGATCACCTCCCATTGCTGTCCACTGAGGCTGGGGTCAAGGTCATGATCCATACCCAGAACCACACGCCTTTCCTGGAGTACCAGGGCTTCAGCGTTCATCCAGGCACTGAGACCACAATCAATGTGAGGGAGGTGAGCCAGGGAGCAGGGGAGAGGGCTGAGGCAGGGCCAGGAGACAAGGAGGGGGAGGTTCAGGACAAGATGAATGATGAGGCAGAAAGCAGAGGACATTGGATTTAGAGGCAGGGGACCTGGGTCGGAGACCCAGCTTTCCATTGACCAGCTGAGTGACTGGGCAAGTCACTTATTGCATTGGGTGGCCTCTGAGATCCCTCAGGGCTCAGAGGCTACAGAAGCAGCAGCGGGGGCTGAGCCTCGGATGGGATGTACCTCCCCAATAGAACTGGCCTCATCATCTCTAGATGTGTGATCTAGATGGTTGTCCCCAGCCCTAAGAGCAGCCCCTGTCCCCCTTCCTCCCTCCTGAGGCTTCTCTAATGTCACCCACCAATACCCCCTCCTAGCCTCCCAATAAGGCGCCCCACTCCGAATCAGCCATAAAAGCACCATGCCCACCCTGCTACCCCAGTAACCAGGTACTAACTGACCTGAAGACAGTTGGGGCCCTGCATATGGGGGAGCTGGGGCCAGAGACCTGAGGGGCCGCCCTTTGTGTCTCCCCAGGATGAGGTGCACCGGCTAGGGGGGCAGTATGGACATTGCACAAAGGATGGTGGGGACGTGGACGTCCAGCTTCTCTATAAGAGCGCCTATTCCACACAGGTACGAGCCTTATCTCTCCTGCTACTCGTTCCCCAGTCCCTTTCCCCATCCCAGCAGGTCCTTACCCAGCTACAGTAATATCACCTCAAAAAGAAACCCTTTCCACCATCACCCCTGCCTGGGCATCCAGACTTTACTTGAAGACTCCAGCAAGGGAGGGTTCTCTCCCTCCTCTGCTCCTTGCCAAGGTCTTAGTGCACTCTGGGACCCCACTAAGAGTCATTCACTCTTCAAGGACACCCAGCCAAAATCTGCCATTGCTCCTGGGACTACCCTGGGGGGTCAAGCAGAATAAAACATCCAAAGGGGAGCCCTTCCAGTACCTGAAGATGGCTGGCTGGCGTGCCCAGCAGAACCCCAAGGTCACCCCTACCTGGAAAGATACCAGGCACTCCCTGCCAGCTGGGTGGCCTTCTCAGAGACAGGCAGCCTTTCAGGAGGAGCCCCCAGGGCCAAGTGTCTGAGGGCCACCCTGCCGGCTGGCTGCCCAGAGCCCTGGGGGCCTGGGGTGAAGAAGGAGCTCAGTCATCCTCCCACTCCAGCCAGGGGAAAGCTACGGGGGCAGGGGAGGGAGGGGCCCAGCTCCAAGGTGTCCTCTGACTAACCAACCCGCTCCCCCTCTTCCCCAGGCTTGTCTGCACTCCTGCTTTCAGGAGCTAATGATCCAGACCTGCGGCTGTGGTTACTACTTCTACCCACTCCCAGAGGGAGCCCAGTATTGCAACTACAACCAGCATCCAGCCTGGGGTGAGGAGAAGGCCTGGGAAGCCAACCTGGCAAAGGAGGGGAGAAGGAGAGGTTATGAGTGGGTAGAGAGACTGGCAGCCCTCTCTTCCCAAAGGCTCTTCCTACATTATGCCTCAGTTTCCCCCCTGCTCCCACTGACTTCTCTTCTGATGTGGGGCCTTCCTCCCCCATCTCTGGAGGACTTGGCTGCCTGTGTTAGGGCTCAGGGTCTCCACTCAGGCTGGACCATCCCTACCCCATTGCATGTACCCCCTTTTCACACACCATCAGAGGAGAACGATCCCAGCTCACATTCAACTTTCACACAGATTTTTTGCTACCTCTTTACCCACCTAGCATCTCCTGCCCAGTTCCCCCACCCCAGAACAGAGAGGACCCAGATCCTGAGTGCTAACCTAGCACACAGATGCCGATTGCTAACCACTGGACTTTCCTGCCCTCCCCCTTTAGGTCACTGCTTCTACAAACTGTACCAAAACCTGGGGTCCCACAGGCTCCCATGCTTCAGCCGCTGCCCCAAGCCCTGCTGGTAAGGGAGTGGCAGCACTTCCGGGTGCCGGGGAGGGATCCTGCAGGTGGGGGTCAGGTGGGGGACCCGGAGGCAGTGCCTGCTGCTCCTCTAACCCCGGTGGGGCCTATGGGTATCTCCCCAGGGAATCCTTGTACCACCTCTCAGCAGGGGTCTCGAAATGGCCCTCATCAAAGGCAGAGGTAAGAGGCCCCAAAGCTGGGGGTGGGGACTGGGGATGGGGTGGGGAGGGTCAGAGAGCCCTGAAACTCAGGAAAACTCAGTGTCCTCTGAGAAAATATCCCAGCCAGAGAGGCCTCTTCTAACACCCCCCATGTCATGTCAACAAGGTGCTTTACTCCCCCTATATTTTAGACTGAGTATTAGCCATGCCCCCCCTCACACCCATGTGCACACATGTGCATCCATGTCTCTGTGTGTGCATGTGTGCATCAGGGCACACATAGGCATGCCTAGGCAGTTAGATGATCCAGAGGATAGGGTGCTGGTCCTAGAATCCCAAAGATCCAAATTCATATCCATTCTCAGATGCTGCCTGGCTGTGTGACCCTGGCAAAGTCACTTGCACTCTGTCTCAGTCTCCTCAACCATACATTTGGGATAATACTAGCACCTCCTTCCCAGGACTGTTGGGAGGATGTATCCAGCAGGAGCTTAATAAATGCTTGTCTCCCCCACCTCCAACATAGACAGAAACGCACACTCCTGTGAGTTATGTAGAAGAAAGAACACAGATTTAGGATCCCAAGTCTTGACCTTCTCCCCATTATGCAGATGAAGAAAACAAGTGCCAGAGGGGTAAAGGGACAGGGCCAGGACCACACAGCTAGGGAATGGCTTCTGATCCCCTCCACCATCCCCCTCATGGAGAAGCTGCTGGGGAAGGGTCTGAGAACAGACTCTGTAACCAAGTCTTTTCTGTACAGGACTGGATCCTGTCCACGCTAGGCAAGGATAATTCTAAGAAAAAGAGGTAGGTCTGGGGTGAAATGGGGGCTCCTTTGTAAAATACTGCCCATGCCCACCCATCTTCCTGGACTGTGGGTGGAAGCGGGATCCTTCTGTCCCAAGCCCAGGGGACTCCTCTCAGCTGACCCTGGGCACGAAAGGGGAGGAGGAGACTGCTCTCTGCTCATCCCTCGCTGGCTTTTCTCCCGGGCAGGAACAGCATCGCCAAGGTGCACATATTTTACCAGCAGCTCAATTATCAGTCCGTGGATGAAACTCCAGTGTATTCGGTGAGCGTTGAGTCTGGAGCTGGGCTAGGCCAAAGCGAGCTGGGCAGAGGGCCCCGAGGGGTAGACCCTGAGGGCCCTGAGGGAAAGGGGCTAGGATCCTGCTGGAAGTGAGAATAGAGGGGTTGGGTCCAAGGAAAGATGCTGGACTCTGTGGTCCCTGGGACTGGGCCCTGAGAAGCTAGGGAATTAGAGGGAAGAGACCAGGACACTGGAAAATGGGCAAAGAGGTAGGGATGGGTATGTGGGAGTGGGTCTGAGGGAAGAGGAGCTGGGTGCCAGGGAAGAAGGGCTGAGCAGAGGGTCGTATGTGGAGGAGGCAAGGCTTTGGGCTGGGTCCAGATGCTCGGATCCTCCGCTGCGGGTAGAGTACCTGGCCCAGCTGTGCCACTCACACTCCCCATTCCTGCTCCCTCCCCTCGGCAGGTCACTCAGCTCCTGTCAAGCATGGGCAGTCTGTGGGGCCTGTGGTTTGGGTCCTCCGTGCTCTCTGTCGTGGAGATACTGGAGCTCCTTCTGGATGCAGCAGCCCTGGCACTTGTCCTGGGCTACCGCCGCTTCCTTGGTGCCAGGATGATAAGCATGGAGGCCTCAGAGGGGCCTGGAGAGGGAGTAAGGGTGCTGGCCATCCAGCAGGACCTGTCTCAGCCCCCGTGGAAGATGGAGACCCCCTCAGGGAGCTCCATTTCAGGAGCAGGCCCTCTTCAGGCACATTCTATGGGCATCATGGTCCATGGATGATTCCAAGGGCCCTGGCTGCAGTCGGGCCAAAAGATGTAGGATGGTCCAGGCCCAGGGGCCACAAGGGTGCCCTCTGGGAGGCCCCAGATCTCTCTGTCAGTGTTGCCCAACCTTCCTTGTGTGTGTGGCATCATATGTGTGTGTCTGCCTTCATGGACGTGTCTCTGTGAGTCGAGGTGTGTGAGTATTTATCTGGAGGGCTGTGGGTGTCTGTGAATGAATGCTTTTGCATGGGGAGGGGGGGCGAATATCTGTGTGTACGTTTGTCTGGAGATGTCTCTGTCTGCTCCATTTATCTGGCCGAGGCCACCTAACACACTAGGGTGAAAGTTTTAACCTCCCCAGCGTTAGGAGGAAGTACAAGGTTCCTTTGCCTACAAAGTAGTTAATTTTTATCTTTATTTTATTTTTTTAATTTTTGTTTAATAAAATGTAACCATCCAGCTTGGCATCTTCTGTGTGTATTCAGGGCCCCTGGTCCTAATGGGGCCTCTCCTGCCACATGCCAGGGCCCCATGGGTCATGCTGACAGCTGAAGAGCCCAAAGACTGAGACAGGGCCCGTGACCTTCTCCCATTTGACTCCTAGCCAAACCAGGCACCTTTAACTAGGGAGAGGGAGGGGAGACCCGAGGGCACCCAGTAGGAGACTCTTTCCCCACCCATCAGCCCGTCCCACCCCACTGGCCCAGGGCTAAGGGTCAAAGCCCCTCTACCAGTAAAGGTCATCTAGTCCAATCCCCTTCATCCTGCAAATGTGGAAAATGAGTCTCAGACAACTGATGGTGCCTGCTGTCTGCTCTGGGTGAAGGGGAGCAGCTCAGGCACAGAGGCTTCATTTGTTTGCATATGCAAGGTCTTCCAAAAGTCCTAATGCAGTTTTAATAGCTTACATAGTTTGGGGTTTCTATCTTTGTATCTTTTGTACTTGTCTGGCACACAGTAGGCACTTAATAAATGATAATTGACCATTCCCACCACCTGACAAATAGTAGGTACTTAATAAATGCTTCCGCAGCTAGGTGGCGCCATTGTATATAGAGCACTGGGCCTGGAATCAGGAAGACTCAGCTTTGTGAGTCCAAATCTGGCCTCAGACACTAGTGACCCAGGGCAAGTCACTTAACCCTATCTGCCTCAGTTTCCTCATCTGTAAAATGAATTGGAGAACAAAGTGGCAAACCACTCCAGTGTCTCTGCCAAGAAACCTCAAATGGTAATCACAAAGTGTCAGATATGACTGGACACACACACACACACACACACACACACACACACACACACACACACACATACAGCTAGTCGATCATTCCCACTGCCTGGCAGGCAAGCAGATTCTTAATAACCTTTTATTGATTGGCTGCTCAGCTGCCAGGTCCATAGTGCCAGGGGTGGGATTCAAGCCCAGGTCGCCTCTTTCTGGGCGGGAGTTGAACAAGAAGAGATGACTCCGAGGTCATCTACTCCAACCACTTAAAAGATAAGGACACTGAGACCCCTGAGGATTAAGGGTGCTCTTGGCCGCGGTCACTGAAGCTGCTTCCCAACTCAACACTCCACCTGCTGTTCTGAGCTGCCCCTTCCAGAGCGCTGTCATGGCCTGCCATAGGGGAGCCATAGAGGCCAGCACTAGACAGGTGGGTGGTCATCTTCTGTCCTCTCCCTCTGCCTGGAAAGATCTCACCTGGCCTACGGGGCTCCATTCTGGCCTCCACATTCAAGGGCATTGACAGGCTGAGAAGTGTCCAGAGGAGCATAATCACACTGGTGAAGGGCCCAGAACCTGTGTCATGTAAGGAGTGGATGAAAGAGCTAGGAATATTTACTTGGAGAAGACTCAGGAGGGGCATGGGAAGGGTTATCTTGTGGAAAGGGCAGCTAGGAGGTGCCATAGTATACAAAAAGAGAGTCAAAAGACTCATCTTCCTGAGTTCAAATCCAGCCTTAGACAATTACTAGCTGTGCAACCCTGGGCAAGTCATTTAACCCTGTTTACCTCAGTTTCCTCATCTATAAAAATGAGTTGGAGAAGGAAATGTCAAATCATTCCAGAATGTCTGCCAAGAAAACCCCAAATGGGGTCACAGAGAGTCAGACACGACTGAAAATGGCTGCACAACAGCATCTTGTGAAAGAGGGATTAGCTTTGTTCTGCTTGGCCCCAGGGGGCAGAACAGGAACAGTGGGTGGACATCCTGTAGGATAGAGGGAGGAGTTATGGCTCTGACTCTCTGAGTGCAAGTGTCTGTAGTTCTCTGGGAAGCAGGTCCTCTGTACACCCATTTCCCTGGAGGATTGTGGTTTCTCTGCGCCTGTCTGGCTGGCTGGCTCACTCACCAGCCTCTAGGGGGACATCTACCAATGAAAGCCTTCCCAAAGTTGGGCAGACTGCCTGGCGAAGGGTGGGCTCTCCCTCTCTGGAGGTCTCTGAGGCAGCAGGCTTGTCACCCTTTTTATCAGGGAATTTCTGGGCATCAAGCCCCCCGAGTTCCCTTCCAGTCCTGATGTACTGTGATTGTGGTTTGGAATTGAGTTTGGAATTAGAGGAGGGGCTCAAGGGGATGTGGGGGAGCCCCAGTCCCTTCTCCTCTTCCCTAGGATCACTGGACACTCCAGCTCCCAAATGTCAGTCCCCTGTGATGGGGGTGTAGAGCAAGCTCCAAGAATGAGCTCACCCATCATGGAGGGCACTCAGGAAGGGCAGTGGGTGGCAGCAACCTGCAGTTAATGGCACCAGCCGCCTGGACCCACAAGCCTTGAAATAGCTTGTTCCTTTCCCCAGCCCCCCTCATCCTCATTTATCCAAATTTTTCTGTTCTGGGAGTAATGCCGGGTAAGAGTGAGGACCCCTGCCATGCTGGCCTTCTCCTGAATGGAGTGGGGGGCAAAGCAGCCAGGACCCTGGGAAGGTCCACAGGGACAGATTGCCCCCCTCCCCACCTCAGGCCAATGTCCTACAGACTCCATGAACTCCCTGTCACCCCCACCCACTCTCTAGGCCAGAGAGGGGCAGTACATATTTTAAGGGGAGTGAGTTTTCCTTTCCTCCCTAATCACAGGCCTCCCCAGGACTGGTTATTAGTGGCCAGCAGGAGGAGGGTCATGGGGCAGTACATAAAGGTAGGGCCCCTCTGCCTCAGCTAAAGGGCTCAAAGGCTTTTCTACCAAGTGAGGGACACCTTCTCCCCAACCACCCCCATCAGTGCACCCAGTCCCAGAGCAACAGAGAGGCCCCACCTCACCATGGCTCCCACTTTGCTCCACCTGCTGGTCCTGGCCTTGGGTAAGTATCCTTTAGTTACCTTACAAAGAGGTGGGCTGGGGACAACCTGGATTCTCCAACAGACAAAGCCCCCTCCCCCTCCACCCCAGGCATCATCTCTATGGAAGCTGAGATTGATTTCAAGAATGATCCAGGAATAGGTTCTCTTAGGGTCCAAAGCCATTTGGAGGATTGGTTTTTCAACAGGTTGCCTTTCTGGGCAGAACCACAGTCAGGAATGTTTGTGCCCAAGCCTGGAGAGTGGAGAGAGAAAGGCACTCTCCAGGGTCCATGCATGAGGGGGAGGCGGTGTGTCCTAGGACACCAAGTGGTCGTTCTACATTGCTGATTGATTCTGGAGGAGGGCTGGAGAGGGGGAAGGAGCATGGTGGTGTGGGTATCCAAGTCTTGATGCCCTGGGAAACAGCCCTGCTCTCTCCATCCTAATTACAGCTCCTTCTCTGGACACCACTTTGAACAGTCCAATAATCAAAATGAGCTTATGTCCCTTGATCACAGTCCCCCTGATGAAGGGGTGGCCTGGGGGGGTTGGAATATGTGGTAATGACTCATGTTGGGATGGGCAAGAGTGGACAGTAACCCCTGAGTGGGACCTCCTAACTCTTCTCTGGAGTCTAAAATGCTTCCCACTCCCTATCTGGGGAAGAAGGCAGGTATGGGAAAAGAGGAGGCCTTCTCATTGTACAGATGGGGAGGTTCAGTCTCAAAGCGGGGCAGGAACTGGTCCAAGAGACGCACAGCTGTGAGAAGACCCAAGTCACCAGCTCCCTCAGAGATGAAGGTTGAGGTCTGAACTCCCAGCCTGGGGGTTTCCTCTCAGGGTCATGAGTTCAAGGCCCTCCTACTCAGGCTCTGTCCCCCTCCCCCTTGCTTATCCTAGCACTATCCCAGGGGAGCTGCACGGAGGCCCAGCTGGATGAACTGATCAGACTGCACACTTTCACACACGGGCTGGCTAACTTTAGCAGCTACGGCTGTCATTGTGGTCCTGGCACCCAGGGTGCCCCCATGGACAAGATCGACAAGTAAGGAGTTAGGGGCAGGGGTGGATGTGGGGCCACCACAAACCAGGGAAAGACCCCAACCTGGAAACCGAGAACTTGGCTTGCAGGCAGGAGCCTGGACCTGCACTGTAGCAGGCAAGATGGAGGGCCAGCAGCAGGGCCCTTGGGCAGCTAAAACAGGAAGAGACTAGGGGAGAAATGAAAGGTGTGAAACTTCCCAAGAAATTGTCAGGATCTCCCTTTCTTCAGTGTCCCTACTAACACCCTTCCCATTCCTGCTCAGCTAGAGCCCCTGGAGCTAGAAAGCCAGAAAGAGGGGGTAAGCGAAAGTAATTTCTCAATAAGACTAGGAGGGGAAGGGTCTGGATAACCAGTCCCTAGAATCAAGAAATAGAAATAGGATGGAATGGGAAGGGATGAGATGGGAGAGGGTGGGGTGGGATGGGATGAAATGGGACAGATTAGGATGGCCACAGAGACAAGTAAAAGGTGAGAGAGGGGCCAGAGCCCAGGAAAGAGTGAGAGATTTGGCAGTTTCCCCAACATCCTTTGGTCGCCTACTGGGGAGTAGAGCTCTAAGCCATTCAGACACCCCAATAAATACAGAAGGGCGTTTACTGTTACTCCCATTGGTGTCTGCCTTCCCTCCAGAGCTGTAACTGGGGGGATATAATCAGTGCTGTCAGAGCACCGAAATTTGGAGGTGAGGACTACACTGTGTGACCAGCATGAGCCTGGTACCAAATGAGGAAGAATAACGGTACAGATAAGAAGCTATTGGAAGCCATGAGCCACTTCTTTCTGTGTTCCTCCCCTCTGACATCTCTTCCTCCTGCTATGGCATGTCCTGGTTGTGCCCTGGGCTGTCTGTCTCCCTCACACAAACTGAATCTTTGAATGTTGATTTGAAGATTCTCTTCTTGTGTGTACTTTGGGAAACCTTTGGGAAAGCCAAAAGTGGGAAATGCCAAGATGTTTTGCATCCTACCTGCCTGTGGGGCCAGAAGCATAATGAATCAATGAGTGGAGCATCATCTGGCTTTGGGGACCCTGAGGGGCTCCTTCATAGAACCCCAGAATCTCCAAATTGGAAGAGAGTGCAGCAGTCTGCTCAACCAGCCCCAAGGAACGGAAGCTTTCTTATTCTGTCTCCAACAAGTGGTTAATCAGCCTCTGCTGAAGACCTCCAGAGAGGGGTGGGGGGCCTACCTTATGAGCAGGCTCTTCCATTTTGGGGCAGCTTTACGCCTAATGAGGAGGTGTTCTTCAACAGTTTTATACCTTCTACCTACCACTCTTGGGTCTGCCTTCAGGGGTCAGGTTTGGTCTGGTTCCTCTTCCACTTGACTGCCCCCCCCCAAACACTTGGAGACAGTATCCAGATCCCTTGGTTCTTCTCCAGGCTAAACATCCCCAATTCTTTTTAAGTGTTCTCCAAATGTCATGGAGCCAAGACCCCTTAGCTTTCTGGTCTTCCAGCTTCTCAATGGCCTTCCAATAATTTGGACCCTGGGACTGAACATAATATTCCTGGGCACGTTGGTTCTCAATGCAGTCTAAGGTTTCATTAGTTTATTTTGGCTCCCATAATCCCACTGTGGACTCATATTGAATGTGCAATCCACTGAGACCCCAAGATCATTTTCTCTTCCCCCATGGCAGGTGTTGTCACAGTCATGACTGCTGTTACAATAAAGCAGAGGTGTTTGGCTGCACCCCTGGCTCTCACACCTACAGATACCTTAACCTGGGGACCAAGGTGAAGTGTGGTGAGTTGTAGAGTTTAACCCCAGGGAGGAGGGATAGGAAGAGGAGGAGGTGGAGATGTAGTCTAGGAACTGGGCATCGGTGGCTTAGAGTGAGATTCTCAATGGCCCACTTTCTCAGGTGTATACTACACCAGGCTCCTTCCCTCTGTCCAGCCATCTTCTCCATAAAGAGGATGGGGGTGGGGGGCAGAATATATGCTGGGGAGGGGGGTGGCCATTTGACTGTGAACAAAGGGCATGAGGGAAAAGGGCCCTGGGTGACCCCTCAATCTCTTCCCCCTCTTTCCCCCAACCCCCAACTCCACAGTGAAGACTCGGGACCGCTGTGAGAAAATGGTGTGTGAATGTGATAACAAGATGGCCAAATGTTTCCGAAAATACCTGCCCATGTACAACCCTCGGCTCCAGAACTTCCCAGAAGCCCCCTGCTATGGCCTCCGGCCCTTCTGCTGAGCCCAGGGCCGCCCTCCCTCCCTCCCCAATACCCCTTGCTAAGGAAGCACCAAGAAAAATGCTAGTGCAGAGACCGAGCCCCCTTTGCAGTGGATTTCTCATCCCTCTGCCTTGACCAGGCATTAAAACAAAGTTGGCATTTTCCTTGCACTCACAGCTATTTGGGACAGGGAGGGAAGGGGTATGGGAAGGCAGACTGCTGCCCAGGGACCAGCTGCTTGGGAGTGTTAATGGAGCAGGAGGACCCAGGCTCCTTAGGACTGAGTGTGACACCTGAGTTAGGGGAAGGGTCACACAATGGTTGGTGCTAAAGGCCCTGGGGTGGGGGGCGGGGTAGCCCATATCCTGTGGCTAGGCCTCTATCCTCTAGGTCAGGATTGAGCCCCAAACACATGATCACAGGGTTCTACTTCTCTGTTCTTGGCTTTATTATTATCCTCCCCAAGCCTTGTCCATTATGGCAAGGGCACAAACTGATTGGTTGGGTACTGGGGTCTCGGCCCTGGATATATGGGAGTGGACCAGCCACTCAGGCTTGAAAAGGGAATAAGTAACATGTGAGGTACTTGGCTCCTCTGAACTACTCACTAGGGCAAAGAGACTTGAGTGATGTATAGGACATGAAACTCCTGACAAGGGCCGAGGATAGCAATCTCCTAACTCATGGGGAAGAGAGTTTTAGCCCTGTCACAGAAGACTAGGGGAGCCTAGGCCTTAGGGCTTGTGAGGCTGAGAAGAGGCATAGGTCCAGAGCAGAGAAAGCCCTACTTCTGATGTTCGGTAACTAGGGCGAAGGGGTCTCATCCAGCCCTAAAACAGTAAGATCAAAACTATCTGCTCCCCCTTAGGGGTCCCACTCCCCTGCCTATGGGACCCATAAGTAAGCAGAGGGGCAAATGTCCCAGATGGACTCAGTCCAGCTGAGCCCCAAATTCTCTCCCCTTTCCCTCCCCTAGAAGGATGAGCACTCCTGCTCCCCGTATTCCTAAAACCAGGCAGGGATGGTTCAAGCTCAGGCTGAAGGCCCGGCCCAGCCCCCTGGAGAGGAGCAGGGAGAGGCTACTGGGCTGAGGGGCTGACATGAAGGCTCTGCCGGTTGAGTCTCTCTGGGTGGTGGGACGCCATGTGGGAGAACTCCCGGAAGATGTCCAGATAGGTGGTATCACCTGTAAGGAGATGGTGTGGGAGGGGAGAAAAGAGAACAGATTCAGGCCTGGACCCCACTCACCTCCCGCCATGTTATTCAGGGATCCAAGGTGGAGGAAACCTCCAAGATCAGCCTTTAAAAGTCAAGGATCCCCAAACCCTCTCTCTCCCTACCCCACATCCTGGGCCCCAAGTCTAGAGGCCCCTCATCCTCCTCCCCTCCCCAACCTGGGAGTCATAATCAAGGCCTGAGAACAGACACAACCCCATCCCACTGGGCCCCAAGTGCTCACCTCCAGGGCCTCACTGGCTTTCCCCTGGCCCTCCTGGGATGGGAACTACTCTGCCCCTCTCACAGAGAGACTTGGGTTCAGATCCCCACAGCAGAGGGAGGGTGCTAGACTCCCAGTCAGCCTATGGCTCTTCTGGGACCTTCACAGCCTGAGCCCACCTGGCCCCCATTGCTGGGGGCCCATATGGTCATTAGAGGAGAGGGCAGCTCCGGGAAGGGATGGCAGTCAAGGAAGAGAGAATCCAGCAGAAAAGTGAGTTAGTAAGTTTGCTGTTGGGACAGGTTCTGTCTGCAGCCATCAGGTAAAGTTGAGGTCAGGTAGAGAGTCCAGGACCTGGTGGTACTTCAGGCTGCTCCCAAAGCCCCAGGACCCCTGGAGGGAAGGGGGAAGGGGCAGGGGGAGCCACGCTGAGCTATCACCCTGACGCTCCCAGATCCTGGCCAGAGACAGAGCAGAGAGAGACCAAGCAGCACAGCTGAGAGATAAGACGTCCCATCCAAAGATGTGTCCAGAGCCCCCGAGGCTGAGATCCCAGTGAATAAGTGAGCCCAAGCAGGAGTAGGTGGGAGTGGAGTGAGATTTTTATTAAGAGGGTTTGATTCAGGAGACCATGGAAGGAAGAAAGAAAGGCAGAATCCCAGATAACTGGTTCAAAAGGTTCAAACAAAGCTCAGAGCCATGGAGAGGCCCCATTTGGTCCTCAGGGGAGGGAGGGTGCACAGAAAGCAAGCAGAAGAAAATAGGTTAATTCAGTTTAGCACTTATTTACAGTGAGAGGGGGAACAGGGAGCTTGCCAGCTGGGGGAGCCCACTCTGGCTGGCCCAGCCCCTGTGCTGCCTACAGAGCCTCCCTCTCCCTGGGTGGCGGTTTGCATAGTGATACCCCTCCTCCCCAACCCCTCCCCAGCCTGGCTAGGGCAGCAGTGGAGGAGGGGTTGAGTGACCAGAAGCTTAAAGCCCTCCTGCCCCAGCTATGAACTCCCTGGTCCAAGGGAGCCTTGCAGCTGCCCCGACTCCCCACCCCACATCTAACTCAGCTGTATCTGTATCTTATGCCCCTTTCGGTTTCTAGGAAGGCAGAGGGCTCTGTGAACATGCTTCCCCTCGAGTCTCTCAGCCTCTCCAATCCCATCCCTTTCCCAGCCCATGTTCCCTTTCATCCATCTCCCTCCAACCCAAACCCAGAGAGCAATAGCTGTCCATATGGGGGAAAGTGAGGCCCATTGGCACATTCCATGCTCCAGTGATGCCCCAACCCAGAACAGGAGGAGAAGGAAGCGGTCCAGTGGCCAAAGACTGTTTCCCAACCCCTCAGGTATCCTGACTAAAGGGAAGGGCTGAGAAAGAGATGGGATTGTAGCCAGAGTCCTGGGGGGAGGGGGAAGAGGAGAGAGAGGCTTCCGGTCACAAAGAAAAACCCAAAGTTAAAAGTTGGTGGCTCAGGGCATTTCCTGTCCCCACTCAAAAAAAAAACCCCAAAAACTCAGCAAAGAAAATCCAGGAGGGAGAATTCAGGAAGGACTGTCTACATAGCTATCGGCCAGTAATAAAAAGGTTGGACAGCCTCATCCTGACACAAGCAATCCTGTAAGTTCCTCTGACCCCTTTTCCTCTTACAACTCCCCCCCCACCTCATTTCCCCATGCCAGGTTCCCAGAGAGGATGACTCTTCCATCCATCCATCCATCTGTCTAGGCCATGCCCAATAGGCTCTGTTTGAGGAAAAGGGAGTCATGGCAGGTAGATGGACATTTGGAGAAAGAAGAGAGGCCAAGATCTCCAGTCAAAAACCCAGATGGCACTAGGGGGGTGGAGGTGGAGGTAATGGTAGCAGGAAGGGAAGGCCAGTTTAAAAAGAGTCTGGCAGCAGCACCTGGGGCAGCAACCTCATGGACACTTCCCCTTGTGTTGTTGTTAGGGGGAGGGGGGCACTGAGCTGGTTCTCTGAGCACCCACTGAGCACCCAACCGGCCACTGAGCCCCACTGCCAAGCACCCAGCAGAGCAAATCCAGGGCCCAAACCAGAAACATAAACGTGGTGGGAAGTAAGAAAAAGTGCACAAAGTTGCTTTATACAATGACTCTCAATAAGGTACCGATACAGTATTTCTCCTTTAAAGGTCTGGGGGCCAGCAGTGTCCAGTCTCTGTTCCCCTGACAGGCCCTGCGTCAGGGGCAGTGCCACTGCCCACCAGTAGAGAGAAGAGGATCCTGGGGGACAGGTTGGACGTGGCCAGCCACGCCATCCAGCCAGAACGCCAGCATTCAGGGGCCAAGGGAATGGCATCCTGAGCCTGGCCCAGGACTGATGAAGGGAGGCGGAGCCCAGGCCCCAGAGGAGGGGGGTGACCCCTGCTTGGAGGGGCCCCGAAGCCTCAAAGGCTCTGAGTTAGGCTCCTGCCAGACCAGAGTCCTTGAAGATCAGCCTTGGGGGGTGTGGGGTGGGGGGTGGGAAGTAGAGGGGAGAGAAAAAGATCTGTTGGCCTTGGGGCCCAAGGATGCTTCACTGAGGTACATGGGTCTGGATCCTCTAGATAATTTCCCTCCCCCTCCTCTTCCCAGCCTAGGGCAGAGTCCAGTGGGTCTTAGACTAGGAAGAGGAGCTCTGGATGTCTGGGGGATGCTGAAATGGGGAGGGGGGGTTCCTGGGATGTGAGGAGAGTGTGGGCCAAGATGACCCATGTGGGAGCCCTTAGGAGCGTGAAAGCTCTCTCTAGCCCTGATGATACGATAGACCTGTCTACAAGGGGGAGAAAGGTCAGGAGGCAGAGAGGGCCTATGGAGAGAGGACAGGACCAGGCTGAGAAGGCTGGCTGGGCAGTGGAACAGAGGTCTGAGGAAGGAGACAGATGCCTGGGATCTGACCTGATCATGGAGCATGCGAGGTGGGGGGTGGGGGACCAGGGACTCTGAGGAGGTGGGATCTGGGTAGCTCCATCAGGCTAGACCCAGGTAGGAGAATCACCCCAGGCTCCAGATGCCTCCCAATTAGAGAGCTACTTCCTCCCCATGCTGCACGCCATGGCAGATAGACTGGGAGGTGATTCCCCTGATCTGCTGGACCCCAAGGCCATCCCCAGTACCCGGCTAATCTGTCAGAAAATGGGGCAGGGACAGACACAGGCTCCAGGCTTGGCTTCCAAGGCCCCAACTCCCCCCCCCCCACACACATCCCCTCAGGAACAAAACAAGGAGAGAAGGGGGTGGGTGGGGACCAGGGTGCTAACACTCATCAATAGTAAGGCTGATGAACTCCTGGATACATTTCCGGTACTGGAGTTCAGTGGGGCTGCTGCCGGGGTATTGACCTGGCTGTCCAAGGGGTCCCTCAGCTTCCCTCATCTCCTCATTCATCCGAGCCAGTCGAAGCCTGGAGGGGGGCGGGAAGGGGATGGGACAGAGAGAATGTGCTATAGACCATTGTGCCACTCCTCTCACACATACGTGTACACAGACAGACACTTCGATGCACATGTATACATATACTCACACACATACATACATACACTTATACACACACATATACATATATATACTTACATATACACACAAACACATGTATACACACATATACAAACACACACCTGTATACACTCATATACACACAAACACACATGCACAAACACACACACTTACACATATACACACAGCATGCACACATACACACAAATATGCTTACATGCATATTCACACATACATGCACACACTCATATATGCATACACATGAAGATGTGTTGTAGTTATGTCTGATTCTTTGTGAACCCATATGGAGTTTCCTTGGCAAAGATATTGGAGGGGTTTTGCCATTTCCTTCTCCAGTGGATTAAGGCAAACAGAGGTTAAGTGACTTGCCCAGGGTCACACAGCTAGTAAGTGTCTGAGGGCAGATTTGGACTCAGGTCTTCCTGACTCCAGGCTCAGAGCACTACTCATTGCACCACACCTAGCTCACACACACGCACACACACACACACACACACACACACACACACACACACACACACACACACACACACTGGGGCTTCATTTTCTCTTCTGTAGTTCCCCTGCCTCCATGTTCTGGATCCTTCCCCCAGCTCTGACTCAAGGAGGGACCCCAAGCATTCCCAGGACCCTCCTACTCACAGAGTAACAATATCAGCATTGGCAGCCTGGACAGCTATGGCCAGGGGGTCCTGCTGGTCTTCATCCAATGCGTGCTGGTCAGCCCCACGCTTTAGGAACAGACAAACCTGTCTACAAGGGGGAGGAAGGTCAGGGGGCACAGGAACACACAGCTCCCATCTCTCAACGCCACCCCTTCCCCAAAGCCGTCCAGCACACAGCCCAGCTTTGGCCCTTCTGTGACCGGTGCTCACCCTGTATGACCCAGGGAGGTGGCATGATGGAGGGGTGCCCGCCCCCGGCTGTCTCTTTGGTTCACATCAGCCCCATTTTGGAGAAGGAATTCACAGATGATCAAGGAACCCTGGAAGAGAATGGAAGAGTCAGACGGATCCAGAAGTCCCATATATTGGTCTCCAGTTACTGTCAAGCAGCTTTGTAGCTCAGTGGACAGAACACCAAGACAGGAGTCAGGAAGAGCCGAGTTCAAATCCAACCTCAGACACTATCTGTGTGATCTTGGACAAGTTGTTGTGAGGATTAAATGAGATAATATTTACAAAGCCCTTAGTACGGTTCCTGGTGCATAATAAATGTTTATTTCCTTTCCTTCTCCCCCATCACCAACAAGCGGATAATATCATTTTCCAATATCTGACTTCTTCAGGCTAGACCTAGGGGACCCCTGGAGGGCAAACATCTGGCAAGTTTTTGAGTGTGTGTGGGCATCAGATAACAGCATTAAACTATCAGAAGCAGTGCATCACAGTGAGTAGAGAGCCAGCCTTGGAGCCAGAAAGAGCTGGGTTTGAGTCCCAACTCTGACATGTACTGGGATCCTGAGCAGGGGACTTAACCTCTTAGCCCCCCAGCCCGAACTCTCTAAGACTAGAAATTGCAAGAAAAGATGACAATCTACATTGCCTGCGGGATGCTTTTCCCTGGGGATTCCCTATGGGAATAAAATCAGAGGTCTAGTCCTTGTCCTGATGGGGCAGCTAGGGGGAGCTGCAGTGGATAGAGTGCTGGGTCTGGAGTCAGGAAGTCCTGGTTGTTCAGTCATTTCAGTCATGTCTGACTGCGATTCCATTTGGCATTTTCTTGACAGATACTGGAGTGGTTTGCCATTTCCTCCTCTAGCTCATTTTACAGATGAGGAAACTGAGGCAAATAGGGTGAAGTGACTTGCCCAGAGTCACACAGTTAGTAACTGTCTGAGGCCAGATTTGAACTCAGAAAGAGGAGTCTTCCTAGGCCTAGAATTCTATCCATTGTGCCACCCAGCTGCCTGGAGTTGGGAAGATCTGGATTCAAATCCAGCCTCAGACACTTACTAGCTGTGTGGTCCTAGCCAAGTCACTTACTGGGTGTTGACCTCAGTTTCCTCAGCAAAATGGGGATGATAATAGCATCTGCCACCTGGAGATGTGATAAAGATCAACAAGATACTTGGAAAGCGCTTGGCGCAGTGCCTGGCACATGGTAAAGGCTGTATAAATATTGCTAATTATAAATGTTATACATAAGTAGCTCTAAGATACATTATACATACACACACATAGATGTACATGTGATAATAGTTTAGCTTTGAGCCTCAGGGCAATGACATCTTCAGCCTGGACTCAAAGCTCTCCACAATCTAGTCCAACCCAATATAACCCACAGCAACCCCTCCTTTACAGCAGGAATGCAGGAAGGCTTTCAGCGCACATTGAATTGAATCAAAGCCGCTATGAGCCTCAGGCTAAGTGGGGATGGGGAAGGGGGAGACAGAAGAGGAAGATCTGGTTCCTATCCTCAAGGAGACCCCAGTCAGGTTGAGGAGATTGGCACTCAAGGCCCGGAGGCAGAGAGCAGCTCGGAGAGTGCTCAGGCACTGTCCTGGAGAGTCCAGAGCTTGGCTACATGCTCTAGGCAGAAAGAGCTCTGTCTGAGAGCCCAAGAGAACCAGAGCTCCCTGTGCCCCATGGAGTGGTCAAGGAAGGCCTCCCAGATTGAAGAGGATCATGGCTGGGCCCTGAAGGAAGGGCAGGACTGGGTTAAGCACAAACAAGATGGAAAAACACTGCAGAGGTGGAGAAGGGAGGTTGAGCCCAGCATGGCTGGACTCTGGAGAGACCAGAGAGGAGAGGGATGACCACCCTTTGGAGAAGTTCTACATCATCCTATGCACAGAGGGGTGGAGAAGGGTGTGAAGGGTGGTGCAGGACCAGGGCAGGGGGAAGGACAGGTAAATAATCATAGCAATGGGTGATAACAGGCCACCTACACAAGGGGGATCAAAGCGGGAAGAGACAAAAATGGAGGAAGCCCATCGGGAGGTTATTAAAGTGCTCTGGTGAAAGGCCACAGTGGATCCGAACTGGGGGAACTGGAAAGGGAGGGCTGTATGAGAGAGACACCAGGAAAGAACAAGATCTGTTCTCACACACACCCCCAAACCTCGGCCAACAGAGCACAAGCCTGGCATGTTCCTTGAGGGCAGGGAATGTACCACCAGGACCTAATAGAGAGCCAGACAAACAGAAGGTGCTTTAAAAATGCATGTTGATTGATGGGTAATTTAGCTGGGATTTAGGTAACCCATTAAGATTTCCAGGATACTTTCTACACATCAGCAATCCTTAAAGTGTGGTCCAGGGGAACCTTTCCAGATGGTCCTTGAGGTCAAAACTATGTTCATAATAATATGAAGACATTTTGACCTCTTATAGTAAATATCGATAGATAGAACCCCCATGAGCATAAGCTCATTAGGAGAGTCCTTGCTCGTTTTTTTAAGAATATAAAGGGATAATGAGATCAAAAACTTTGAGAATCACTATACATTATATTATTCAAACCTCAAAATAACCCTGTGAGGCAAGTGTTCTTATTAACCCCACTTTACAGATGAGGAAACTGAGGCAACTTGAGGTTAAGTGACTTTGTGGTCATACTGCTAGTGAATGTCTGAGGCTGGATTTGAACCCAGATCTTCCTGGTTCCAAGGCCAGCCCTCTACTCACTCCACCATCAGGTTTGGTGAGTAGCCAGAGGGCAGGCAGTAAGATACCTTTGCTGAGGTGAGTTCACAGCTCAGGCCCATGTCCTGATTTCTGAGGCAGAAGCCACCCATGGTCCCCATCACTCACCCCCATCACTGCCTGGATCAGCGGTGTCTTGCTCTCGTCCTCCTCGTTGACCCAGTTCACCTCAGCCCCATGGGCCAGGGCCTCGGCCAGGACAGGCAGGTTTCTGGCTCGAGCCGCCCGGTAGGCCAGCAGCCCTGGGTACAGTTCTCGGCTGTCCTCAAGGTCCCAGGTCTCACGATCACCCTCAGCACTGGAGTCTTCTGATACTTCACCCTCTGGGAGAAGGGAAAAGGAGGGGGGAGTGAGGGTAGTAGCACCTTTCCCTTTCCTCCCTACCAGAGATCTCCTTCACACAAGGGAAGGAAAAGGGACCTGAGTCCCAGCCTGAAAAAAATGACAGAGGCGGCCCAAACAGGCAAAGGGGTCCCCAGTGCCTAAAACATTACTAAAGAGAAACAGAACCACAACTGTGGTAGGGCAATCTGGGCTTTGTCCCAAGGCACTCAAATTCAATGGGCACATTTCTAGAGAGTACATGCTTCCCAAAGGACAATACCATGAATTCAGGCCTTCCTCCCACCTTCCCTACAGTGGCCAACCCTTAGGCAGTGTGGAAATCTTGTGGCAGCCTGAAATGCCCTTCATCTCTCCATATCCCAGTTGGTCTCCTGCCCACTCTCCTTTCTCTTCCCTCTCCCCTACATGCTAGGCACCAGGGGGCAATGCCTCGATCCAGCTTGAAGCACCTGTATCTGAGCACCTGAAATCACAGGCAGGTGATCTTGGGGCCCTCTAGGCTCCCTCCCCCCATCCCTGGTTGAAGACTTGAAGGCCCTACCCTGCCTAACCCATGGCTTGCCCGAAGTAGCACACACCTTCTTCCATGACACTGTCTACCACAGAGCCAAAGACGAGGATGTCCGAGCTCCCATCTGTGCTGCCACCGAGGCCACTGTCACTGCTCAGACCTGTGGGGCCAATGGGAGATGGACCCAGGGGTCCTGAATACCAAGGGGCAAGGATCTTGATTGAATGGCATGCTGGAAGGCAGGGGGTATTTGCTCTCTTTTGTCTACTGCCCAGCAGGACCAAGCCAGGGACTAGGATGGTGTCCTCAAAGTGGGAAGAATGGGGGTCCATGGAAGGTTTTTTAACTCAACCTAGGCTTAAGCAGAAGGAAAGAGATGGCCCGCTTATGACCCCAAGGCCTAAAGCCAAGAACTCTAATCTCAGTCAGCCTCTCCCCCAGGCAGAAAGGGCTAGTGAGCCAGAGACTGAAGGGGCTTGCAGCTGGATCCCTTCTCCATCTAAGAGGGACAAGAACCTGGGGAAAGGGAAGAAATTGTACTCCTCACAGAATCATAAGGCCCAACTCCACCTCCCATTCACAGTCTAGAAGGGAGAAAAAAATAAAGAAATTCTGTTGAATTATAGTTAAGTTTACTGAATTAGGCATTTGGTAAATAGGAGCATGGGAGCCTGGATGGGTGAGGGCAAAATGGACAGATGTGAAGGGTGTATGTGGAGATAAGTACATGCACGCACTTGACTAAGTCCCTGGCTCTAGGCAAGACCAGTCTTGTTCCAGGGGCACAGATATCCACAGTGAGGGTCAGACAGACAGACAGACACACAACTCCTGCTATGATGAGCCGGAGGTTGGGGTGGGGATTGGGGAAAAGGGCCTTGCCTCTGGACTATGTGCCTCTCTATCATCCACGATCCCCATCAAGACCAGGACAGACTGGGGTCAGAGAGACTGCTGATGTCTGGGAAGGCTGCAGTTCTCTGCACCCAGGATATTTAAGGGTGGGGCACTGATGGGAAAGAAGCTCTCCTCAGGGACAGTCTCTTGGCCCCCTGGAAGGTGGGGCTCTTAAACTCAAGCTTTGCTAAGATCTCTCCTCCCCATCCACGTCACTGGTGCTAAGTTGTTTGATTGGGGTGGGGTCTTGCATTAGAGGCAGAGATCCCCAGGCTCAGTCTCCATCTGAGTTTGGGAGTCAAAAGAATCATTTCTGCTCTCTATCTTATTCCAAACATAAAGCGCTATTTAAAGAGGAGGCTGAGTTCTTCTCTTTCCCATCTGGGTGCCAAGGCCCCTTTGGGCTTTCTTGCTTTCCCCCTTCCCTGATCCCTAAGCCTAACTGATGGTCTTCCCAACAGCTCCAAGGAAAAGGGTGTGTAAGATGTGATGCAGGAGGCCCTGTAGTTTCCATTCGTAGCACCCCAGCACACACTTATTCAGAACTTTGGCTAGCTCCTGGCTGTCTCCTCCTCTCCTTCACCTTTCATGCTAACACCATCCTCACCAAACATCGCCAAGCTCATCCCTACCTCTAGGCTCATGCCTAGTCTAATGCCCCCCCCCCCCCAGTTACCTAAGTAGGACTCCTCCTCCCAGCTGAGCCTCCAGCCCCCTAGAAAACCGACTTCTAAGTCCCCAGACCACAGTACTGTCTTTCCTGGGATCATAGGATGATAGATTTAGAACTGGCCTCTTAGGGTCATCTCATCTCACTCCATCATTTTACAAATGAGGAAGCAGTCTCAATGAGGGGAAATGACTTGCCCAAGGTCACAATGGTTAAGTAGCAGAACTGAGATTGAATCCAGGTCCTATGACTTCAAATACTGCTCTTTCCATAACATCATGTATCAGTAGCTATAGTTAGACTCAGCCCTGCTCCAGGGCATGCACGAGGAGAATCTAGATAGTCCTGTGCACTCCCTCAAGTCTTTCCCAGTCTCCCTAGTTCTCCTTGCCTCCCCAGGGTAGATTCTATCCTAGTCTCCTGATTCCAGGCTGAGACAGCACTACAGGCTAGTCACCATCTGGGTCATCAGAGGGCAGAGATTTAGAAGCAAATCTGTAACCCAGAAGGAGATACAAAGTATTCCTCTGTCATCCTAGTGGAATGTCTTTAGTGGTTGGTCTCAGAGATAGGGAATGTGGAAAAACTTGCCTCAGGGCCAAGAAATAAGCCAAGGAGCTCAAAAGGAAAAAGAGAAAAGGGTCCACTTGGCCCCCAAGCCTGGCCCTCTCCTCCCTCAACCCTCAGGACAGGACTGTTTCTAGCCCTGCCTTCCCCCTACCCTCCCTCTTTGGGCTGTGTCTCTTCAACTCGGCATCTGCAGCAGCCACTGTGATCAAGACCACTCAGCTGGTGAGCGGATCTCGGATCTGTCCCCCAAGAAGGAGAAAAAGCTGGGAGAAAATCACCATGCCTCCTGCTTGGGTCATTTTCCCAGGGTTCAATCCAGCCCAGCCTGGAGCAGGGAGGTGGGAGGGAGAGAAGCCTGGTGGCCACAGCTCCCTGCTGGCTACTCTGCCACTGAGGGTGGAGAAGCCTGGTTCAAACTAGCTGTTGGTCAAACAAAAATGAAGAGGAAATGCCAGCCAATCATTAGGCTCTGACTTGGTTCTGACTGAGAACCTGCAGCCATGAGACCTTCAGCCCAGAAGGTTGGCCTCGTCACCTCAACACTCTGGTGGGGCTGTGTATTTCCCCCAAAGGAGCAGATCACAATCCCCACCTGCAGCACTCTTGGGATAGCAAAATGGACAAGTGGTCCGCACCCTGGACTTGGGAAGGCCTGAATTCAAATCTGGCCTCAGGCACTTACAGCTGTGTGACCTTGGGCAAGCCACTCATCTTGCCTCAGTTTCCTCAACTGTAAAAGGGGGTAATATAAAGGCACACCTCCCTCCCAGGGCTATGGCAAGGTCCATCTGAGATAACATTTGTAAAGTGCTTTGGAAACCTTAGAGTGTTATGTAAATGCCAGTCACTATTACTATGTCACCAAAGGCTGGTTTACCCCACTTGCTGGGGTTTTCCTTTATTTCTCTTGACATTTCAAGGATACTATTGAAGCACAGAAACTGTCCTTTGGTTCTCCCTTGCTTCTGCTCACTATACTTGGATTTTCAGATGGATTTCTGATCTCATTCACTCAGGAATTCCTTCCAGTGATGCACCTCCTGCCCCACAGGCAGCCGCCCACCCTGAGTGACTTGTTCATCTCTTCTCATAAGTTCCCCAGAGAGAGGGACAAGAAGGCCTCCCATCAGCAGTGTGCCAATGCCATGTGACAAGGACATCAAATAATGACACCCTTTATCCCTGTTCTCCTTCTCACTAAGAAGCATCAGGTCATAGAGGAGTGAGGATCTGTCCTGGAGTCACAAAGACCTAGGTCCAAGCCCAACCACTGAGCCAGCCTGGTTGTGAGACCCTAGGCAAGTCATTTAACTTTTAAGTGCCATGGGCAACTCCTGAAGACTGTAAGTGGTGGACAAGCTATCAATCTGCATTTTTACAGATGGCAGATTCCCTGACACCAACGACATCAGAAGAGCACTGTGGGGAGAGCACTGGCCCTCCAGTCAGAAGGACTTGAGTTCAAAACAGAAAGGACCTTTCTTAAGGTCACAAAGATAATAACTGACAAGACAGTGATTGACAACCAGTTCTTCTGGTCCACTCTCCCTACACAGGGAGAACTCAACTTTCCCCTCTCAGAACTAGATAAATCTAACCACCAAACAAAAAGAAAGAAGTTAAGGAGGTGAATAGAATTTTAGAAAAATTAGATATGATAGATCTCTGGAAAAAACTGAATGGGGATAGAAAGGAATATACCTTTTTCTCAGTGGCATATGGCAATTATACAAAAACTGACCATGTATAAGGGCATAAAAACCTCACAGTGAAATGCAGAAAGGCAGAAATATTAAATGCATCCTTTTCAGATCATGATGCAATAAAAATTACATTTAATAAAGGACCATGGAAAGATAGATTAAAAAGTATTTGGAAATTAAATGAATTAATTCATTTTCCCTATATAACTACATTGGCCTAGTCATTACCACCAACCCTACAAGTCCTCTCCTTGAAATGCTGGAACCTGGAATTCTAGTTTAGGTGCCCTTGAGATGACATCTCTACAGATCTCTGGAGTCCTCACAGCCCATCACAGACCCACAATGCCTCTGAATCAGGTGTTTCCTTGGAACAAGTAAAGTTCTAGCCTCAGATTGTTGACCAGGAAAGTCAGGATGGGGTAGAAGCATGGGATGGGGAAAGGGAGCCACTGGAGTGGAGGAAGTGACTGTCCCCCTCTCTCTCCCTCCCTCCTTTCCGTGCAGGCCATTGCTCTGAGATTACCTTACCTCCGGCCGGGAGGCACGCCTCGGTGCCCCCGGGGCCCAGGCCACTGTCCCACTGACCAGCTGCTGGGGGGGCCTGCGCAGACATGTGGCCAGCACCTACGAGGAAGGTGGATGGAACAGGACGGGGATTAATGGGGCAGAGCTCCTGGAAGCCAGAGGGGGATGGGCAGGAGCCCACAGTGTCCCCCAAGGCCCAGGGTGAGGTGGGGGGTGCCAGGGATCCAAAGGAGGGGAAGTAGCTCGGGACTTGTCCTAACCCAGCACTGTAGAGGAGCACAGACATGTGATCCCAATCCTACCTCTGAATCCCTCGAGTAGCTATGTCAGAGGCCCTGATCTCAAGAGACAGCAAAAAGGTGGAAACAGGAGGAAGGGGAGGGAGATGAGCTGCGCTGCTCCCACCCAGCCAGCCTCTCACTTACTTCTTGGTCCTGCCCCAGCTGCTCCCGTGTCAAAGTAGGAGAAGAGTGAGTCCAGCTCATCTGGACAGAAGAGAGAGTCACGTCGAAATTTCCGTTCCAAAGTGCTGGCTGAATGGGGAGGAGGGGGAGGGACGTGAGTGCACTGTTCAGCATTTCCCTCCCCCCCCCCCCACAAGGCCTCATGCACCTGAAGCTATCAGGCCAATACTCCCAGTTCTCCCCACCCAGCCCCTCAAGGCCATGGTTGAAGAGGGAGATAAAAACAGTGAGAAAGCCTCTGGACCCATCAGATAGCAGGTTGGGGGCCAAGGAGACAATAGATGGGGGGGTGGGTTTCATTTCACAAAAGATGCAGAGGAGACATGGGCCAGCTAGCTTGCAGAATTTCCAAGCACGAAAGCCAAGGAAGGAGGGCATGAGAGGTTTGGGGTCTGAGGGCCCCCACCTGATGACAGCGCTGCAGGGGAGATGGTGGCAGGCTCCTGACGGAGCTGGCGGCGCATCCTGGGGACCCGGGGAGAACTCTGGTGCCGCCGACATTTCTTCATGCTCCATCGCCGGGGCTTGGCCTCCCCCCCACCAGCTGTCTCAGTGGCCTCAGCCCCAGCCCCTGGAAGCTTCTTCAGGAACTTTCTCTCCACATATTTGACCTTGATCCAAGCTTCTTTGTCCTGCCTGGGAAGGAGAAGATGAAGGTGAGGACCAAAGGCTCTAACAAACAGCTGACTTGCTCATACGAGGCCAGGCCCACAGCTGCACCACGATCCAGCCTCTGATCCCCTGAGTCCCCCTGCTCTGATGGTCTCGTCACCCTCAAGGCCTGGGTTTCATCAATAAATCCCTGACTTTTAATTTGTTTACATAGTGTCCCCCCATAGGAGAACAGGATGATTTCTGGGAGAATGGAGATAGTCTTGATTTTTCTCTTTGTATCCCAGGATACAACACAGTAATTAGTACATAGTAAGTGCTTAATAAATGCTTATTCATTCTAAACTGACCCTGAGCCTTCCACACTCCTCTATCCCTCTAATCACTGATGCTATCTTTCCGTCTCAACAAACCCTGATCTTCTTGTTCCATCCCCTCTTTGCCTCTAAACCCAATCTGCCATTCCCCTCCCCTGGCCCTGCTTCTCTATCTCCTTAACCCATGATCTTACTCCTCTATCCCTCCCCGCCTCCTGATCTCATCCCCACACCTTCCCAGACTCCTCTGGATTCCCACCCATGATACCATCCTTGATCCACCATCCTCTCAACTTCTGAACTTACTTTTTATCCCCCCCAACCCATGACCCCATCCCTACATCCTCCAAAACTCTAGGACCATTCCTCCATCCCTCTGCCCATGACACTACTCTTTTATGACCTTCTATCCTTTTGCCCACGTCCCCATCCTTCTATCCTTGATACCACTCCATACTCTCAACATCTGAGCCCACTCTTCCATCTCTAAGCCCATCTCCATTGCCCCAACATATGGGCCCAGTTCTCCATCCCACTACCCTTGACGTCATTCCATGCTCTCAACATGCCCACTCTTCCATCGCTCTGTGCATGGCCCCTATCCCTACACCCTTCAAGCCCTGAGCCCATTTCTTCATCCCTCTATCTATGACCTTGTCACTCCATTTTTCCACCCATGAACCCCTCCCTCTATCTCTCTACCCATGATATCATCCCTCCATCTTGCCCATGTGAGTTCAGTCTTCCATCCCTTTGCTATGACCCCAACTCATTATCCCTCCAACCTCTTACCTTGCCCTTCCATTTCCCTCAACCTCCAACCCCAACTCCCAACCCCAGTCCATCCATCACCCTGTCTTTTGACCTACTAACCTGGAACTGGAGGCTGTTGGCTTCTGGAGCCCCAGTTCCTCACACTGAGCCTCATATATCTGGTTCACAGTGCTATTCCCAAGCTCACACATCAGCTGGGAGGAGAAGATTAATAGGGTTAAGCCTCATCAGTGGCTCTGATACACAATCCCAACACACACACACACACACACACACACACACACACATCTGTAGAGATGACACTCACCTTCAGCAGCTCTGGCTCCCATGAGTCCAGTGTCAGAGACCGAACCTTGGAGCAGTGGACCCCCAGACTCCTGGATTACAGGGGAGGAAGGGGAAAACAGGGAGTCAGGGAAGAGGCTAAGTTCAAACCCAGCCTCCTCAGGGCTGACCTAGGATAACCCTCAGTCACATATGGCTTAGCTAACATGAGACTTTCCCCCTAGGCTGCTCATCTCTTCGGTCACATCAGCCCAAGCTGGAAGTGATTAGCTATAGAAATCTGTTCCCAGACTAGATTCTTATGATGCATTCCAAAGCCAGATGAAAATGATTTGGAGATTATCCCAAGCTTGCTTTCTATAGAGATTACCCAGACTGCTGCTCTCTCCACTCCCAAAGGCAGATGAAGCTGCACGAATCCTCCTGAGTGGTCAAAAGGATCCCAACCCTGCCTGGGCATGAATCCTCCATACAACATCCCAGCAGCCATCCAGCTTACTGAGAGACCTTCAGGGAAGGGAAGCTATCTTCTTTCCAAAGAACCAGCTGCTGCCAAAGTTTTTCATACATTGAACTAAGATCTGTTCATCTGCAAATCCACTATGCAGGCAGGGAGTGTCCCAGCTGTTCCCTCCTCCTCAACAGTCCTTCTAATACTTGAAGACAACAAGCATGCCCCACCCCCAAGTTGTCTGTTCTACAGGCTGAACATTCCTAGTTCCTTCAATCCTTGGTCCCCCACCTTTGGATGCACTTTAGCTTATTAACGTCCTTTCAGAATTGGAGCATCCAGCCCATCCATCCATTAGGGAATGGCTGAACAAGCTGTGGTCTATGACTGTGATGGAATATTACTGTGCTCTAAGAAATGATGAGCAGGATAGTTTCAGAAAAACTTGGAAATGAACGGAGGCAGAGTGAAGTGAGAAGAACCAGAACCCTGTACACAGTTACATCAGCATTGTACAACGACCAACTATTCTCAGCAAGACAATGATCCAAGACAACTCCAAAGGACTCATGAGGAAAAATGCCGTCCCCCTCCAGAGAAAGAATGGATGGAGGCTAAATGCAGATCAAAGTATACTATTTTTCCACTTTCTGTCTTTTCGTGTGTGTGTTTTTCCCCTTTAGGTCTATGTCTTCTTCCACAACATGACTAATACGGTAATATGTTTTGCATGATTGAACATGTATAACCTATATCAACTTGCTTACTGTCTCAGGGAGAGGGCACGTGAGGGAGGGGAAGAGAAAATTTGGAACTCAAATTTTAAAAAATTAATCTCAAATTTGTCTTTACATGTAGTTGAGGGAAAATTTTTAAATTTCAAAAATTAAATTATTATCAAAAAATGAATGAATGAATGGATGAAAGAACGAATGAATGAATAAGAAGCTGGAACATCCAGAAGTGAAGAGAATGATGAAGATAACAGCTACTGTGAGCCAGGCCCTGTGCTAAGCACTTAAAATATCATCCCATCTGATCCTCATAACAATCCTGTAAGGTAGGGGCCATCACTATGCCCATTTTACAGTTGGGGAAACTGAGGCAAGCCGAAGTTAAGTGACTTGCCCAAGGGTACACAGCTAGTATGTGAGGCTAAATTTGAACTCTACAGTGCCACCTAGCTGCGTATATACTATCAAATGCTACAGATGTGTCCTGAACAGAGCAGAGGACAAAAGGGAGACTGTCCCTTTCTCTGAATACTCTGACTCTCAATGCAGCCTGAGAACAAGGAGAGACCAGTCTATGGGATATCCCATCTGTCCCTCCATCCTACCCTTAGGCTTAGGTAAGTCTTGTATCAGCCCCTGAGGCTCTTAATCTGTGATCTCCAATCCCGCTTCTGGGGTTCTTGAAGCCCCAGGACAGAATGGTGGATCAGTGCAATAGAGTGGATAGAATGCTGGCCCTGGAGTAAGCAAGAACTGTGGTCAGATCAACCCTCGGCCACTTACTAGCTGTGTGACCCTGGACAAGTCACTTCACTGCTCGAAGACCCAGTTCGTTCATCCCTAAATAAGGATAATAAATCCCGCGGGACCTGCCTCACAGTGCTAATGGGAGGTGGGTCCAGTGAGATTATGGACATAAAGCCATTTGCAAACTGTACAGTGTTATATCAACATCCATTATTTCTCATTACTTTACCCACAGTCTTGACCTGAGGCTTCTCCCCCAGAGTCCCAGCCATGATGTACTCAGCTCACCTCCCCAATTCCAAGTTACTGAGTATTCAGCCCAGTGGGGATAGAGTGCTGGGAAGGTCTGTGTTCAAATCCTAGTGACTCTGGGCAAGCTCCTTCACCCAAGCCTCAGTTTCCCCATTCACACAATGAAGATAGTACCTGTGGCACCTCCTAGCTCCCAGAGGTCTCAGAGGCCCCAGCACTGGCCTGGGGTTCTGGAGGCCTCTGAGTTGAGGTCCTAGCCTTGGTCCCAAAGTCTCTAAGGCCAGCCCTGGTCCTGAGTCCCCTGCCCCCTCCACCCCATCTCTACTCCCCTCCCCACATACACACCTGTGGATGCCCGAGCACTCAATGCACAGCAGGATACCTAGGTTGATGCTGGCCCAACGGGGGTCAGGCTGCCCACAGTCACAACACTGACCATTGCCTGCCACACTCTGCACCCGCTGGAGGATGCCCTCCCCCTTGCTGCTTCTATCCCTGGTGTCTGGGGCGGAGTCAATGCTGCTGGTGGATGGCGATGCTGTTCGATCCAGTCTCTAGGAAGGGAGAAAGGTGGAGGTGACACCTGGGTCTGGGTATTCTCAGCAGGTACAGGTCCATCCACCTACCACCCACTCCCATCTCCCAAACACACAAAAAGGACGATGAACATACTGGAATGTTGCACTACCAGGTATGGCCAGCAGATGGCAGGGCAGCCCCACTGCGCTGGACCCTGGAGCAGCCAGCTGGCTGGCTGTCTCTAGAACCAGCCTCACCTCGATGTAGTAGCTGTCCGGGCTTTCTCGATAAGCTGAAGCAATGCTAGCCTGGACTGCCTGAACCCAGGCCTGGCGGAGCTTCTCTGAGTCAGCCTGCAGCATGCAGCTCCTGGGAAGGGGGGAGGAGGAATCAGTGCTGGGAGAGGGGAGCCATGTCCCCAACCCTTCCCCCAGGGAGCCCCTACTTTTATACAAGATTCCCCCAAACTGACTGGAGCAGGGAGCACCACCTCCAGAAAACACACCCTGCATCTGGAGAAGAAGGCTGGTATCACCACCCTCCCCACCGCTGGAAGCCCCTCCCTTCCCAGCCAGGATCCAGGCCCCTTACTTTGTAGGAGAGACCACCTCGAAGCAAAACCTCCTCTCTATGTCCTCACATGGCTTCACAGTGCAGAGACGGAGGTCCTCCACCACCACAGTCAACCCATCCTAGAGCGATGGAGCCAGTGAAAGCCCAAACTTGCCAAGTACCCTTCCTAGACTTCGAACCACTAACCTCTGGACCAAAGAACCATTGACTGCTTCACAAAGCAGCCCCTGGCTGGCCAGAGCACTGCCCCATTCAATCATAAGCCCAGCATCTAACCCACTGACCACTCCTCCTGGATCCTGACTCATTAACCTTGGCACCAGATACTGACCCCTTGACCACTCAGTCCTGGAACTCTTAACCACTGATAGGAAATAATAAGCAAGTATTGTGTTATATACATGTATGTTCTATAATGCATTACATACATTATATGTTATATGTGTTACATACATGTATGTTATATAATGCATTAGATTATTATACATATATATATATATAAAACACCAGCATTTAAGATTTATGAAGAATTTTACATATGTTATCTTATGTGAGTACACCATAATCACAGCCCTGAGAACACTCAAGAAGAGAGAAAAAAGAATGACTTTGCTCCATGGACCCCTTTCTGGGGGGAAGAAATGAGGCCCTAAAGCCCCTGGACATTGGGCTTCAAGGGATCAAGAGGGAGAAGAAACCCTCCCCCATCTTCTCCTCCCCTTCCTCTCATTCTCAGCTGGAAATAACCAGAAAGACTCCAGACCCATCAGGTCAGCAGCCCTAGCCCCGCGTGGCTCAGCTCCTTCCCACTCACCTTAAGCTTCTTCTGGTAGACCAGTTGGCTGTTCTGGATGGAGAACCACCTCCTACAAGAAGGAGTATTGAAGTATTGAAAGAGTCAGGGCCCAGAGCATCATCCTCCCCAGAACCTGCCTGCCCTTTCTTCCTTTGGAGGGCCTCATAATATTCCTAAAGCAAAGATCTGATTATGTCTCTCCTCTACTTTTAGTTAAACTAAAACTCCTGTTTGGTATTTAAAAGTCCTTCCTATTCTGGCTCCAACCTTTTTTTTTCCAGGCTCCTTACACATCACTCCTACTCCCCAGGCTTTGCTCCAGCCAGATCAGCCTTCCTATTCACCACATACACCATTCTAGTTCAAACCTCCCTGCCTTTGCACAAGCTGCTCTCCATGCTTGGAATGTCTTCCCTTGCCCCACCTTGAACTCTTAGAAACCCTAGGGTCAGCTCAAGTGCTACCTCTTTCAAGAATCTCTCTGGAGTCCCCTAGTATTTAATGCCTTCCCCCATCCAATTATCTTTTTTGGTATCTATCCTGCATTTATTTAACTTCCAACATGCTATATTCCCCCAGTAGAATATAAACTCCTTGAGGGCAGGGACTGTTTTGTTTTTGCACTTACTGAATGCCTGTGGGGTGATTCATTGATTTCCCCATACTCCCCCTTTTCTCTTCTACCACATCCACTCCAACTCTCACCTATTCCATGTCTTAAAGGCATTGCTGGCTCTCTTGAAGAGGTATCCCTCCATGACTACGCCATTGGGAGCATCTACATCAAACTCCACCTTGGATTCATCATAGGAGAAGTCCTGGTGGAATGAGCGGAAAGATGAAAGGTCAGAGAATGAGAAGAGATTGCCTCAATCTCTTCCCCTTAGCCACCATGCTCTTTCCCCAACATGCACACTCAAATTACCAAAATACCATCACCTTCAAACCAACAGGTTCATTCCTTCCCTTCCCTGAAGGGGAGAGAAGGAGCAGCTAAAGGTGGTGTCCATGGTACTGAAACCAGGTTCTTGTTTCAATCTAAAGACCCTTAGCCACCACCTCCTTCCCTCTATCTCCTCCCCAGGGGCCTCAGCATAATAGGCAAACTCACCTGCAGCAAAGTCTGAAGTCAACAGGTTCCCAGGGGCAAGAGAGAAGAGGAAAGGAAAGTTGAGTGAAGGACCTCCTGAGTGATGACAGCTCCCAACTGTATCCTTATTCCCAGGTAGCATCTTCCTAATAATTGCCCCAAGAGGGCAATCCCACATGAGGAGGTCAATCTTTCCCTATTTTTCCCCTGAAGTTTTATAAAAACTTGGAAGTGTCCTTAGATATACAGTCCACAACTCACCACCACCACCACTGGACACATAGGGAGACAAGTTTAAGAGGCTAAGTGACCTTCCTGAGGTCACACAGTGGGTAAGTAGAAGTGCCAAGGCTGGACACCAGGTCTTTTGCCTCTCACTTCAACATTCTTTGCACTACATCCTAGGATTTCATTGAGAAATGATCCTGCCATCCATCACTTTTGTACACACTGAGTCCCAGAGAGGAGAGTTGACTGGCCCAGCATCACACAACCAGCCATTGGCAGAGCTGCAGCCAGATCACAGGTCTTCTGACTCTCTCCATGCCCCAAAAAGCCACCATGATCTTGGGTAGTGAGGTCCCCCTGTCCTACACAGTGATGGAAATTCCCCCCAATGAGGTCATCCTTTGGTGTTTGGATCTTCACTAAGAAGTGACTGAGCTCTCCCCTTCTCACCTAAGAAGTTCCATCCCTGGCCTGAGGACATAATACAGCATATCAAAGAATGTGAGTGACCCTGAATGACCTTGGGACTTCTTATTGTTGAGGCATTTTCAGTCGTGTCCAACTCTGTGACCTCATTTGGGGTTTTCTTGGCAAAGATACTGAAATGATTTGCCTTGTCCTTCTCCAGCTTGTTTTACAGATACTGAGGCAAACAGGGTGAAGTGACTTGCCCAGGGTCACACAGCTAGTAAATGTCTGAGGGGAGATTTGAACTCAGGTCTGACTCCAGGGCCACCTAGCTGCTAGTGGACTACCTTCCACCTACTGAAGTCTCCAAAAAGGAACGTGACTCATTCTTCTCTGCCTCTATCAATGGCAGATGAAGGAGGAGAGACTTCATTTAGATGCAAATAATTACTTTCTTGACTTATGGTACAGTGGAAACAACACTGAATTCGGAATCTTAGGACCCAAGTTCAAATCCCAGGTCTGCCACTCACTACTTATGTAACCTTGGAAAATCACTTGATCTCTCAAGGTTTCCTCAACTGAAAATGAGAGGGCTGGATTAGCTACCCTCTGAGGTGCTTTTCAGTTTGAGAAATACAGTCAGGGGTGGGCTGAACCAACTAAGGCTGAGTCACAAGAATTCACTGTGAAATTTTCAGTGTGCCTATTTACACCTTGGACTTCAGCAAGTGCTACAAATTAGGACTTGATTTGTGGTTTTGTTGGTTGTCTAGACTTAAGAAAGTGGTGAGGAAAATGTTAGCAACACAGATTAAACTTAAAAGTGTGTTGTGTGCACTTTTTTTTCGGAGAGCTGGTGGTTAAACATTGGCCAATATATTCCTATCAGTCATGATGTGGAGTTAGACCTGGGTGCAGAGTCTGAAAAAGTAGATGGAATCCATCCTAATATATTGAGTTGGGGTGGGGGGAAGCCCTGATTAGGAGCAGGGGGATAGCCACTCATGGTCAGCCTTCACTAGCAGATGGTCTGACATCTGAGAAGTTTAGAAGACATGGCACTCCACGGGAAGGTCATTCCTTCTGTCTTGAAAACCTAGAGGCCCTGCCCAATTCCTGCTTTCAAAAGGGCTATGGGGGTGCTGGCTCTGGAGGAATTCAGAGAACCTGAGGGGATCATAAAAAAACAGACTTTTCCTTCTCTGGTGTCACTGGGTCCCAGAATAGGGACCTTAGAGAGGGAGGGACCCTAGATCAAGAGCTTAAAGGACCTTAGACGTCATTGAGCCCAGTCCCCTCATATTACAGACAAGGAAACTGAGACCTCAGAAAAGCCAAGTGATTTTCCCAGAATTGCATAACTTATAAGTGTTTGAGGAGGGATTTGAACTCAGGTCTTCCCGATTGAAAGTCCTGTATTCTACCCTGCCATACCATGCTTAGGCTGACAGTGGCATGGCTCACAGAGAACAGCTAGCCAGCTGTGCAAGGAGAGAAGTCAATAGAATGGATGGGAGAATGGTCCCTACCCCCCCCCCAAAGCAGCATTTCTAGTAACCCTCTTTCAGCCCTTCCCCTGGCCCTGGGGGGAGGGGGAAAAAGAGGAAGTGGGGGGACAATGTTACAGAGTGAGGAGCCCACAGGGCCAAGACTAGGCACAGACACAGAGAATTCAGTCTCTAAGGTGTCTAAGATACCCTGCCTTGGTAAAGCTTAATTATCTACAGAAAAACAAAACAAAACCAAAAACATCCCCCCAAATACATTTGCAGCTTCATCTAAGCCCCAAAACGCTTACTAAGCATCTTCTGTGTGCCAGGCACAATGTCCAGACACTGAGGACACAGGGACAAAAATAAGATGGTGCCTGCCCTCAAGGAGCTTCCACTCTGCTGGGGGAATGGGGACAGGAAGGGAGGGCCACACTCCATACAGCCAAGTTCAATGACCTTCGAGGAAGGAGTTAGTGCTAACAACATGGAAGGGGACAGGGAAAGCTTCGTGGAGGAGGCAAGATCTGAGTTGAGTCTTAGAGAAAGAGAAGGCAAAGTGAAAGATAAAGAGGAAACATTCCAAGTGTGGAAAATGTTTGGGCAATTTGTTGTGCCAGAGTTGTGTTGTGTTTGGGGGTCTGGCTTGGCTGAAAATTAAATTGTACAGAGGGAAGTAATGTGAAAGAAGATGGGAAAAGCAGGTAGAAGCTAGGCCATGGAGGGTCTAAAATGCCAGGCTGAGATTGTGTATTTTATCTTAGAGGTGATAGGGAGCCATTGAAGGTCCTTGAGCAGGGGAGTGATACAGTCAAACCATGAAAATTATTTTGGCGGGTGTGTGGAAGATACATTGGAAAGACTGAAATTCAAGTGACCAATCAGGCAGCTATTAAAACAGTCCAAGCAAGAGGAGATGAGAAACTAAATTGGAAGGGTGGTTGTGTGATTGAAGAGAAGAGGACGTGGATGAGAGATATTGTTGAGGCAAAATCAACTAGACTTTGCAGCTGACTGGATATGGGGAAGGCGGTGGGTAAAGGAGAATGAGCCATCAAAGGTAACTCCAAGGTTATGAATGTGGGTGACTAGAAAAATGGTGCTGGGGGCGATGGCAACAGGAAAGTCTGGAGGAGGAATAACTTTAAGGCAGAGGCTGAGTTCTGACTTGGAGATGTTGATTTGAGAAGCCTATAGGAGGACATCCTGGAGACGTCCTCCAGGTAAATGCTGAGGGAGAAGGGCTGGGTGGGAGGCATGCACCAAGGGTAATACTTGAACCTGCGGGAGGTGATGAGATAAAGGAGACAGACAGAGACTGAGACTGAGACACAGACACACAGAGAGATGAGACAGAGACAAAAAAGAGAGAAAAAAGAGAAAAAGCTAGAGAGGCAGAGACAAAGACATGGACATATCAGAGACAGAGACAAAGGGGTGAGAGAAAGGAGGGAGAGAGACAGATGTGAACAGAAGGAGATAAAAACAGAGAGAGCGAGATAGAGAGACAGAGAAATGGTACTGAGAGACAAAAATACAGAGAGATAAGAGACAGAAGGGTAAGAGAAAGGGTGGGAGTAACGTGAAGAGAGGGAGATGAGACACAGAGAGAGAAGAAAAGAGGGCAGAGTGCCCAGCACAGAACTTTGAGGGAGCCTGTACGTGGGGGAATAGGGGGGAAATAAAGGCAATGATCCTCCAAAGAAGCCTGAGAAGGAGGAGTCAGACCAGAAGGACAGCTCAGTCCACATCAGGGGCAGGGAGATGAAGAAGGATGAGTAATGAGGGATTTAGCTGCTGAGAGATGAGAGGTGATCCTGGAGAAAGCCATGGCAGTTGAGTGGTGGCGCCTGGGAGCCAGATTGTAAGGGAGGGAGAAGTGAATGAGGGGCTTGGCAGTGGAGGCAGCAAGGGGAGAAGATTCTTTCTCTAAGTTTGATGGGGAAAGTGAGGGAATTTTTTGAGGCCATTATTTGAGGGGATGAAAGGCTCAAATAGGACCTTTTTGAGCAGGAGAGAGAAGCTGGTAGAGAAGGAGAGATTGAGGATGTGAAAGAGGTGGAGACTGAGCCTTGAAAGTGACAGGAAGGGAGGAAGAAAGGAAGGGAGGAAGGAAGGAAGGAAGGAAGGAAGGAAGGAAGGAAGGAAGGAAGGAAAGAAGGAAGGAAGGAAGGAAGGAAGGGAGGAAGGAAGGAAGGAAGGAAGGAAGGAAGGAAGGAAGGAAGGAAGGAAGGAAAGAAGGAAGGAAGGAAGGAGGGAGGGAGGGGAAGAAGTGTCTACTGTATACCAGGCACTGTGCTAAGTAAGCTCTTTACAAATATGATTTGATCTTGTGCTCACAGCCAATCTTGGAGTTGGTGCTATTATTATTATACATCTGAGGAAACAGAGGCAGGTAGCAGGCAGGTAACACAGCTAGGCAGCTTCTGAGACATGACTCCAGTCTAGGTCCTTTCTGCCACCAGGTCCAGCACGTTGGCCAAGGAGGACCCTAGCCACCTAAGATCTCAGCTCCTGTACTCTCTCTGATGAGCAGAGATGGGAGAAAAGGACAGGATGGAGTTCTGAAAGATGGAGTTAGGGAGGAGGAGTCACAGGAAATGGGCCTCTATTTTCTCAGTGGAGTAGGAGGCGAGGACATCTGCTGAGAGGGGGGGAGGAGGAGGAGGAGAAAGACAAGGTTTGGAACAGCTGATGAGAGGAGTGGGACAGAAAGTCAACCAGGAATAAATAAAAAAGTTTCACCATGCAATAGCAAGGGCCCATCTGGGATTCGATAAAAAATGTGTGGTTAGAGGCAGCTGGGTGGCGCCATAGAGCACAGAATGCTGGACCTGGAATCAGGAAGATCTGAGTTCAAATCTGCCCTTAGACACTTACTAGCTGTGTGACCTTGGGCAAGTCACTTAACCTCTGCCTCAGTTTCCTTGACTATAAAATGCAAAATAATAACAACACCTACCTTGTTGTGAATCTCAAATGAGATCTTTGGAAAGTGTTTAGCACAGTACCAGGTATATGGTAGTTACTATATAAATGTTTATTCTCGGGGTTGGCTAGGTGCAGTGAACAGAGCACAGAGTCAGGAGGATCTGAGTTCAAATCTGACCTCAGATACAACATACTTACTAGCTGTATGACCTTGGGCAAGTCACTTAACCCCAATTACCCTGCCTTTCCCCCCCTCCAAAAAGCAAAAAAGAAAAAGTTTCTTCCCTTTTTCATTCTCCATCTCAGGAGTGGTAGCCGAGAAGACCCATGGAGGGTGGAGGGAGCCAGTACTGAGGGTCGGCAGGGGATTAAGCACCAGTAAGACAAGGGGGCAAAAGAGTCTAGGGTACAGGTTGAACTGGTCAACCATAGGGTCCATATTAATTAGAGAGGAAAGTAAAGCTTAGGGCAGAGGGGACAGAATAAGAGAACAGAGAGAGATGGAGGGAACAGAGATTCCTATGAAGACAAAGAACAGGCTTAGGAGATTTAGAGAAAGAGATGGAACACCAATGGAGTGTGGTCAGACAACAGGACTTCTGAGTTCAAAACCATAGAAGTGACCCATTTGTGGGTGATGGGGAGGTCTTGGCTATGACCATCCCTTTGGGGGGCCAATGTAGATCGAAGTGGTAGGTCATGGTGGTTGAGGGAGTCAAGAAACTGGGAGTCCAGGATGTTAGAGGAAACATAAGCATGTAGAGCTGGGGCTGGAATGGACCTCAGGGGCTATCTAGTTCAACCTACTCATTTACAGGGGAGGAAACTGAGGCACAGAGAGGTTACATAACTTATTCAAGATCATGCAGGCTACCTGGAAAATATCAGAGGCAGGATGTGAGTCATGCTGCCCCCCAAGTATGAGGACAGGAGCTGAGCTGGAGAGAGGGAGAGAGTCTGTGAGGAAGGTAATGAATTCCTTAAGAAAAGAGGAACAGTCCCTCCTTAGAGACAAGCCACTTCCCACTCCATGCCTTCTCCCCCATCACTTTGTTCTCACTCTTATCTTTTTGGAATTCCCTGGTTTTCCTCCAGATGCAGCTGAAGCAACGCTTTCTCCATAAGACCTCTCTTGATCCCTCTGCACAGCTAGTACCCTCCGTCCCCAAGCGACCTTGTCTGCATTCTGGATAGATCCTGTATGTGTTTATCCATGGGTGCGCTGTTTCCCCTTCAGTAGGATATATGTTTCTTGAGGACAGGAATACCCAGAACAGTGCCTGGTACATCGAACTTGCTTACTAAATGTTCGCTGATAGATCGATTCTTTGCAGAGTGGTGCCGAGTGGGTAACTGTGGCTGTGTAACGTTATTTACACAACGAGAGACAGCTGGTATTTCACTGGCTTTGCTGACCTGCTTTCCCCTGCCCTGACCCTTTCCTTTTTCACTCTTTGTTACAAGAGAGAGCTGGTTGAGTAAGACGCAGGAAAGGATGCATTTAGAAATGAAGGTGATTTTAATACAAAGGATATTAATACAAGTGGGATTTTTTTTAATGGCAAAATAAAAACCAGAGATGAGAGGGAAAGTGTTTTGGAGGCCAACAGATCACAAGCATGAAGGAACTGGGCTAGGTGACAGATGGAAGGAGGAGAGGTTGCTGAGTGATGGGGGCAGAGGGGGAGGGTCCAGGAGGAGATGCCAACTCCTCCCCCTTCTGGCTCAGTATGTCAGGGAACATAAGGGAATATATAAGGGAAAGAGCAGCCAGCACTGTCCAGAAGTCATTCAGGGCACAAAAAGGTAGAAAGAGTGAAAAAATAAATAAAATGAAGAGGAAGGGACATTTGTCAATGACGGAGCAGAAATTCCAGAGGGCACAATGGAAAGGGAAGTCAGAAGATAAAAGGGACCAGGAAAGGTTAGGACTGAGGTGAATGAGAATGACAATACAGGGACAGGTAGCAAGAGAAAGGGGCTTTAACCCCCAGGGGATGTCCGCTCTGAATTGCTGGGCCTAGAAGAGCAGGAAGATCAAAAACCACCCCAGCCAAGGCAAGGATTAAGCAACCTTTACAAGCTCACATGTGAGTAGATGCTCACATGGTAGTCAGGAAAAGCCATACAAGGACACTCTCCAGGTCTCTCTGGAGAACTCTGGAACTGGCTGTGTGACATGAGAGACACTGGTACAGGACAGCTCAGCATGGGTGCCCACATCAGAGAAGGTGCCGTGCTCTATGAGCAAGGCAGAATTGTACTAGCTCAAAAGAAATGTGAGATACACAGATCTGGAGAATCCATCCCAAACGTTCACATGGACTACTTGTGCCTAACTTGTGGTAAAGCATTCTGAGTTCACATTGGTCTGATCAGCAACAGTTAGACTCATTGTGACTTGATTCTAGCATAGTGATGTCATTTTGTTCCTCTTTGAGCATGAAAGACAGAAACCAACCCCAGGTCACATGTCACAAAAGGGAAAATTTGGTCCAGGGAAATTGCATGGGCAGAATCCAAGGACACTGCCAACTTAGGGGTCAGGTCTCTGTGAAGAGAGACGGTTTTGAGCTGAAGCCTAGAGGAGAGCTGGGGCTCAGAGAGAAGAGGATCCCCACTTTTCCTGGGGCCAGGGAAGTTGGGCCAAAGAGCCTAGTCTACCAGGTGACAGAAAGGCAAGCAGTGAGGATGGACAGGAGGGAGGGTCCACCTCACACTCAGAAAAGTGGCAAAAATGATCAAATCTAGGAATATCCAATGGGGGAGGGTCTGAGGGAAGATGTGCCTTCTGGAAAGCCATTAGGAATTAAGCAGAAGAAGTCACTACGCAGTCCACATTCTTTGAACAAGAGGATCTCATACATACGCTCAAGGTCAATGACAGAAATAAAAACCCTACACAAAACAAAATAACACAGCAACCTTTTTTGTGGTAGCGAAAACCAGGAAATAAAATGGGTTACCATGAATCAGGCAATGGCGGAACACATGAACATAAAACAGTTATTGCGCCATAAGAAACCACCACCATGAAGAACCTAGAGAAGCATAGGAAGACTCCTATGAACTGATGCAAAGTGAAAAAAGTAGAACCTGGAGAATAATTTAAGCAATGATCACAAGAATGTACATAAAAATAATACTCAAAGGCAGCTAAACTTTGAAGCACTGCAATGGTCCATCTTGACCCTGCAGGACATACCTGCCCTCTTCTAGTAGAGAAGTAGGGGGCTATGGGGGAAGAATGTGCTCTACGTTGTCAGAGGTGGTGGGTCATAGCTGGAAGGGACCTTGGGAACCACCCAGTCCTTCAAATACAGTCTCCTTACCATTGTTCCACATCCACCTCCCCAAGAGTCCATTGGTTGTATCTAACTTTTCATTGTTGATGATGATGCTGTTGTTACAAAGGAGAGTTCAACTGGCTACCCACCAGGAGTGAGCTCTATCAACAAATTATTTCAGGGTGAAAATAAATGGTATCAATAAATTTTTTAGAAAAATAAAAGACTGAGCTGAAGGACTAACCTACAAAAGGGTGGAAGGGGAAAGGGCCCCTCTGAGAGACCAAGAAGCTGACATTCCCTCAGTCATTCTACTTCCTCTGCCACTGAGCTGATATGAAGTGGGACCACAATACCTGCCCCGCCCACTCTAACAAGGATGTTGTCATTATCTACCAATGAGATAATGCATGGGATGGCCCTTTGACAGGAGGGCGGAGACATCAAGGCATCTGGCTGTCGTGGCCCTGCCCTCCACAGTGCCTGGTATATAATTTACACTATGGAATGCCCCCTTTCCCCCCTTACCCTCTGCTGGATCAGGGCATGTTTCCTCTCCATCTCCCGTTTCTCCACCGCAGAGTCAATCACCAGCTGGTCCAGCTATCAAGGCACAGAGAAGAAAGATCTGTGTCACATCACAGGGTGTCCCAAAAGTCTGCATTCGTTCATCCATTCACTCAATAAAGTTCCATTAAAGCATCTACTCCAAGGCTGGCCACAATGCCAGGTCCCAGGAAGACAGACAGGGAGGGAGCTCCAGCCATGTCTGCTCCAATTCCCAGCCTCTCCTCCCCCAATCTGGTTGGACCACAGCCCCAGGCTCACCTCTGAGGCCAGCTTCTTCATGTAGGGGTCCAGCTGGTGTAAGAGGCTATAACCCTGCTGGAAGAAGGCGTACTGTGCATGCATGAAGGACAGCATCTGTGGGACGAATAGTGGGGATGCTCAGCCCATACCCGGGGCACACACCTGAGTCTGAAGGTACCTCCTGCCCCCCCACTGAGGTGCCACATGGAAGCACTGGCTTTGCTAAGCCCCCATGCCTACAAAGCAGGCACACACAGCACAGGGGGCCAGAACCAAGGGTCTACACATCTAGGCACACATGGGAGCACAGATGTGGCTTGGCACACATGTACCCGAGCATGGTGGGCACAGGTCCAAGTCGGTATACGTGTCTTACACACAGCCACACACAGATACAACATGTGCCCTTCCCCATCATACACATACACATACACATAATGTGGTATTTTGGGAAGGGAGTAGGAGGGGGCAGAGGGAGGGAAGAGGGAAGATGAGCTCTCACCGCATCTAAGATCTCAAACTTCTTCTTAGCTTGAAGGACGTTAATCTGTAAAGGCAGGGACAGACAGAGAGAGAAGAAAGAAGAGAACATGTCAGTAGGGAGGCAGGCCCCAGGGCTGAGGAGGTCGGGGAGGCTGCAGGGAGGAAGGCACTAAGCCAGGCTGGCTCCCAGCCCAAACACTGCTCACTCTTCATTGTCCTCCAAGGCCACCGCTGGCACTGCCCACCTTCATCAAGTCCCAACCCAGCCTGACAATTAGAAAGGGCCCTCCATGCCTCCAGAATCCCCTTCAGACCCCCTACCCTTAGCCTGCCATTCCTGACCCTCCCTAACACGTCCCTGGCGCCACTCCCCACCCCCTGCCCCGACCACCCAGCCTCCTCCTTCCCAGGACACTCCACTCTTGCTTGCTCGGTTGTTGAGGCGTGTCCCACTCTTCATGGCCCCGTGGCCTGTCCGTGGGGTTTTTCTCGGCAAAGATAGCGGGACGGCTTTGCCATTTCTTTCTCCAGTGGATTAAGGCAAACAGTCGCACAACTAGTAAGCGTCTGAGGCTGGATCTGAACTTGGGTCTTTCTGACTTGAGGCCCAGTGTTAGCCGTCACGTGTCTGACTCATTCCCACTTCTGGGTCTTTGCTTATAGGTTTTTTTTTTTTAAAGCATTTGTGCTTTTATATCATCTTATTTCCAAATACAATTCTCTCCCTCTCCCTCACCCTCCCCAGAGAAACATCCCCGGTAACAAAAAGTTAAAAAAAAAAATATGGAGAGAGAAAAAAAGACCAGTTCAGTAAAACTGCCCAATAGATCAGTACGTGTCTGGTTCCACAGCAACAGTTCTCTAGAGACCCGTGCCAAAAGGGGAAGGAGATCTTGTCTGTGTTCTCTTTTTCATTCTCACAGAGACCTCCATTCCCTCCATCTCTCCATCTTTCCCCAAGTCTTCATTTCTACTTTGCCTCTCTTTCCTTCCTCTCTAGTCTTGACCCAACACTTGGCCAGTTCCCTAGTTCTTTCCTCTGGAACCCACCTTATCCTCACCCACTACTGCCCTCTTGTCTCCCTCGTGAGACTTAGAGCAACTTGAGGGGCTCTTCGCATCTCTAGTGCCTGGCACATAAAAGGTGCTTAATAAATGTTTATTGATTGCCTAAATCTACATTAAAAGGGAAAACTCTTCCATGGGGCCTCCCAATGAAATCAAAGGTGTGGTCAGAAAATGAATCAATCTCTATCCCATTCTCCACATTGATTGTCCTGAATCTTCTTGTCTCCATGTCCTTTGGGCTGATCACACCTTCATCACCCTAGCTCCAGCCCTCATCGCCTCTCCACTGAATCCTCTGCAATAACCTCCCCTCCTAAATGTCTCCCCTCTCCAAACCATCATACGGACAATAAAACGATATTCCTAAAGCATAGATTTGACCATTTCACTCCCCTAATCAACAACCTCCAGTTGCTCCCTATTACCTGTTGGGTCAAATACAAACACATCTGTTCAGTATTTAAAACCAGTCATAACCTGGCTCTAACCCCTTGTTAATACACTTCATGTACTCTGCTGTCCAGCTAAACTGGCCATCTTCTCATTCCTTAGACACAGCAGCCCATCTCCCATCTCCATGCCTCTGTATGTAGGCTTTTTTCCCAACCACATATCTCCATCCTTGGAATGTACTCCTCCCTCACTTCTGCCTCCTAGAATTCTTTCAAAGCTCCAAAGATCCTGTGAATACACGATCCTCTCCACCTAAGACTGTCTTCTTTCCTTCCTTCCTTTCTCCCCTTTTCTAAATATTCCTTGTCAACAAATTCCACATCCTCCAAGAATTCTTCTAAGATCAACCCAGACCCCTAAGGATCTCTCCTGGCTTAGCTCCCCCAGCACTGACTGATACAACTCTCTTTTGACCCTGATCACTCAGGGACTTCTGCCAGCTCTCATCTCATCTCCCTGCCTTAACTTTCTGGGTGAATCATCCATGAAGTGAGGGGGCTAGACTTAACTTTTCAGGGCCCTTCCAGATATAATACTCTAGAATTCTCCCCCTCCCTCCTCCAGCACAGTTGCTCCAAAAATACTGTAAATCCTGGAACATCAGACCTTGAAGGGGCCCCTATCTAGAAAAAGGAAGCCCAGGGAGAAAGACTGAGAGTCACCAAGCAGCAGAGGCTGTATGAGGACCCAGGTCTTCTGCCTGCCTCTCACTCCAGATCCCCTTCCCCTTACTACACCAGCTCCTCTGCTCTAAGCTAGCATTGTGCTGTTCCAGAGCTGGCCCCGACTTGTGGGAAGCTGCACGATGCTCCCCATGCCTCCCCTCCACGCCAAGGACCCCTCACTGACCTGAAGTACGTAATCTAGAGCCAAGTGTCGGAAGCATTTGCGGGTGAGGGTCAGTGCTCCAGTGGCCTCCTCAACCTCATGTGGCCGGTGCCGTGGAGCCTGCGCATTCTTCACCAGAGACATCTCCATGTCCTCTCGCACCTTGTCAAACTGTTTCTTTGTTTCTTTGAATTTCCTAACGTCACTGTGGAGAGCAGAGAGGAGAGGTCAGCCGATGAAGGAGGGGGAGTCGGGGCAGAGGATAAGGTCTCAGACACCCTAAGACTCTGTTTTTCTCATTCAGAGAATGGACAGAACTCCCTCTCTTCACTGGGAAAAGGATGTGTCCCAGCCCTATTGACTCTGGGAGGGGTGGGGGCAAGGATGTGATCCCAAGTTGAAAAAGCCACATAAGCAAAAGGCTATTAGCTGAAATGTGCCTGCTCTCTGCCAGGATGGAACAAGCGTGGAAGGAAGCAAACCAATAATATGGGAACATGTTTTGCATGACTTCACATGTATGAGCAATATCATATTACTTTCGTCAGAACGTCAAAATTTTTGCATGTGTGATTGGGAAATATTTAACAAAATAAAAATATAGGAAGGAAGAAAGGGAGGGAAGAAGAGAGGGAGGGAGGGAAGAAGGAAGAAAAAAGAAAAAGAGAGGAAGGAAGGGAGGGAGGAAGGAAAGAAGAAAGAAGAAAGGAAGGAAAGAAGGAAGGAAGGAAGGAAGGAAAGGAGGAAGGAAGGAAGAAGAAAGGAGAAAGAGAAGAAAGAAGGGAGGG
>CM053588.1:32374584-32403058 GCA_028646515.1 Pseudochirops corinnae
AGAGAGAGAGAGAGAGGAGAGACACGCCCAGGGAGAGGGAGAGAAGGAGAGGGAGGGGAGAGAGGGGGAGAGAGAGAGAGGGAGAGAAAGAGGGGGGAGAGAGAGAGAGAGAGAGAGAGAGAGAGAGAGAGAGAAAGACAGAGAGGAGAGAGAGAAGACAGAGAGAGTGCTGCCTCGCCTCCGAAACAGAGACAAGAGATCCACACACCCAGAGATGGAGGCAGACCGGCAGAGAGAGAGAGAGAGAGAGAGAGAGAGAGAGAGAGAGAGAGAGAGACACACACACACACACACACACACACACACACACACACACACACTCACTCACACACACACTCACACACACAGACAGGCGAACACTGCCTGGAGCTCCCACGATTAGCCTCCCTCCCCTTCCTGTCCATGTTCCACGTGGGGCGTGTCAGTGACAGATTCTGGAGCCTTGGCCCCTGTCTTCCTGACTGCCCCCCTCCCCCCAGAGCCCCCGCAGCTCCTTCCTGGCCCTGAGTGCTCTCCTGGCCCCAGCTAGGTTTGGGTTTCCTCTGAGCTCTCTGAAAGGGCAGGGGTCTAAGTTGCAGGGCATGCCTTGGGGGGCACCCCAGGCCATGAAGGCAGACCTAGGTTTGAGGGCTTGGGTCTGTTCCTCCATGAGACAACCCCCCACCCCCCAACCTTGCTGAGATGGAAAGCAAGAGAGAAGAGGGAGGGTCTTTATGTGAGCAGGAGCCTTTATACTGTGACAGCCCATCCCCTCCCCCATCCCCTGAATCTAGGGTCTCAATCCCTTTGGAAGGTCGTGTAGAATGGCTAGTAGGGTGGCAGAGAAGGGGCTTCCCCTTCAGCTTCACGCTCTCCCCCTGTTCCATTCCCCCCAGCCTCAGTCCCACAGCCCTTCCCAAGGGAACAAAGAGACCTTTCCAGATGACAATTGTCCCAGAGAGAAAGGGACAGAAGGTTTGAGGTCCCCTGTTCACTGGGCTCTGGCTGCCTCCCTGTACATGACTGTCAATCGTCCATCTGTCCATCCCTGGATCCCTGCCTATCCATCTTCCACACTCTGTCCCTGTGTCCCTGAGGTTGCCTGGCAGGGTGGGCAGTGCCCCCAATTTCCCTGTTCGTGTGAGCTCTCCTAGGAAATGTCTAGCGGCTAGGGAAAGGCAGAAGTGCCACCAGCCTCGGGGCAGCTGAGGGATCAGGCCGGAAAGCTGGTCAAAGACCTCAGCAAGCTGCCAAGCTGAGACCTCACCCGGCAGCATTGCCCGTGTGTGTACTTTGCACACACGTGTGTATACATGTGCACCTGTGCACAGATACTTGGTGCCAGTGTGCATGTGTGTGCAAGGCATGCATATCCACATGCACGCATGTGTGTTCACACTCATATGCACATTCACACGAACCTGTGTTTGTGTGTGCAAACATGTATGGGGGTGAGTGTCTCTGTGTTTGTGTCTGGATTCTCTGAAGGACTCAGGCCTGTGACTCCATAGTCTCTCTCTAACTGCTCTGGGAGACAAAGACAACAGCCCCTTCTTTAGCTTAGGCCCTCCCTTCCTCCTTTTCTCCCTCCCTCTCTCCTGTATTCTTCATCCCATGACTGTCCTGGGGACCCAAGCATTCAGGGGCCCGAAAAGAAATTAAAGACAAAAGTGGGCTAGGGGAGCATAACCGAGGATGTGTCCCAGACTGGACAGTGGAGGAGGGCAAAGGTGGGGGTTGGGGTCAAGGTGCATGTGTGCTCGGATTGTCGGGAGGAGAGGCAATGGGTGGGCAGATTGCTATTCCAGAATTCCCATGACTATTCAGTCAGTCTTTAAAGGTTTGGAAGGTGGAGAGGGCTGTGGGTGAAGATGGGGGTATGAGTAGAGAAAGAGCGAGATCAATGTAGGAGAAGGATTATGGAGAGGAGGGGTCTCTGTTTCTCAGGGAGAAAAATCCTATTCTAGTCAGTGGGAATGAAAACCCCTTCAACCTGCCTTCCTTCCTTTTCTGGGGGTCATTTGTGCTTGATCTGGGTGCTTTGGAGCACTTTTTCCTGTCCTCCTGTCTGCCTGTTTCTCTGGAGAGGGAGGAAAGAGGGATTCCCATAGAATATCCCCAAAGCAGGACCACCCCTTCCTGACCCCTTCCACCCCCATCCTAGTCATAGGGTGGGGATTGCTCTTGGTAGCCGAGGTGGGATCTCACTGCTGGTCCTGTCCAAAACCTGGAGGACAAAGGGCCAGGGACCCAGACCTGGACCAGGACCAGGAAACGGTGTTGAATTTTTAGACTCCACCTTTCCTTACCACTCAGCTCTTCCCATTTCTGAGAGGGTTTGCAATCTGAGGCTGATCAGAGTTCAAGTTTAGCAGCAAACTTTCCCCCACCCCAGTCCTATTTCTTCCTCTGTCTTCAGCCTCTAACCCCATCTCAGGAGCTTAACTGTCATGAGCTCTCGCTGCTTGGGTGGGATAGGGCTTGGGAATTTGTGGGATTTCTATCACTGTGGTCTTTCTCAGTGGCTCTATGCCACGGGATGGGAAGCTGAGAAGCTTTTGTCCTCCCCCCCTCCACACCTTTGCTCTAGTCTCCTCCCTGCTCAGGCATGCCTGCCTGACCTGGCACTACCTGTTTCTGAGAGTAGCCCTGGGGGAGGGCCCTTGGGGTACCTCTCCCCCTGCTAAGATGCACAGAGTTCATCCTGGCCACTGGAGAAAGTACTTCTTGGTTTAGATTCCAGGCTGGTGTGTGTCCTTAACCTCAGATTCCCCCCACCCCCCTATATATCCTTGAGCCCACTTCAACTGAGTTGGAGCCTAGACTCTTTAAAAATCTATATATTTATTTTTACTTTACAACATTCACTTCCATAAGATTTTGATTTCCAAATTTCTCCCCTTCCCTCCCCTGCCCCCTCCCCAAGACAGTATGCAATCTGATATAGGCTCTACATATACATTCATATTAAACATATTTTCCCATTAGTCATGTTGTATAGAAGGATTAGAACCAATGGGAGAAACCACGAGAAAGAAGGAAAAAAAGAGAGAGGGTAAATAGTCTGCTTCGATCTGCGCTCAGACTCCATAGTTCTTTCTCTGGATGCGGACAGCATTTTCCATCATGAATCTTTTGGGGTTGCCTTACATCCTTGCCTTGCTGAGAAGAGCTAAGTCTATCAAAGTTAGTCATCAAACGATGTTGTGGAGCCTAGACGCTTGGGCCAACTTTGCTGTGTGATATACCTTCCCTCTCTGGTTCCCTTTTCCTCAATCAGGATGGGGAAAGAGGTCTGTGTGCCTCAACACTTAGCAGGGAAAGAGTTAGTCAGAGGCTCTGGGAGTCCCCTCTGGATGCATCATTCACTGTGTACGGTCTCTCTTGCAATGGTGGTGGGGGAGGGAGGGGTCCTTGCCACACCCACAAGGAATGAGTAAAGCCTGCCCAGTGGGTACAGGAGGAGGAGCTGTGGTCTGGGCCCCTGGAAGCGGTGCCCCTTGGGGGCTTGTTCAGCTAGTGGGGAGGCTTGGGGAGACCCCCATACTCCTGCTTCGCCAGGAAGGTGTCTGAGAATGAGGATGTGGCACATTGGGGGAATTAGCTCCAGTAGCATGGGGGCAGGCAAACATATTTGGAGGGGGAGAGAAATCTGTAGGCAGAGAGGAGCCAGTGTTTGGGGGGGAGGTGGAGAGTGGAGAGGATGTGGTCAGTGGGTGTCTGCTCACAGGCTCCGGATCACCATGCCTTTGGCCTTGGGGGAGCCTTGTCTGTTTCTGCCCTGCCCCCTCCCAGTGTGGGATCGCTGGGAGCAGGCAACAGATGTTCTTCATCTGTGCTGGCCCCAGTTGGTTGGGAACTAGAGGAAGGAGGCTAAGGCTGCAGCAGGAGGGATGGAGGCTAGACCTCAGCAAGGATTCTCTTGCAAAGCATTAGAATAGGCTGGGGACCCTGGGCTTAGATATTGGGAATTGTAGGAGCATTAGTAGAGTTAGTAATAGTCCTAACTATGGTTCTTTGAATACAAAGGAGACCCATACCCAAGCATGATGTCCAGGCTTTGGCTACCACAACCACACCCTCTGAGCAGCCCTGCTGGGCCTCAGACTTGCCTTTTTCTGCTCTCCTCTGGTTCTTTCCTCCCCCCTTGCCTCCCTACCCCTTTACACTCCCTGTCTGTTCAAGCCTTGACCTCTCTGTCCACTGCCCTGATGCAGACAGACAGTCTGAGAGGCTGCTCAGAACTGTAGAAGGGGTGTGGAGTTGAGTCAGGGGACCTGGATTCAAATCCTGACATTGCCTTAGTCAGCAGGTCACTACCTCTCTGGGCTTTAGTTTTCTGATCTGTAAAATGGGAGGGTTGAATTCATTGCCCTTGATGGTCTGAGGCTTGGCTTTGTGGCTAGGGAACGCCTGATGTGGGGTCAGGAAGATCCGGGTTCAAATCCTGACTCCCCCACTTACTGGTTGTGATCCTGGACAAGTCACTTCCCTTGTTGCCTCCTTTGTAAATGGAGAGAACTGGCCTGACTGGCTCCTAAGAGTCCAGCTCTAAATCTGTAATCTCAGGATCCTCTGACAGAATGGGTCCCTTCTAGCTCTAGATGAGTGGTTATCAACCTGTAGGTTATGTTCAATTTGTAACAATGAAAATACATCCTGCACATCAGATATTTACATTACGATTCATAAGAGTAGAAAATTACAGTTATGAAGTAGCAACGAAAATAATTTTATGGCTGGGGGTCACCACAACATGAGGAACTATATTAAAGGGTCATGGCATTAGGAAGGTTGAGAACCACTGCTCTAGATGGATGACCCAGGACCAAGGAACCTGCTAGTTTCAGGCAGATGTCAAAGGCTGTGTGAGACTCCCCAGAGCTGAGGTCCTGGCTTCCCCATGGCTTCCTGTCCTGCCTGTTTCCACTGGGGAGTCTGGAGGGTCCTGGATCCCTGCACTACTCCAGTTTGGAGGGGAATCAGATTTAGAACTGGGAGAGCTCTTCTCAAAAGTCATTGAGCCTAAGTGGCTTGTTCTGGCCAGCTGTGGAGCCAGTAAGTAGGTGCCACTATAACACCCAGCTGTTTAATTCAACCGGCCCTAAGCACCTACTGTGTGTCAGGTGAGGCAGTGAGGGACATAGAACACTGGGCCTGGAGAAGGGAAGTCCTGAGTTCAAATCTAAGCCCAGATATTTACTAGCTATGTGACCCTGGGCAAGTCACTTACCCTCTATTTGCCTAATTACAGGAAAAGGAAATGGCAAACCATTACAGTATCTTTGCCAAGAAAACCCTTAGTCAGATATGACTAAATAGCAACAGCAACCACTTGTCAGGCACTGGGTTAGGTGTTAGGAATACAAAGACAAAAGTGCTCCAGTCCCTGCCCTCAGGGAACTTGCATTCTGCTGGGGATACTCCAGTAAATATGTGGAAGTGCTCTCCTCAGGGTGGGTGGGTAGGGGATGGTGAAGGCCTCGGACAGGAAGGGGCTCACAGCTCCTGGAGGAAAGGTGGGGCTCTCATTCCAGATGTGGGCACTGTCTGTTCCAAGTCCGTGGCGCCACAGGCCTAGAGCCTGGCTGGACAGGACCAGAGAGTGCATGAAGGTCAGTTAGCTGAGTAAAGCCTGGTAGGGGGGAGCCACACTGGAGAGGGTTTGAAATGCCAGGCCCTGGAGTTCCCATTTGATCCTGGAGGCAATAATGAACTCGGGAGAGCCCGGACAAACCATCTAACCCCTTGGAGCTGCCTCCAGCAATGAGGAGGGTGGATTAGCAGGCCGATGGCCCTCCCAGATCTGACATTCTGTGACTGGTGAGGAAACGCTGATGGGGGAGGAAGCCAGCTGAGAGATGCAGCAGGCTGAGGGAAGATGCTTCCTTAGAGCCTTCCCCTGCTGACTAGCACTGAATACATAAGCCTCTGAGGAGACTAGGATTTCAGGACTAAAGGAGGCATCTGGGCTCCTAACTTAGATCTGCTTTATATATGTCTTGTAAAGATCCTCAGCCTGGGAGTCGAGTTCAAATCCAGTTTTAGACACTTAATTTACTGGCTGTGTGACTGTGGGCAAGTCACTTAACCGCTGTTTACCTTAATTCCTCACCTATGTAAGAGAGGATCCACCTAGTCTTCTGAGCTCCTTCCAGCCCTTCATCTCTGCTCCTATGATCTTACATGTTGGGCATATGTTTATATATGATACATGCTATAGGGTGTACATACATGTCTCACACATGATACAACACACAGGTGTATACAGTGTATATACACATGCACGTGTCTATGGCACACAACATACATTGCATAATATGTGTGTATAATATTAACACACTATATATATTAGACACATACAGGCATGCATATATCGCAACATGTGTGGTTTATGGTATAACGCGGTGCAATATATTACATCATACACACACATGTATCTGTCACATCATATTGCCCATCAGTATCTCATGCATGTGTTGTGCATGTCACACACAACATATTAGGCTACATTGCACACAATATATATTACACATGCATGCTGTGTATGTGTATAACATGAGTATGTTGTATACATGTGTGCACACACAGATATACTATATTACACATGCATACACATGCATGTGCATTGTTGTGTGTATGTATATCTCACACACACATACACACACACCCTTGTTGTCTCTCTCATTAGTCTGTAAATTCTCTTTGATTGTTTGGTTAAGGCAGCCTTTCCCCAGAATATCTCATTCATTCAATCATTCATTCATTCTTTTTTGTTTTTTTTGGAGGGAGGAATGCAGGGCAATTGGGGTTAAGTGACTTACCCAAGGTCACGTGGCTAGTAAGTGTTAAGTGTCTGAGGTCTGATTTGAGCTCAGATCCTCCTGACTCCGGGGCCCATGCTCTATTCACTGCGCCACCTAGCTGGCCCTTATTCATTCTTGCAAGGAATATTTATTGAAGGACCTACTGTGTGAAGCGCCATCCTAGGCACCCGAGGGAGAACACTAGAGAAGGCCTGCTCTCTGCTCTCCCTCGATTCAGTTCAGCCGGCTCTTTACTGTGCCTGGCCTGGGGGGGGGGGGGAGGGGCACCAGGCAAGCCAAGACGAAATCCATAGTCCTGTCCTCAGGGAGCTTCCACATCTATCTGGGCGCAGGGAGGGGAGACCTGCTGATGATGTAGAGGGATGGAGCGTCTTTTCTTGGATTCTAAATAGAGCAGTCATAGTCAGCCACACCCTGGTCTGTAGTAATGATAATTCTGATTGGGGAGGGGCAGGGGTGGGGTCCATTGGGAGGTAGATGGGTGGAGGGTGAGCCCCTGGTTCCTGCCTGCTGGGTAAGGCAGGGCTTGGCTGCTTGGGGGAGGGGTTTTCTCCCCCTGGAGTCAGCTACCACATCCCCTGGGTCCCAGGACTCACTCCTTGGCATACGCTAACCTCATTTAATCCTCACAACTACGCTGTGACTGGATCACTCCAGAAGTACCTGCTTTGTGCCAGTGAGCTTCTATTTTTTTGGAAATCCCCATTTTACCTCATAGGAGAGTGAGTCATAGAGTCTAAGGTTAAGTGACTTGCTCAGGGTCATGAAACTGAGTTGGATTTGAACTCAGCTCTTCTAAGTCCCACATTCTTATCTGCTGCGCCCCCTTGCTGCCCAAAGAGAGCCTCTGGCATCAGAGGATCTTGGGTTGGAATCTTATCTGGCTTTTGTGTGACTTCAGTTTTCCTGGCCTCAGTTTCCTCATCTCTAAAATGAGGGATCTGAGCAAAAGGATCCCTTCCAGCTCTCATTCATGATCCCAGCTTCTCCAACAAGCTTAGAGTCTGGGAGAGAGATGAGACACCACACTCAGACAGCTTGAACCTGTAGGAGCTTCTGAGTGGCCTCCCTGTCTTTTATGGTCTCACTGAGTGACCTAGATCACTAAGAGGTTTAGAGACTTACCCAGGATCACACAGCCAGGTTATGTCAGAGGTGAGATTTTGAACTCAGATCTTCCTGACTCTATGCTATATGGGGTGTACTTATAAAACAAAATACTAGGCTGAATTTCTAGAAGAGAGAGCAGGGCGGGCTCTCTGGAGGAGGTGACCTGAGTTGGATTTTTACAGGACAAGTGGAAATTAAACAGGTCAGGAGAATAAAGAATGACATTTTTGTCTAAGGAAGTGTGAGGAGAGGTTCAGAGGCTGCAGGGAAGAGAATGGAGAACAGAGAATATGGAAGAGCTAGGAAATAAGTCTGGAAAAAGAGGGTGGTCCCAGCTGGTGGAGGGCTTACCTTGACTGCTTGCTAAGGAGCAGTGGGGAGCCATTGAGGCTTTGGGAGTGAAGGAGTGACTCCAGCCTGAGTGCTGTGGAATCTCCCCTCAGGCCACTTGGAGGATTCTAAGGTGGGCATCACCTGGGTGTCACCTAGGTGTGATCTGGACCTCATTCCCTTGTCACCTACATTACTGCCTGCCTCTGTCATGCCAACAGTCTCAGTGGCCCAGTGACCTCTGATGATCTAAGAGATAATGCAGAGAACATCCTATGACTTCATTCTAGCCCACACCTGAGCCTAAGCCCACAACACCCAAAGGGATGGATGGAGATCCTTCCAGCCAACCTTCCCTAAGGACTTGCTCTGTACCAGAGACATCATGGGCTAGTGGCCACAGCCCAGGATTTGGGCTCCTCAAGGGCTGGATTTAGATACCCACCTCTGACCCTGCCTAGCTGGATGACCTGGGGCAAATCACCCACCTTGTTCATCTCTTCCTTTTTAACATTCATACCCATGATCCTCTGAAATGTCTCCAAAGATGTTCTGGGGTCTGAGTTCCTGTGTGTATTCTTGGGCTTGGAGTCAGGGGGTCTGAGTTTAGATCCTATCAGCCACTTACACAGAAAAGGACTTTGCTTCTCTTGCCTCAATTTCCTCTTCTCTATTACTAGGGGACTGGACTTGATGGCCCCTAAGGTCTCTTCTGATTCTAGAGCATGACCCTAAATTTTCTGCCTGCATGACTGCGGCTAAGTCATTTCATTTCTCTGCCTCAGTGTCTTCCTCTGTAAAATGGAAGGCTTCTGGGAGGGATCAGGAAAGACTTCAGGAGTGTGCGGCACTTGGGATGAAGGAAAGGAGTGGTTTATAATAGGTTATTAGGAACAGAAAGCTGACCTGAGTCTGGGAGACAAAGCATGCTGGGAGCCAGGGGAGTCTTCTTTCCATCCCCTAGGGCTGAGCTGACTGCCTCTTCTTGTTGAGTAGCAGCAGATGGTGGACATTTAAGGTGAATTGACCACCTGGTGCAGACCCTTGGGTGACCTGCAACATGAAGACTGACCCATTCTAAGAGGTGTAGTCCACCTTAAGAGTTGACTAGTGTGTGCTCCAGACAGGGACTCATGGGACCAGGATACGGTAAGGAGAGGAACTCGGAGGGACAAAAGCTGAGGGTGGGGGGAGAAGAGAGGGGGATTTCCTGAGGCTGGCAAGCTGGGGGTGCAGCCCGGGAATGACTGGTGACATTGAGCAGCCATGGTATAAGACAGAATCAATGGAGGCTGAAGAACTGGGTTTGAATCTGGGGTCTCCCACTTAACATGCAAGATTTCAGGCAAGCTGCGTTGGGATGTCTGGTCTGGAGAGGAGGAGAACTAGGGAGACAGAGATATTCAGGTATTAGAGGGGCTAGGATGGAAAGAAGGATTGGCCGCGAAGGATGAAACTGAGCAATGGGCAGAAATACAGGAGGTTATGGGCTTGCTGGAAGGAGAACACTTCCCACTATTTAGATCCCATGCAGAAGTGGGATGGGCTGTGTGGGTGGTGGTGGAGGCAGCAGGGTCTCCGTGTCTCTGGAGCTCTCCATGTATGGAGGTTCTGGGACCACTTGACTTGGCACAAAAGGGTCTGCGTACAGATGGAGTCAGATGACTTCTGAGCTTCTAGGAATCTGACAGGTTCTCTGGCCATCTCCTTGTCCTGTTTATTTCTTCTGTATACACATGTTTGCAGAGTCTCCCCCATTAGACTGTATGCTTCTTGAGGGCAGGGGACCATGTGGTTGCTTTTCTTTGCAACTTAAATCCAATTCATTTGCACGTCCTGGCATCACTTCCCTGCTGTTATGACATGAAGGACAAATAACAGTCTCCAGTGTCCATCTTCTGGGATGGGACGCCCTAAGGATGTAATAAATGCCCTGGTCGTCACCAGATTGCAGATCTGTAGGGGAGACATCTTAGGAGCCCCGGAAGCCAACCTTTCTTATGAACAACAACAATAAAAATAATTGATTTTTAATTTTAAAGTAACAAGTATTTTTAAAATTAATTTGTCCTCTCCTCCCCCATCAGTGAGCAAATTTAAAAACAAAAAACAAAACAAGAGAATGACAAAAACCGGAGCCCTCAATACTTAGCTATGTGGTTTGGCAAAGCAAATTCCCCCATCAGCCGAGTCCAAAAATACATCCGTGTGCTTTAAATTCACCAGTTCTGTTAGGAAGATGATTCGACTTTGCTCATTTTACAAATGTGTAAACTGAGTCCTGAAGAGTTTACCCAAAGTCACAGAGATAAAGTAACAAAGGTGGGGTGCCAACAATTGTATTAATAGCGGTTTATATAGCACTTCAAGGTTTGCAAACTGCTTTACATCTATTAACTCATTTGATCCTCACAGCAATCCTGTGTGGTGGGTGCTATCATTGTCTTCATTTTACAGATGGGAAAACTGAGTCTAGGACAGGGTAAAAGTCAGTTGCTTGAGTCCACAGAGGGAGCAAGTGTGTAAGGCTGGCTTCAGACTCAATCATCCTGACTCCTTGTCCTTCCCTTTATTCAGGATTTTAACATCTGTTTCCTGACTCCAAATTCAATGCTCTCTTCTATTGTTCCATTCTCCAGATTTGGAGTCAAGATTTGGGTTCAGACCTTGCCTCTGTCAGTGTTACTGTGTGACCCTAGGCAAGTCACTTATACTCTCTGTGCCCCAGTGTCTTCATCTGTAGAATAGATGAGTTGGACTGGATGCTGTTCAAAATCCCTTTCAGCACCAAACCCCAGCATCCCGTCCCTTTCCTCTCTCCTGGACCTAAGGATAGAGGTACTGACTTTGGAAGTAGTACAGGACATCCTGAAACCATTGGGAGAATATCTGGCATCAGGGGCGGGCTAGTAAATGTTTAACAACCAAATGAGAAGGGAGTGGGAGTGGGGAATGCATGCAGGACACACGTTAATATGTTCTCCCTCACTTTCTTAAGTCTAGAAATCAACAAAAGAATAAACGAAGCCCTGATTTATAGAGTTTGAAGATTTTTGGAGACATAAATGTTCACACTGAAAATTTAACAATGAGCTCTCCCCTGTCCAGCACACACCTGTTTGGAGTCCAAGAACAGGACCCCCCCCCCCCCCCAGTTAATAGGGAGTTATCTGAGTTGAGGCTGGGTCTGGGAATAGAGGAGCACAATGGTGTAATGTAAAGGGTATTAGACTTGTAAAGGAAGTTATGGGTTCAAATCCTGCTTAGGAAATTAACCAGTATGTTACCTGGGCATTGTACCCTGAGTTCCTTCCTCATCAGATGAGGGGATTGGATTTGTCTCTAGCTCTAAATCTGTGATTCTATGAATAGTAATGAGAAGGGTGGACAAAAGAGGAGCAGCCAAAAGAAGGAGAGAGTGTTCTGGTTGTTCTTTTTTTTTTTTTTGCTTTTCGGAGGGCAATTGGGGTTAAGTGACCTGCCCAAAGTCACACAGCTAGTAAGTATGTCAAGTGTCTGAGTCTGGATTTGAACTCAGGTCCTCCTGACTCCAGGGCCGGTGCTCTACTCACTGCACCACCTAGCCACCCCAGTCTGGTTGTTCTAAAGCTGACCCTCAGCTCTGGTGGGGGTGGTATAATCAGGCAAGTTAGGCCCTTAGACCAAAATCTGGACTCCCTTTAGCAAACCATATTGTCAGACACTTGGTGACTCTGAAACTGACCCACTATGGAGGAGCCTCTTAACCATCCATCATCACCACCGCCATTGTGATCAAAGCTAGCATTTCTAATTTATTTTAAAGTTTGTAAAGTGCTTTATAAATATCTCATTTGATCAATGATTAGGGAACCAGAAGGACTGGGATGGGGGGTAAGCTGGCCCTCTGATGACACTCTGGTGACCCTGGAAGTTGCTTAACCTCCTGGTATCCCCAGAGAAGTAGGTGAAAAGGGCTCCTTCATCATTGGTGACCCTGGCAGTCTGTTTTTCCATCCCCTCAGTGCTGATAATGGATGGGGATGGGGAGCTGAAATTGTTGGGCAGGGTCTCAAGGGACTTGCTTCAATCCCTCTGCCCTCACTGGTGCTAATGGGCTAAAGGGCAGGAAGTTGGATCTAACTGGGGGTCTTGACCCTATTAGCTAGAATAACAGCTAACAGCTCACATTTATAGAGTTGCAAGATTCTTATAACAACCCTGTGAGGTAGGTGCCTTTTTTTACAGAGGAGGATACTGAAGCAGATTGGTAAAGTGACTTGCTTAGGGTCATGCAGCTAGTAAACCTCTGAGGCAAGATCTTCTTGACTCCAGGTACAGCACCCTATTCTTTCTGGGCTGTGGCCCTGGGCATCTTCCTTGTGCAGATCTGTCTCTGTGCATCACGGTCTGGAAGCCCCTTCCTCCATGGTACTGCTAACCAGGTAGCCTTCCCAGTAGCTAAATCAAGCTAGAGACCCAGTCAGTCCTTGCCAGGGATGGGGGACGGTGGGGATGGGATGGTAATATACGTTTCTACTCTTTCTTCCTCTTCCATTCCGAGTGCTGAAGGGCTGAGGGTCTGGGTGAATGAGGAAACTAGCCTTGCTGGGGTGGGGCCCAGGGGACAGTGCCTTTGACCTCTCTCCTTCTGAGACCCCAGCCCCTCCCATCCCTATGGAATGGTAACCATCGGGGGTTCTGAGAAAGCTGGGGATGCCTCTGCCTTCTTGGGTTACTGTCCCTCTCCCCCCTCCCTCCCCGAAGCTGACAATGGGCTGGGGGACGGAGGCTAGGTGAGGGGATGGAGATCTGGTTCTGTCCAGACAAGTCGGTCCTGGTTGGGCTGAGACTGGACCCTAGCTCGCTCCGAGCCAGTGTCCCTCCCCCTCCCCGGGGCTGTCAATGCTCTGACTGAGGATGACTATGGGGTGGATCAGGGGGCGCTGACTTCGTCCTGGATACAAGTTAGATAGACCTGGTTGGGCTGAGTCTGGACTTCTGTCCATTCGGAGCCTGTCTCCCTCCCCCTCCTCCTTAAAGCAGATAATGGGTTGGAGGACAGGGGTAGAGTGGGGGTATGGGAGTCTAGCTCCGACCCGCACCCGCGGTGGTCCTGGTTGGTCTGAGACTGTACCCTTGCCCATTCCGAGCCAGTTCCCCTCCCCCTCCTCCCGGTCCCTGGGGCTGACTGTGGACCTGGAGGAGGAGGCATCGAGGCAAGGTGGGGGGATGGGGATCTGGCTCGGTCCCGGAGACAGGTTGGTCCTGGTCCGGCTGAGGCTGGTCCCCTCCCCCTCCTCCTTGGGGATGGCTGTGGGCTGGAGGAAGGGAGATGGGAGTACGGTCGGGGAATGAGCTCTGGCTCCGTTTCGGAGAAACGTTGGTCCTGGTCGGGCTGAAGCTGGACTCGTCTCCCCAGTCTGACAATGGGTTGGAGGAGGGGAGACAGGGACGGGGCGGGGGGCGGTATGGGGATCTGGCTCGGTCCCGGAGACAGGTCGGTCCTGGTCGGGCTGAGGCCTTTCCTATCCCCCCGCCCCTCCCCCCGCCGGCCTGACAATGGGTTGGAGAAGGGGTACGGGGACTGGGTGGGGGAGATGGGGATCTGGCTCGGTCCCGGAGACAGGTCGGACTGAAGCTGTACCCCGGCTCCTACTCCGGGCCGGGAAGAGCCGGGAAAATGGAAATCCAGCTGACCCCAGAGTCTCCCCCTCCCCCGCGACTAACGGCGGGGGAGGGACTAGGATACTGGGGAGCCTTTTTAGGCATAGGGCTGAGCTCCCTTGGGGAAGCAGATGGAAGGGAGGGTGGCTCCAACTGCAAATTGGATTGTGTTGGGGGGGTCGGGGATCTGAGACCCTAATTCCGGAGGGATTGGTGGGGGAGGAGGGGTTTACGATCACAGCTTTATTTCCTGTTCCCGGACATAAATCCGATTGGGGGGAGGGGGACGGAGGGGGAAGGGTCACGTGGTCCCGCTCCATCTGCCTCATCCCTTCCGGGGATTCTCCATCTCTTTCGGGTGACGTCATTTGTTAACCCTTTCCTTGCTGTGAGGTAGGGGAAAGGAATGGGGGTGGGGGGGTGGAAGGCATCTGGGATGGGCGAGCCCCGGACTCAGAGGGGCGGATGGGGATGGGAGTCATTCCCTTTCTTGGGAATCCCAGGGACAGGGGCAGAGAGAGGGGCAGGTGGCTTATGGAGGTCAGTGGGGCAGTGACCTCTGAACAACTCTGCCCAGAGGATGGGAGGATGAGGGAGGGAGAGACAAGACCTAATATTCTGGGGTCCTTGAGGGGTTTGAGGGTTTACCTCCAGGAACCTATAGATTGATGGAGAGGCCTCGGACCTGCCCTCCTCTCTTATATTGTGGGGACACATATGACTTCTTCAGGTACCCCTCGCTTTGAGTGGGAGACATAGCCATGGCTTCTGGGGCTGCTGGTCTGAGAGGGGAGATGTGGGCCCTGCCCTCAGCCCCACCTGATCCTCTTTTTAAAGGCATGACCTCCTCAGTGACACCCCCTCAGTCTGAGGGGAGATATATGATCTTCCCTGTAGGGATCTCCCTAGTCTGAGAGGCTTGATTCAGTTCTGTGTGTATTGAAGAGCAGGCCCCCCACCCCCAATGCCCAGAATACTGTAAGGGGATCCCCCTGGGAGCCTGGCCTCTCGGTAGAGTGGAATTCTGTATGTGCCAGGGGCAGGCTTGGGTCTCAGCCAAAGGGTTCCTGTCTCCATCCCCAGGGAGCCAGTGGGGCTCAAGGGTTCCTCCCTCCCTGCTCCACCCCAACTCCTACCCCAGGTTCAGGGTGTGTCAAGAAGGTTTTATTTTCTGAAAGTCTCTGAGAGGGGCCCCAAACTGAGACAAAACCTTGGGCTGCCCACCCGGCCTGCCCACCCGCCCAGTCGGGAGCAGAGCTGGGTATTAATAACCTCACACAAAGGAAGTGATTGAGGCAGCTAATTAAACACTTATTTTTTTCCCCCCCACCCAAAAATAGGGGCCTGGAGTCTTGGGGTGGGTGGCACTCTGTCTCCTTTCCCTAGGACTATTTTGGGAGCCACCAGGGCTAGGCTGGGCAGGGAGGGCGTTTGGGGACACTGGCCTGTGGAATACTGGTAATGGGGACCCTTTGGATGCAGAACAGTGGACATAGCCCGGGCATTGAAGATAAAGGTTTGCATTCAGGGAAGCCCTTGGTAGGAAGCCTCTGGAGACAAACTGGTGCCTTCATTCACTCAATCAACAGGCAGCTATTAGGAGTATACTATGTGGTAGGTGGGGCAGCTGCTAGGTGGTGCAATGGATGGAACCCTGGACTTGGAGTCAGAAAGACCTGAGTTCAAATTCAGCTTCAGACACGAGCTAGCTGTGTGACCCTGGGCAAGTCACTTATCCCTGTTTGCCTCAATTTCCTCATCTGTCAAATTAGCTGGAGAAGGAAATGCAAGCCACTCCAGTATCTCTGCCAACAAAACCCCAAATGGGGTCACAAAGAGTTGGATGTGACTAAAAATGAGGGAACATGTGCCAGGCACTGAGGATATGAAGACATAAATGAAACTGTCCCTTCTCTCAATGGGAACAGCCTCCATCTGGAGTCAGAGGTCCTAGGTTCAAACTCCAGCCCTTCCAGGTACAACCTCAGTCTTCAGTTTCTCCATCTGTAAAATGGGTTGGATTAGATGACCTCTGGGGTCCCTTCTTTGGCTACATCATGACTCTATGACTTGAGTTTTGTTTTCTGGGTAGCTCAATTCAATGGCAAGTCAAGACATCCCCCGTGATGGCATTGATCCTCCTCACAATGAAGGATGAGCAAAGCAATAACATGGGGAGGGAGGGGCTCCAGAGGTTCTCTTGGCCTCCCCCTCCCCCCCACTATCTGGTAGAGGGCCTTCCTCAGGACCACCCCTCAACTCCCCCCCCCCCATGGGGTTACTTTCCAAGGCAGAAGAATGCCCGATACTGTTCAGGAGCCTCTGAGCTGGGGCCAACTGTGCCCCTTGGGTTAGTGTATGGAGGGGAGAAGGGGCTGGAGAATGGTTCACAAAACCTCCCACCTGGGTTCTGTGTGTGTACCAATGAGCATGCATTAAGCACCTGCTGTGTACCAGGCCCTGAGAATCCATAGAAAAGCAAAATCAGTCCCTCCCCTCATGGGATTAATGTTCTAATAGGGTCGAAATGCTAGTGACTGTTCACTGTTGTTTGTGAGGGAGGTGATCTCAGAAGGCAGGCATTGGCTGTGGGGGGACCCAGGTAAGGCCTCCAGGGGCTTGTGCTGGCGATTCTAAATCCTCAATGTAGAACTGAAAGGCGCCTTAGAGGTCATCTAGTCTAACAGCTTAATTTTACAGAGCGGGAAACTGAGGATCTGAGACTTGGTCCGGGTGACATGGCTGAGATTCAAACCCAGCTCCTTTGTGTCCAGGGCGGCTGCTCTTTCCACTGTACCACAATGCCTCTCTGAATAGAGAAGGCTTCCGGCCCGGCCCAGTTGGCTGGCTCTCCTCCCACTCCCAGCTCCCCCCACTTGCGTCTTGCAAGCAGCAGGCAGGTCATTTGGGGGCTGGGCCCCTCCTTTCAGCCGCAGGCTGCTTCTGACCTAGTTAAACTCGGAGGCCCGAGTGGGAATCACAGTGGGAGGGAAGGCCGGGGAGCCCGGAGTATGTGCTTGTGTGTGTGAGTGTGTCTGAATCTCTGTGAGTGCCCGAGAACATTGACCCCCTCCAGAAGGCCCTCCCCACCCTCCTGTTCCCCCCAACTGCTCTTTCTCCGAAGCGCCTGCCCCGAGCTCCCGCATCTGACTCCTAGCTCTCTGGGGATCCCTGGGCAGGCTGAAAAGGATTAGCATCTCTTGGAAAGGATTGAAGGCAAGGCAATGTCTGCAAATGCATTTGACGACCCCCCTCCCCCCCATACATAGTGATGTGGTGGGGCCCTCCTGGCATTGAGGCCATGGAAGTTTGGAACCTGGACATGCAGCCACCCTCACTCAGAATGGGAGCCTGGGGCCAGAGGACTGGCTTATTGGGTGTGGCTCCTCTGGCCACTGTGTGGGGGGCTACCCAGGGCTACCAAGGGGAGAGGGTTGTTGTGGCCCCGGCATCATGATCCTTGCCCTCTCTGATGCCCCTTCGTATTTGGACTCATTTGGTGGTGACCTGGCCTCAGCCCAAAGTTCCTCCCACCCTTACCCCCTGCATGGAATCTGTCCACCCTCCCTACCCCCCTCCACTGATCCTTCCCCTTTATGCTCTCTTGGAGACTGGAATCCTCTGTAACCAACCCCCCCCCCCACACAGAATATTTCCTAATTCATTATCCACTTGACAAACATTAGGCACCTACTGTGTGTCGGGCAAAGCTGATGGCTGGGGATAGAAAATTAATATATAAAATATGACGTGATATTTTGTAATGCATTGATTATATACTATGTTTTAATAGATCATGTTCGTGTTTTATTATATATTTCTTATATATCTTATGTTATAGATATGTCATAGATAATATGTATGATGTAACTATGTATGTGTGTGTGTGTGTATAAATGGATATGAGAATGAAACAGTATTTGCCCCTCACCCTAGCTTTGTCCTCCCCACGTGGCCACCTCCTGGAGATCTGCTCTCTTCTTGCTCCATCCCTGGCTGGGGTTCCCTCTCCTTCGGCTATAGGCTTCCTGGCTGGTGCACCATACCCTCAGGGGACAGAAAACCAGTCTAGGTGGAGGAAGGGGAGGGAGACACAAAGCATCATCTCTTGCTGAGCAGACTGCCAGGAAGGGAGGCCAGCAGCTGGGGACACACAGATAGATGCCCTAGCAGGCCTTTTCCAATGTGGAATGAATTGAGAGTAGCCTAGAGGCTGTTTTCTTCCAGAGCCAATGCTGCCTTCTCCCTGGGGCTCGCAGCAGCCTGGGGACGCTTCCTGGTCCCATCTTAGAGACAGGTTCATGGGAAGAAGGAAGGCTGTCCTTGCTTGAGCAGGGAGGTTTGAAGGCATGACTTGGGGCCAGAGTATGTGCGTGGGTGGGGGGAGGAGGTCTGGGGATAGGAGACGTGGAGGGTTAGAGCCCTGGACATCAGCAACCGTGTTGGCTTCACTCTGTCTCCTGAGAGTTGAGGCAGACAGGGCAGGAAGGTAGGGGGTGACCCCGAGAGTGGGCAGTGGGAGCTCACCTGGCTGCAGGAGATGGGCAGGATAAGCAGCTAGGCTGGTCCCTTCCTCTCTCACCCCAAAGAACCTCTTCTTTTCTCATCCGTGCTCCCCTTATCCCCTGTGGTATCTTCCTGTAAGGCCTCTTAGGAGGGAATGCCTCACACATCTGGCCCCATCTGGACAGGAAGAGCCTCCCCACCCCACCCCCAGCCCTTTCTCATGTCCAGTCTCTGCTCTTTTACTCCTCACAATGTTGGTCCTTGTCTTTCTAGGGCAACCATAGATGAGGTGGAAACAGATGTGGTGGAGATAGAAGCCAAGCTGGATAAGGTGAGAGGCCTCCCTACCTTCCATCCCTTTCCAGAGCTGCGGGAGAGGAGCCCATGGTGATCCCGGAGGGCGCCGTCTCCAAGGCTGGGGAGTGGGGATTGGACATGGAGCTGGATGAGGGAGTTGGGATTTGGGTCCTGCCTGTGACTCAGGTAGATGGGGGAGGAGAGGGGAATGCTGGGGCCCAGGGTGTGGCTAGCTGAACCCCCTCAGAAAAGGGGGTCCTGTTCCCCTTGGTTTTATGGAGACTTCTGGCACCTGGCATGTGCATGAGGGAGGGCAGTGCATGAGTGTGCTCATGTCTCTGTGTGTGTATCCAGGGCTGCTGTGACCATGTGTCATGATTCTCTCCAGGCCCCCATGCTGAGCAGCAGCTGGTGTATCTCACGGCTTCCTGCTTTGGTCAGACTTGGGAGGGGGGAAGGGTAAGGGAAGGATGGGAAAGGGAGAAGAAACCTACAGGCCTCAGAGTGAGCCCAGAAAGTCAGGAAGCAGCTTGGGGTGGTGGCTAGAGTCCTGGCCTTGGACACAGAAAGACCCGAGTTCAAATGATGTATTTACTGCTGAGTAGCAGCATGACTCTGGGCAGGACACTCAGTTTCCTCATTTATGAAATGAGAGTATTGAACTCTAGGGTGCCCCAGAGGCACCTCTTATGAGGAAGAGTCCTGGCAAAGGGCATGGGGGTGTTTGAGGTCAGGGGCTGCTTTCCAGAGGGGGCAGAGGAGAGCTGATAGTCTCCACAGGACACACTGGCTGTCCTCAAACTCAGTTTCTCAGCTACTGACCTTTGGGTCCTGGGAGTCCTTTTCTGTTTGCTCTGCTAAGGGCTCCTGGTCAGAGCCTGGTGTGATAGCATCCACAGCCCTGGTCCAGGACTGGCCTCCAAGGCTGGTCTTTCCCCTGGCTCTGGGCACCCTCCCAGGGGCCCTGGCCAAGGATGGTCCTTCCCTGACTGCCTCCCCTGGGCTTAGGTCATCCTGTCCTGATGTTGGAGTCACTTCCCTTGCCTTCCTAGGGATCTCTCTGGCCCTGGCCCTGAAAGTCCTGACCTTACCTTGCCCCATTTCTGACTAGATCGCTTTGTCTGAAATACATCCCCAGCATCCCCAGCGCTGGCTGGCTCGGAGGGTTCCACCTTTCTCGAAAGTGCAGTTTCTTGACCGGTGTTCTTCTTTGCTGCTGGTGGGGAGGGAAGGCACTGGAGTGAAGTGCTCAGGGAGGAGGAGAGGGAGGGCTCTAAGATAGTGGGAGAGGAGACGAGCACAGGGGGCTTCCTCCCTGAGTCCCTCCCATGTCAGCCATCCCTTCACTTGCTCACACTTAGCATGTCCTTGGTCTCTATACCAGAAAAGGAGAGAGACTGTCTATGCCTCTGCCAACCCCTCTGCTGCCCAGCTTAGAATATCTTTGGTGGGCACCACCTGAGGGCTTCCGACCTCCGTTAAAGTGCTCCTGATTCTGTTAGAGCTGAGGATATGAGTTCAAATCCCCCACCTGCTAATTACTTATGTCACCTTGCGCAAGTTACTTAATAATAATAATGTTGTTCATTCATTTCAGTCTTGTTTGATAATTTGACTCTATTTCTTGGCAAAGACACTGGAGTGTTTTGCCATTTCCTTCTCTCACTTTACAGATGAGGAAACTGAGGTAAACAGTTAAGTGACTTGCCCAGGGTCACCCAACTAGGAAGTGTCTGAGGCCAGATTTGAACTCAGGAAGAGGAGTTATCTTGTCTCCAGGCACAAGACTCTATCCACTGCACCACCTCACTGCTCTTAAAAATAACAACAGCTAACATTTACCTAGTGTTTATTATGTGCCAAACACTGTGCTGAGTACTTTATGGTTAAAGGCTCATTTGAGCCTCACCACAGTCCTGGAAGGTAGGAGCCATTATCCCCATCTTACAGGTGAGGAAACTGAGGCAAACAGAGTGTCTCTGCCTAGGATCATGCAACTAGTGAGTGTCTGAGGCTGGAGCTGAGACCAGGTCACATTCTATCCGCTGGGTCTCATTTTTTCCCACTTGAAAATGGGTCTTAAGTCAGATGGTCTCTGAGGTTCCTTCTAGCTCTAGAGTTATGATTTTGTCATGTTGGGCAGTTAAAATAAGGGAGTTAGACTAGATGGCCTTGATCTAGAACCCTGGGCTCCTTTGGCCAGGGAGGGAACCACTGAGACCTGAGGGTATAGCTTCCCAGATGTAACCATCATCCACTCCTGGGGGGATCAGCAGGGAGCAAAGCTCTCACTCTGTGCCTCCCCCTTTGTCCCATGCAGCTGGTCAAACTCTGTAGCGGGATGATTGAGGCTGGCAAAGTCTACATCACCACCAACAAGCACTTTGTCAGCGGCGTCCGGGACCTGTCCCAGCAGTGCCGCAATGATGAGGTGGTCTCGGTAAGAAAGGGTGACGGGAGGGTGGGCTGGGCCAGGGGCCCAGAAAAGCTGATTCCTGGAATAGGCCAGCAGCCAGACCTGTTTGCAGAGAATTCGGTGGTGAGGCAGTGACTGAGGGTCAGGGTGCCACAGGCTATAACTCAGACAATCCACAACTCTTTAATGGAAGAGACGGTCTTCTTGCCCTTGGGGGTGGATGCTCCGCTTGGCAGGATCAGCCTAAACCATGAGGGCTCAGGCAGAGAAACCTTCAGAGAAGAGATTCACAGACCCCTGACTCGTGGATTATCTGTGCCCGGGAATGCTTCAGGAATATCACTTGAAAAGGACCTGGTGGTGCACACTGCCGCTGGTGTGATGTGGGAGGAGACAGAGAGAGCCAGCTGTGTAACCCAGAATGTCTGATGCACCTGGCTGTGGGGCCCTGGGCAAAGGACTTGGTCGCTCAGTGCTACAGTTGTGCTGCTGCTAAGTCATTTGGTCATATCTACTCTTTGTGACCCCATAGACCATAGTGCACCAAGCCCTTCCATCCTCTGCTATCTCCCAAAGTCTGTCCAAACTCATGTTCCCTACTTAACTCTCTAAGACTGGAGGTGGGGCCAGCCTGCCTTGGCAGAGGGGATTTCCTCACCTGGGAGTTCCCTGGAGCAGTGAAATCACAGGTCTGGTCTCCGACATCCCTAATAATGAGACATCTGTGTTCTTTCTGTCTGCTGCCCCAAAGATACCCTAGGGATGCTCCCAGTGAGCCTCTAGAGGATGGGCTTGGTACTTTTATTCAATTACAAAAGGCAACCATTTTGTCCACCCATGTCTTAGTCTACAAAATATTAAACATTTTGTCCACCCATGCCTTAGTCTACAAAATATTAAACATCAAAGAGTAATCGCAAGCTAATGACTTGTGCCGAGACTGTTTCTACCTGAACTCCATCCCATGAGAGGAGGAGGAGGACGAGAGTGTTATTAACTGTAATAGTGACTTGTCCTGGGACTGTTTCTAGTTCAACTCCATCAAACAGAAAGATGAGAATTCAGTTGCCATAATAATCGTCTCGGTTATTTTCATCCACACTTGTGAATTTTCCTGGGTAGGGGACCTCCTGGTGTGAAAGCGTACAGATTGGCCGCTCTGCATGGTCTTGGAGAATTGTGTGGGTGTGCTGAAAGGTTAAGTGATGAAATAATTAACAGCTTTAGCCAAGTTGCAGGATATCAGCTAAACCCACATAAATTATCAGCATTTCTATATATGACCAACAAAGCCAGGCAGCAAGAGATAGAAGAATTCCATTTAAAATAACTGTAAACAATATAAAATATTTGGGAGTCTAACTGCCAAAGCAATCCAGGAACTACACGAACACAATTAACAAAACATTTTTCCCACAAATAAAATCAGATCTGAATAACTGGAAAGTTATCAATTGCTCATGGATAGGTCGAGCCAATATAATAAAATGGACAATTCTGGAAAGATTAGGTAAGCTGCCTAGGGTCCCACAGCCAGTACGTGTATGTGACTTGGGCCCAGGCTTGATTCCAAGGTTGACCCTTTAGCTGTTATAATAATGGTCTCCCCAGCCCCCAGCCTCTAGACCACTTTTTATCTGTTGGCCTTAATCTGGTTGGTTGGGGGACCCTGGGGTGGGATTGGGATCCAGTAGATTTGGGAGTCATGTTGATCAAGTGCTGGGGTCAAGGGGATGCTACAAGGGTATGGGTAGTATAGCTATGACTATGAATAGATGGGTGGGGTCTCCAAGGAGCCAGATTTAGCCCAATACCTCAGTGAGAGTCCCAGTCAAACTAGGAAGAGGTAGAAATAGGTTGAGAATCACAGGGGGCTGGGTGGACGGTGGGTGTGGGCCACCTACTCCTGGATCCCAGAATCTCATCAGTAGGGATGCAAAGAGGGAGTGTCTGGGGGTTGCCATGGTTCAGTGTGTCTGTGGGGTTTCTGTGAAGATTTCTTCTGGGCCTGGGGTGGGAGTGTGAACCAGCCACAGGATGAGACCAGAGCTAAGAGCTGGGGGTAGGTAGTGGGGAGGGCAAGGGAATCAGGGGTCCTCTAGTCATTGCCCCCATCTCATCCTATCTCCCTCCTCCCTTCTCCCCAGGAATGTCTGCAGAAGTTTGGAGACAGTCTTCAGGAAATGATCAACTACCACATGGTAAGAACAGCTCCCCCTCCCTCCCCTGTCTGTAGGGATGGGGGAGGGGGCTCAGAGCTAGTTAGAGAGTCTCAGCCCTTGGCTCTGTGGCTTCATCAGCATCTCATTTGCATGTCAGGCTAAGTCCGAATAGACTCCTCCCCCAACTGGACAGTCACTGGGATTGGAATATTTGGGAAGTAGGGTTTTGCTGGGCTGTGCCCGGGGAAGTTCTTGTATGAGGAGAGACAGGGAATTTGGGCCCTGTGATCCAGTTTACATGGGCCCTGTGGGTGGTTCAGGCCTGTCTCTCTGAGTCATTGAGAGGGATCTGGACACACTTTCCAGCCCAACAATCTCCCTTAGGGCCATACGCTATGTGTTGGGGAAGCCCAAGATGGAGGGTACATTGACACTGTGGATCTGTCCCTTGGGGCAGGAGGGACTCTGGCCTGAGTTCCAGGACGCTAGCTCGAGGATGTCTGGCTGGGCCCTGGTCCAGTGTGAGGAGGAGGGGGAAGAGGAGAGGATGTAATCGGAGCTGTGGGTGTGGGAGGGGGAGGAGGAGCCCCAGAAATAGCCAGAAAGGCTCTGGAAGAGACAAGGGGCTGGGGAGGTGTCTGAGGAAGGGAAGTTGGGGGTCCTTAGTCCTTCTTATTTGGAGTAGCTCATGCTTTTAAGTTAGATTACAAAGCATTTTTCTTGTAGTTTGGAGGTGTGAGAGGTCCCTCAGGCAGGGCTAGGGCTGGAGCTGATCTGGTTGGAGGCAGGGAGATGGACACAATGACCCTTGGCCCCTATGGCTACTATTAGGATTTAGAGCCAGAACATGCCCCACTCTTCCACTCTGTACCCCCAGTCTAGGGAGATTGCTCCATGGGGAGAGAGGGAAGCGGCTTCTTAAAGATTACTCCTGCCAGATGTTGCCAAACATCTGTCCAGACATAAGGGAAAGGGCCAAGACCTCATGAGCTTCCAGCCTGGACTCCTTTAGGAGGAGGGGTGGGGGCAGGAAGTCTGGGCTCCCAGCTTTCTCAGTACCCCAAGCACTGAGCACAGTGCTCGGCACATAGTAAGTAATTGTTGGCCAGTAGAGACTGACTGCAGGTCCCCTGGGCTCTTCAGGGCCTGTGTGGGTGAGCAGCAGCATTTGGGGGCTGATGGGTTCTCTCCTGCCCTGTCCCTTGTGTTCACATATTGCCTTACACCAGCTTGAACCCCAAGAACCTCCTGGCTACAGAGGTACGTGAAGGCCCCACGTGGATAAATAGACGTTCACGCTCTGGGTGGTCAGGACGTGGCCTGGGAGCCTGAGCCCAGACTAAACAACCCCCCCTATCTGTTCCCCACCCACCCGGCAGGAGAAGTTCAGAAATAAACACTCCCAAAGCTACAAGACAGTGATGAGCTGCCCCCATGTCCAGTGTGGAGCAGAGGCTGCCCTTCTGTCCCTTTCCTTTCCTGGCACCTGCCCCTCCCTCACTCATGGTTCCCTCCTCGAGTGAGAGAGGGCAGCATTTTATCAGCTTCCCCAGGAGGCAGCCTGGCACAGGGGGAAAGGATGATGAACTTGGGGTCCCAAGTCCAAATCCTCACCCTGTTGCTTCCTAGCTGTGTGACTCTGGGCAGGTCCCTTAACCTCTCTGGGCCTCAGTCTCCCCATCTGTAGAATGATGGGGTTAGACCAGATGGTCTCTAGGGCCCAGCCCAGTTCTATTTCTAGGGTCCCACAATCCCTCGCTCCTAATGGCAGCACCTTGTCCTGCATTGCTGTTGGGGGTCCTGATGATGGGGGTGGAGTGTGTGCCTATTTGTGTGCCCTCTGGAGGGAGCTGGATGGAGGCAGCTGTGGACACCTATGGGCAGTGAGCCTTGGCTGGTGGGAGGGGGGGTACAGAGACAGCTGCTCACATCCATTGGGGTACACTGATCCCCTAACACTGAGTCCCTCTTGTCCTTCCAATATAGGTCCATGTAGGGGTTCTTGAGAACACAGGCTTAGTGGGATTGGTGTGTTCCTTAGGAAGTCCTTGACACCCCCAATCAGAGAGAAAAAACAGACCCGCTCTCCCCAAAACTGCACAAACATCTGGGCAGCCCTGAGCAGCAGTGCCATCTGCTGGCCATGCAGGGAAGCCTTTGTGCAGAGATGGAGGTGGTCAGGCTTCTGACCAATAGCCAAATCGTGGAGCTTCTGCATCAGGGGTCCTTCCCTAGAGAAAAGAGCAGTCCTGGCTTGAGCGCTGGACCCTAAGCTCATCTCCTAAGCTTGTGGGGGAGGGGGGAGGAAGGTAGGTCAGTAGACAGGAATGAGGACCTAGATTTGGGGAGAAATCTCTCCGTCCCCCCAGATGTTTCAGGAGCAGAAGGTAAAGGCTCCCCTGCCCAGGTCTTCCCCAAATCCCTCCCTTTTGGATGTTTCTAGATCCTGTTTGACCAGGCCCAGCGGTCAGTGCGGCAGCAACTCCACAATTTTGTCAAAGAGTGAGTACGGCACAGCCTTCCCCCAGAGATGCTCCCTCTCCCCTTCTCAGCTCCTCCATCCCACCTTCCCCCCCCCGAGGTGCTCCCTTTCCCCTTCCCAGCTCCTCCCATCCCCACCATTCCCCCCAACCAAACATATACAAGGAAGACCCAGATGCCTTTATTCTGGGTGGAAGGGGTAAACTGGAAAGATACATCAGATCTCTCTTAGTTGGCTTGGATGCTGCTTGGCCAGGTGACCTTGGATGGGTCCTTTTCTATTTATGAGATTGTCTGTTCGGAGCTAGAAGGGGCCTTAGTGGTTTCTTGTCCAACCTTCTCATTTCACAGATGGTGAAAGTCATGCGGATCATATTCTGGGCTTTCTCCTCTCTCGGGCTTCTTCTCTTTCCCTTCCATTCTGTCTATGGCTCTTGGCCACCTCATCCTCATGGGTTCAATCGGTGCCTCCTGGATCTCTGTAATCAGCCCTGGCCTTTTCCCAAGATCCCTTCCCATCTCACCAACTCATCACTGGCCATTGCATATAACATCCTGGGGGCTCCTTTCTCACACTCAGGATTGCTTAGCTTTCCCCTGAACCCTGCCCTCTTTGGAACTTGGCCATCCTTGGCCCTCCCGGTCATCCAAGTTGCCAGCCTCGAAGTCATTCTTGGTCCGGCGAGTGGCCAGATGTCTCCACTCCTACAGGGAGCCTACCCTAGGTTAGGCACTCATCAGCTCTGCATTGGACTATTGCCATAGCCTCCTCCTTGGCCCCACTGCTTCTAGGCTTTTCCTTCTCCAATTCATCTTCCCCGTAGATGACAAATTGGCATTCCATAAGCACAGGGCTGACCATGCTACTCTCTTGCTCAAGAATCCTTAGGGGCTCCTTATTACCCCCAGTACAAATGAGCTGGAGAAGGAAATGGCAAACCACTCCAGCATCTTTGCCAAGAAAACCTCAAATGGGGTGGCAAAGAGCCCATGACAGAAAGGACCGAGCAATTGTTTCTAGTAATGCACACATGGGCAGCTAGGTGGTGCAATGGAGAGAGTGCCAAGCCTGCAGTCCAAAAGACTTGAGTTCAAATGTGCCCTCAGATATCTGCTAGCTGTGTGACCCTGGGCAAGTCATTTAACCCTTTTTTCCTCGGTTTCTTCATATGTAAAACGAGCTGGAGAAGGAAAAGGCAAAACGCTCCAGTATCTTTGCCAAGAAAACCCTAAATGGGGTCACGAAGAGTCAGACATGACTGAAAAAAACTGAGCACACGTACATATATACATACACATATACAATAGAAGATCTATCTTAGATAAACTTAGAAAAAGAGGCTTGAGATCAGGTTGTGAAGGACTTTCAGAGTCAAGCAGAGGGCATATAAAAATACAATACACGCATGTATATGTACACACAGAGAAAGATCTATCTTAGCTCATGCATAAAACAGCTATCTACAATCTAGTATACATAATGTGTTTGCATGCATGTTTGTGTATATGTGTGTGTGCCTGTGTGTGTGTTTGCAGGATGAATATACTGTGTGCATTGCATATGTATGTTTGTGTGTGTACATACTGTGTATGTGTGTAGGTATGTGTGTTTGTAGATGTGTGTATACTGTGTGTACATGTATGGCTTTGTGTGTGTGTATCTGTCTCTGTTCATCTCTTTTTTGGCACTTGGAGTCCTCACCATCCAAGCCTTCCTTTCTGCATTTCTGGCCCAGGACACCCCTCAGCACCCTCTCTCTTCCCGCTAATCTGGCTGGGCTGTCCCCTGCACAACATCTGTTGGTGCAGGGTCCCGCCGTGCCTGGAATGTGCTCCCTCCTCCACTCTACTCCCTAGGTTTCTTCCAAAATTGGCTCAAATGCCTCCTTCCAGGTGAAGATTTCCTGAGCCCTTCATGCCCAGCTGCTCACGGGCAGTTAGGGTATATATAGTTTGTACTTAGTTTTCTGTGTATCTGTTGTTCCCCTCCTTAGAATGTTAGCTCCCTGAGGGCAGGTACTCTTTTCTTGACTCAGCATCCAATAAATGCTTTATGCATCAATGAATGATGACTGAGTTAGGATTCAAATCCAACTCAGGACTTCAAATCCAATATTTTTTTTTTCCTCCATCACACTATGTTGTCATCAATTCAGCAAGCATTTATTTAATGCTCCTTACATACTGGACTCTAGGAACACAAACACAAGAGCAGTATCTCTGCTCTAAGAGTTTGTGGTCCACTTTGAGGCATGGAAGGCAGTAGAGAGAATTCTGGACTTGGGCTCAGGAAGACTTGGATGAGAATCCTGTTGCAGATTCTTGCTAGCTGGCAAGATAATTGACCTCTCTGATCCTCAGTTTCTTTAAAATGGATGAGGCTGGACTAGGTGACCTATGAGGTCCTTTCCAGGTCTATATCAGTGATCCTTTAAATACAAAATTTATATGCCTCAATTTCCCTGTCTGCAAAATGGGACTAATCGGGCTAACATACCCTACTTCACAGGGGTTATTGTGAGAAAAGCATTCTGTAAAGATGCTGCAGAAATAGAATAATCTGCTGTTCAAAGCTTCTTATGATGTAGACTCACCTTGTCCACCTGGCCTTTTCTCAGCTTCCTCCCTCCCTCCCTCCCTCCCTTCCTTCCTTCCTTCCTTCCCTCCCTCCTTCCTTCCTTCCCTTCTTCCTTCCTTCCTTCCTTCCCTCCCTCCTTCCT
>CM053588.1:32403558-32421987 GCA_028646515.1 Pseudochirops corinnae
TGCTTCTCTCTCCCAGGGTGTGTAACCCTGTTTCTGGGTCTGCGTTCCTGCCTTCACCTTCTCTGGACCTGTCTCTCTGGATGGGTGTCCCCTCTGCCTCTCTGCCCTCTGGGTGTGTCTCGGTCCCTGCCTTGGCCCCAGTCTCCCTCAGTCTCTGGCCGTGTCTCCCGGTCCCAGCCTCGCTCCGTCTCCAGGAGCCCGAGAGGTCCCGACGTCTCAAGGCTCCCCGAATCGCTGCCGGTCCCGGGTCCGAGGCGCCTCACCTGAATCGGGGCGAGTCCTTGATGCACTCCTCGAACTCCACCGTCATTTCTGCGGCTCCGCCCGCGTCCTGGGCTCTCAGAGGGGAAGTGCCCGTGCCATGGCCACCCCAGCCTGCCCCGGCCGGGCTGCGCTCCGCTCCGCCCGCTCCCGTCGGCTCCGCTCGCTCGCCAGCCAGCCCGCCCGCCCGGGCTGGGGAATGAGGCCGCTGCAGCGCCCGCTCCGGCCCGCCCCGGCCCGCCCCGGCCCGCCCCGCCGGGCCTGTCACCACGCAGGGAGCGTCGCCAAAGTCCTGCCACCGCCGCTGCCGCCGCCGCCGCGCCCCCTTTACCGCAAGCCCCTCCCCGGGTACCGGCGCGTCGTTTACATCTGCCTAGCCTTTGTCCGGCGCCTCTGACTCCTCCCCCTCTCGGAGGAGGCTACCCCCGATCACAGGGTCTTCCATTTAGAGCTGGGAGGGCCCCTGGGAGGGTCCTCTAGGGAAACTCTCGCCTTTGACGTCGGAGGAAACTGAGGTCCCCAGAGGTGAGGTGGCTAACCCAAGGTCACCCAGTCAGTAAATGGCAGAGTCAGGGCCTCCACGCAGGTCTTTCTCTGACTCTCCACTTCGATGCACCCCGCTGCCGCTGCTCCCCAAGGTTATGTGCTCAGTGCAGTGACACCCCCCGCCTCACGCCCTTAGGGCTCCTCCGGCTTCCTTCCTCTGTGGGGATGCCTCCGAAATCTCCAACTCCCCGAACCTAGATGGACTAGGTATCCTCTGGGTGGGGCCACGGTTCCGGCGAGGTGAGCACCTGTCTCTGTATCATAACTGATCTCCAGCCTCCACAATCATCCATGTGCCAGAGGGGAGGGATCCTTAGACCTAGAATTGGAAGGTCATCTAGTCAGTCAATTAACGTTTATTAAACACCCACTCTACACACTCCAGGCACTGTGGTGAACACTGGTCACAGGATCAGAGATTTAAAATTAGAAGCGCCCCAACCCCTTCATTTTACAGATAAGGGAACTGAGGCCCAGAAAGGCTGCGAGACTTCCCCTAGGTCACGTGGATGGTAAACCTCAGAGCCGGCTTTTGAACCTACACCTTTTCCCCTAGTGCCTGGGCTCTTTCCAGGGCATGCCACTGTTCCCCAGCACCTCCCAATGCCCGTCAAATCTCTCTGCCTGAGCGGGCCTTAGACACCTCGAACTTCACATGCCCAGAACCAAACTCCCACTCCCCACAAAACTTCTGCACCCCCTCCCAACTCACCTATTTCAATCGATGCCTCTCCCAGACTTCTATCCAGAAACTGGACAGAAATCTCAGAGTCATCTACACCAGGAGAGACAGAGTGATATAATGGATTGAGTACAGGACCTAGAATCAGGAAGCCCTGAGTTCAAATCCAGCCTATGATCCTTGCTAGCTCTGTGACCCTAGGCAAGTCACTTAACTTCTCTGAGCTTCAGTTTCCTCTGCTGTAAAATGAAGGAATTCAATTCTGATCTTTTAGCTCTACATTCTTTTCCGTATGATTTTGAATACTCTCCCACTGCCTCAAACACCCCCACCCCCGCCTCCAGGATATCTCTCACATTTCTCTCCTCTTCACACACATAGCCAGACCCCTAGGTCAGGCCCTCAGCCCATCTCTCCTGGCTTATTGTATTAGGGCCTCCATGCCCTTAGACTCCCCATCTCTACCATCCCCCACACTAATGCCAAAATAATGTTCTTAAGGACTCTGCCACTTACTATTGTGTGACCTTTATCACATTTCCCTTTCCTGGGACTCAGTTTCCTCCTCTGTAAAAGAAGGGGTTTCGAGGGCAGCTAGGTAGTGCAGTAAATAGACCACCGACCTTGGAGTCAGGAGGACCTGAGTTCAAATCTAGCCTTAGATACTTAACACTTACTAGTTGGGTGACCTTGGGCAAGTCACTTACTCCCAATTGCCCTGCCTTCCCCATCACATACTCCTTGGTCCAACCAGCTCCTTCTCTCTCTGCCCCTGCCTGTTCCTCCCTCTCCAAAATTCAAACAAGCCCCAAACCTGGAATATCCTCCCCATCTCTGCCTCCATTCTCTTCCTTCAAAGCCTAGATCATGCCCCATCTTCTCCAAGAAGCCTGCCAGGACCCTTCCCACAGAAAGTACTCTTCTCCACCTGCCTCACTCTAGCCCTAGCCCCATTACACAATTCTGTATCATGGTTTTTTTTTTTTATGAAAATGTGTGTGGCCTCAGAGAAACCATGGGAGTATGGTGGATAGAGAGCTGGCCTTGGAATTAGGAAGGCAGAAACTTCAATCCTGCCGCTTTTCTTTCTCAGCTGTGGGACCCCAGGAGAATGACTTCACCACTCTGTGCCCTGGAAGATTCTCTGTGACTGATGCATGACATTGTAATCTACTTATCTAAGGGAGTGACAGAGGACTCCTGCCTCAGGCTGATTTCTTGTTGTTCAGTCTCGGCCAATTCTCTGTGACCCCATTTGGGGTTTTCTTGGCAAAGATACTGGAGTGGTTTGCCATTTCCTTCTCCAACTCATTTTACAGATGAGGAAACTGAGGCAAACAGGGTGAAATGACTTGCCCAGGGCTACACAGCTAGGAAGTGTCTCAGACTGGTTTTGAACTCATGAAGATACATCTCCTTGATTCCAGGCCCAGTGCTCTCTCCACTGGGCCACCTAGCTGCTCATAGCATCCCCTGGAGGACTCCGATCTTAACATTGCTCCCTAGAAAGCAGTAACTTCTCCAAGGCAGAGGCTGGTCTACTGGCTAGGGCCCTATTTCCCCTCTCTTGGTTCCAGCCTCCTCACCCATAAACAAGAGAGTTGGACACCCTCACCTCTAAGGGCCTCTCCGACCCCAAATGAATGACCTGTATCATTCCCCTCAATTCAATGGGTGCCTATTAATGCTTAGTATGTGCAGGGCCCCATGCTAGTATTCCAGCCATGAATGAATGAATGCAAAAGCGTTTATTAGGCTCTTACCATGTGCCCAGCACTGTGCTGAGCCCTGGGGATAAATACACAAGGAAGGCAGTGCCTGGCCTCTGAGTACAATGCCTCCACACAGCTTGCACAATGAACTTAGAATGAAATAGCATGGAGGGGCTGAGTTTCATTCAGGGGCTCTGATAAAGGCAGCATGGTGGAGTGGATAGGACACTGGCCTTGGAACTGGGAAACCCTGGGCCAAACTCCCACCTCAGTGTGACTCTGGACAAACCACTTCGGGCCTCAGTTTCCTCACCTGGAAGATGGGGGTGACAAGAGCACCTGGGGGTGTGGCAAGGCTCTGCTGAATGCCCAGGGCTTTGCAAGCCTTAAGGCATTCTAGAAATGTCAACCTTTATTATCCATTCAGTCAACACCCCATTACCCACCTCCTGTGTGTGTGTGGGGAGGGGCAGTGTGCTGAGTTCTGGGGGAGATGACATGGGTTTTATTCCTCACTTATCCCTCAGAGAGCTCATTTGAGCCTCACATCTACCTGGGAGGTAGAGGTTTTATTATCCTCATTCTATAGATGGGGAAACTGAGGTAAACAGAGGTGAAGTGTCTTGCCCAGGGTCACACAGTCACTAAGGAACTCCTTGAACCCAAGCCCAGCACTCTATGCACTTTAGAGACATCCATCTAGCTGCAATAACCAAAGTTTAGTGGCAATCACCTCAGACAGGGGCATCTCTCCTTGCCCCAGGCAGTTAACTCTCCAAGGCTATATAAATGGCAGAACCCTTAGCAGAGGAACCAGAATTCCTCCCTTAGAGTGTCCTATGAAACCACAGGTCTGGTTAAATACTCAGATAAATGAACACATCAGAGAGGTACAAAGTCAAGTGGTCTAAAGGAGTCAAAGGAAGATCCTTCCCAAAGGGGGAGGGGTCAGGGAAGGCTTCTGGGGGCAATGTGAGGTGGGGGGGGAGGTTCAGTAAGGAAACCTGTGGGGTTTTAAAGGGTCATAGATTTAAAACTGGGAGAGACCTCTGTTCACTTGTTCCACAGTTTGTGACCCCATTTGAGTTTTCTTGGCAGAGATACTGGAGTGGTTTGCCATTTCCTTCTCCAGCTCATTTTACAGATGAGGAAACTGAGGCAAATGGGGTTAAGTGATTTGCCCAGGGTCACACAGCTACTGAGTGTCTAAGGCCAGATTTGAACTCAGGGAGATGAGTCTTCCTGACTCCTGACTCGGCACCACCTAGCAACCCTCAGAAATCATCAAACCCAACCTCTGTTCACCCCCAAGTCTCCAACTATTTTGCTGGTAAAGAAACTGAGGACAATGAATAGAAGTTCTGCAGGGGAAGAGAAAGAGAGAATGGAGGGCATGGAGGTCTGGGATGGGGAGGCTGGGCTAGAGAGCATGGGATCATGGGTTACTGAAAGGGAGCCCAAGTCCCCTCTCCCACTTGACAGATGAGAAAACTGAGGAACAGAGAGGTGGTGACTTGTCCAGCGTTACACAACTAGCAAGCGTCTGAGTCAGGAGTTGAACCCAGGTCCTTTTGACCCCACGTCCAGTATTGTCACTAAATGGCAGAGCCTTGTGATGCTACTGGATCTTCATGCACAACCAGAATCAATGAGGTGACATGGCAGCCCCCTCTTCCCCCGCCCCAGCAATAGAGGGAGAGCTTAGTCTGGGACAGAGTGCCTTTGCCCAGTGTCCATCCAGGGGAGGGCAAACAGGACAGAGAAGTGCCTGGAGTCCATGGAGGAACCTTAAAGGAAATGGGAGTGTTTAGTGAGGAAGGGAAAAGAGAGGGGAGGAGAGGGAGAGATGGAGGGAAAAGAGAGAGAGAGGGAGAGGAGAAGGAGAAGGGGAGGAGAGGAGAGGAGAGGAGAGAAGAGGAGAGAGAGAGGAGAAAGTAGGGAGAAATGGAGGAGAGAGAGCAAGGAGAGGGAGGGAGAAAGAAGAGGGGGGAGGGAGGAGGGGGAAAAGGAGAGGAAGGGAAGGGAGCAGAGGGAGAGGAGAGGAGAGAATGGGTGGGGGAGGACCAGACTTGGTGGCTATCTTCAAATAGTTGAAGGGCTGTTATTTGGACGAGGGATTGCCCTGCTTGGCCCCAGTAAGCAGAACTCAAAGTAATGGGTAGAAGTTTCAGGGAGAAATTTAGGCTCGTTTCAGAAAAACATTTCCTTAAAATTCCAGACATCGCGGAGTGGATCGGGCTGCCTGAGCTGGCAGTGAGTTCTCCAGAGCAGGAGGTCTTCCAACCCAGGTTGCTTGGCCGAGGGCCCACTTGTGGGGAATCCTGTCCGAGAGATCCTCGGTCAGGTCTGGGTGGACCAGCTTTCCTCTGAAGTCCATTCTCAGCCCCGGCTTTCTGGGATTCCGAAGACTGGAGAGCACAGGCTGTGTTTGGGAGGGCAGAGAATCGAGTTTGGCAGGAGCGGTGAATGGAGGGGGGAGGGGAGCAGCGGGGAAACGACCCAGTCAGCGTTCTCCGGTCCGTGGACCGAAGCCAGAGCAGTGACTTGACTTCCGGATGGTTCGCTTTTGTGGGTCTCTCTGCTCAGAGGTGTCCTGTTAAGCGTGTGTGTGTGTGTGTGTGTGTGTGTGTGTGTGTGTGTGTGTGTGTGTGTGTGTGTGTGTGTGACAGAGAGACAGAGAGAGTATGACAAAGACAGAGACAGGGATACAGAGAAAGAGACAATGTGACAGAGACAGTCGGAGGCACAGAGATTGAGAAATAAAACTGGGAGGGGGGTGCACAGGACCCCTTCAAAAACAAGTCTCCACCCCCAGGGTCCAGGGTGAGGATATAGGTGAAAGGGTGGGCTCAGAGAAGTCGCGGACTCCAAAGCATCCGGGTGAGGACTCGGGACCCCGAGGGGCTGCGTCTTCACCGATCTAGGGAGCGGAGAATGCCGGAGCGTCTTGGTCTGGGCAGCCCAAGTCCCACCAGTGCCATCCTTTGGCCTTGGCGCGGTCTTTGGGTCCAGAGCAAAGCGGGCGCGCTTCCTGGAGGGTCCTGAGAGTGCTCTCTTGGCTGGGGGAGATTCGGCCTCTCGCGACCCGCCCTCTGTGCGTCTCGGGACGCGGAGGTCACTTGCTCCCCGCTCCCTAAGCAGAGGCCCCGCCCCTCGTGGGCCCCGCCCCCTCGCGCTTCTATTTCACCCCTCCCTCCCGGCCCCCCCCTCCGAGCTGGGCCGGCGCGCGCGCGCTGCGGGAGGGCGGGGTCCGCTGGGCCGGGGGCGGGCACGCGCGCCGGGGTTGACCCGCCCCCCCTTGCAGCCCGTCCCCTCCCACGCGGCCATGGACTCGCCCCGCTCACGCTACCTTGTGTTCTTCCAATACGTGGGGACTGTCTTTAGGTATGTAGGGGCGGAGACTGGGGCCCCGGGACCCCAGTGGGGGAGGGGATCGGTCCCTGTCCTCTGTCCGTGGGTGCCCCCATCCTCCCCCGTGTCCCCAGATTTCCCTGGCACCACGTGGGACGCCTAGGGCTGCAGCAGGAAGGAGTGGAGTGAGCCCGAGGGAGGAACGTGGAAGGCAGCCCCGGCGTGGGGGACTGGGGTGCCTCCTCTGCAAGCCCCTTCCCATCCTGCTCCTGGGACCTAGCACTGGAAGTCAGTGATCTCTAAGCACTTTCCCATCTTGGAGCGGATTGCCGTGGTGCTTCACGGCGTAGGCAACCCACAAGCCAGCCAGCAGTTATTAGGCACCACTTCTGTGGCTGCTCTGTGGCCAGCCGTGGCCAGAGAGACCAGGGCACGAGGATGGGGACTCACCCAGCCCGCAGCTCCCACCCACCCTCAGCTTCCTCTCCCGGAGCAGAGGAAGGATGTGGCCGCAGACAGTAACCAGGTTTGGCTGGGGGGGGGGGAGGGGGAGGGGAGGTTGGAAGGTTGGTACCCGAGCTAAGTTTAGGATGGCCATTTAAAGAAGGCACCCAGACTCGGAGATGTTTCCAGGAAACTGGGTTTCTAAACATTTCTGCCTCATGGGGAAACAGCTTTGTTTAGACTCACTACCCGTGTGCTATTCTAGGGAGGGGGGTAGGAGAAGGAGCGTCAAAGGGACCCCTGCTGGGACTGACACAGCTCCACTGGAGGGTGGGGAGTTCAGTTCAATCTAAACCTTAATTAAGGTCTGGCTAGGTTGTGGGAATTTAGAGATTACAAAAACAAAAACGCTGTGCCCACAGGGAGATTATATTTTACTGGGGGGGAGGGGAACAGAGGGAAATGAGGAAATCATACTTCGTAGCTGGGTGGAGACCTCAGGGGTCATCTGGTCTAACCCCTGAGGCCCAGGGAGGTTGTGATTCACCCAGGGTCAGGCCTGGGTTGTTAACAAGCATCTGGGGCAGGATTTGAACTCTTGTCCTCTTATGACTTCTCTTAACCACAGTAAGACCATGTAGAAGCACCCCAAAGTCATTTCAAGAGGAAAATTAAAACTCCTAACTGAGTGAGAGTTGGAGGGGAATCACCAGAGGCTTTGTGGAGCTGTGATTTTAAGAACTAGATTCAACGGGTATTTGTGGTCTAGACAGGCAGTAAACATTTATTAAGTGCCTACTATGTGTAATGTAATTTACAAAAAAAGGAGCAAAAGACGGTACCTGCCCTCTAGGAGCTCACAATTACATTTTTTTAAATTTTAGGAAATATTTCCCAATTAAATGTAAAAAAAATTAACATTCCTTTTTTAAAAATTTGAGGTCCAAATTCTTGCCCTCCTTCTGCCCCTCCTTCACTCCTTGGCAGAGCAGCCTGTCAATTATACATGTGAAATCGTGCAAAATGTATTGCTGTAGTAGCTGTGTTAAAAAAAAAACAAGAAAAATAAAGAATGTGAAACAAATTTGCTTCAACCCGCCCTCAGAGTTCACTGGTTCTGCCTCTAGAGGTGAAGAGCGTTCCCCACATGGGAAGGGACTCACGGTCCAGGCACTGGAGGGGGCGACGGGGCACAGACAAAAACAGCCCCTTCCCTCAAGAAGCTTCTCTTCTCCTTCCTAGTTGTGTGACCCTGGGCAAGTCACCAATTACATTTAACATTACAATTAACCCCAATCACATCCAGAAGTAAAAAATATATCTTAAAAAAGCTTTTATTCTCTTGGAGAAAAGGGACATTTATGTTGTTGTCAGCACATAGCACACCAGTACGATCCATGGGATTTTCTTGGAAAAGATCCTGGAGAGGTTTGCAGTTTCCTTCTCTAGTATACAGTTGGTGCTTAATAAATGCTTATCGACTGATTCTAGCTCTTTGTGACTCCATAGATCATAGTATGTCAGTTCTGCTTGTGGATTTTCTTGGCAAAGAGATTTGCCATTTCCTTCTGTAGTACAGAGTAGGTGCTTAATAAATGTGTGTTGACTGACTGATTCTAGTTCTTTGTGACCCTGTGGACCATAAACATTGTCTTTGGATTTTTTTTGGCAAAGACACAAGAGAGGTTTGTTATTTCCTTTTCCAGTGGATTAATGCAAGCAAGTTAAATGACTTGCCCAGGGCCCCACATCTAGTAAGTGGCTGAGGATGGACTTGAACTCAGCTCTTCCTGACTCCAGGCTTAATGCTCTAAACACTGAACCACCCAGCTGCCTCATGACACATATACAGATAAAAAAATGTGAAATGGACAAAAAGTGATTTGGCGGTGGGAGGGTCAATGATGAGCCTCTTATCAAGGTAGTTGGTGCTTGAAATGAGTTTGGAAGGGAACTAGGGATTCCCAGAGGAGGAGATGAAGAGGGAGAGCATTCTGAATGTGCAGGGAAAGACTGTACAAATTAAGGTGGAAGATGGATTGTCATGTATGAGGAACAGCAAGAGACCAATTCGGTTGGAATGTCTGAGCTGTCTGGAAAGATAAGTTGGAACCAGACTGAGAAGGGCTTTAGGAGCCAAAAGGAGATATCTGCCTTTTATCCTCGAGGCAGGAGGGAGCCTCTGGAGTTTCTGAACAGGGGAAGGAGAGGCTCACACCTGTTTGACGGCTATGGGTTGGAGAGGGGAGGGAGTGGAAGCAGCAACACCCATCTAAGGGGCTGCTGCAGGGAGACAGTAAGAGACTCTGAGGGCCCGGCCCTGGGCACTTGTGGGGGAGGCAGAGAGGAAGCAGAGACCACAAGCTCTAGCCTCGAATTGGAGGTGGGAGATGAGGGGCAGTGAAGAGTCTAAAGGGACTCTGGGGTCTTACTCCTTGGTGGCTGTAAAGAGGAAGATTGTCTCTCTTAGTAATTACATGCTTAGTGCTTGGCACCATGCCGGGCACATAGGATCCTCTTGATGTGTGGATTCAATTGGACTGGATTAGAAAGGGAGAGGGGTGTTCTGAACACAGATAGAGAAATTAGGGGTAGTGGGAAGGTTGGGGGGAAATGAGTTCTGTTGTAGACATTTTGTTCACTCTTTCAGCTGTCTGACCCTTCTTGGCCCCGTTTTCAGCTTTCTTGTCAAAGATACTGCAGTGATTTGCCATTTCCTTCTCCAGCTCATTTACAGATGAGGAAACTGAGGCAAAGAGGGTAAAGTGACTTGCCCAGGGTCACACAGCTAGTAAGTATCTGAGGCTGGATTTGAACCTGACTCTGGGCCGTTGTTCTATCTACTGTGCCACCAAAAGCCAGGGAGGAGGGGGTGGTGACTGGTGTCCAGCTGCTGAAAGTCAACCAGACCTAAGGTCAGGCCAATAACATAGTCCTTGGCGACCTTGGGGAGCGGTTTCAGCAGTAGTGGGGCGGGCAGCTCAGTTTCTGGGGCTCGAGAAGTGAGAAAACAAAGGTGAAGATACGCCAGGAGCTTCATTTTCCTCTAGAAGGGGAGATGCAGGGCACTCGCTTGAGGGGATGTCAAAGCGGGCTTTTCTTCGACTTAGCCACAATCTGGTTGTGTTTATGGGGATAAAGAGGTTGGGAATTAGGGGAAAGAAGAGAAGGCGGAAGGGGTAGGCTAAGGGAGCAGCCAGGAAGCACCGGGACTCATGGCACAGCAGAGGGCAAAGAGAAGGGCCCCTCATCTTCTGAGCCTGGGGCAGAGGTGTGGGGGGAGGTGCAGTGGAGGAGATTTGGGAAAGACAAGGGGCTGGCAGGGGCGGCTTCAGCTCCTTCAATGAAGTGTGAGCTGGAGGCCAGCGCTGAGGTGGCAAAGGAAATAAAAGTTAACCTGGTAGCCTTATGGGCCTGCGCTTGACTGTGGTCTGGGGACCCCTGGAGGCTCCTGAGACCCTTTCAGGGATTCCTTGAGCTAACAACTCTTTTCTTAATAATACTAAGATGTTTTCATTTCTGATACTGTAAATATGGATAGAGAAAACCCACATAAAGCAAAGTTTTCTTTGGGGGGGAGGTGGCTTCAGTCATTTTTAAGAGGGTAAAGGGATCTTGAGGTCACAGTTTGAAACCCTTTATAACAGAGTTCATAGCTCTCAAGCTGCAGAGAACCTCAAAGGCCACCTCATCCAACCCCTTCATTTTATAGATGAGGTAACTGAGTCCCAGGGAGGAGAAATTATTCACCCAAAGTCACATGAACAATAACCTGCCAGAATAGATAGGGAAGGACAAAAGAATGGCGGTGCAGCAGTGAGGGCCTAGGTGAGAGTGAGGGAGAGTCTGTATCCTCTGTTCACACACCCATACAGCATGAGAAGGTCTAGACCAGGGTCCCCATCGGGTGCCCAGCCTGCCATGGCAGGGCAAAGGGGCCACTACACAAAGGCATCTTTGGCATGTACTCTTTCTCTCTGGTGTTCAGGCTCAGGGTTCCAAAGAAGAGCCTGAGATGGGCAGAGAGGCCAGAGATGGGCACCCACAGGATCTTGGAGGCTCTCGCAGTGAAGTTAAGTCAAGAGGAAAAAGAATGACTGAGGGGGGATTCACCCCTCATAAGGAGAGGTGGCCCCTGTGCTGATAGTAACAACCCAAGGAAACGGGCCCTCTGTGTGCCAGGTACCTGGCAGGCGCTGAAAGCAGCCCCTGCCTTGTGGGGCCCAGTGAAACCACGGGCCAGTGCGGGAAGCAGCCCCTGACCTCAGTTTTCCTATCTGTAACCTGAGGGGTTTAAACTGGATGGATGGCCTATGAATTCTTCCCAGCTCTGACATTCTGTGCTCCAGGGTCCCTGCCTCCCCAGAGGTAGGAGTGGTGTATGACTATGACTAACTCTCTCTCTCCTCTTTCCCTCTCCCTCTCTCCCCCTCCCTCTCTCTCTCTTTCTCTCTACCTCTGCCTCCCCTCCTTCTCCCTCCTTCCCTTTCCCCTCTCTGTCTCTCTTTCTATGTGACTCTGTTTCTCTCCCTCCCTCCCCCCTCTCTGTGTCGCTGTCTCTCTCTGTGTGACTCTCTCTGTTTCTCTCTCTCTCTCCCCTCTCTCTCCCTGTCTTTGTCTCTGTGTGTCTGTCTCTATCTGTCTCTCTGTCTCTGTGTGGCTGTCTCTGTTTCTCTTCTCTCTTTCTCTCTCCCTGTCTTTGTCTCTGTGTGTCTGTCTCTATCTGTCTCTCTGTCTCTGTGTGGCTGTCTCTGTTTCTCTTCTCTCTTTCTCTCTCCCTGTCTCTGTGTGTGTGTCTGTCTCTATCTGTCTCTCTTTGTCTGTGACTGTCTCTGTTTCTCTCTCTCCCCTCTATGTGTGTGTGTGTGTGTGTATGTGTGTGTGTGTGTGTGTGTGTCTGTCTGTCTGTCTGTCTCTCCCCCCCCTTCTCTCCCTGCAGTGGGGTCATGGCCATCAAACACCCCAAACAGGGGGTCGTCGGAGTCCAGAATCTTCTGGAAGTGAGTGAGTTGTGGCTCTCCAGGCTGTAGACACAGGATGGTTTAGGGTAAAGGGAGAGAGTGCTAGCGGCTGGGGAGGGGCTGGGGGGTCAGGAGAGAGTGAGGGAGCCACAAAGGTAGCCATGAGGAAGGAGGGCATTCCCAGTGTGGGCAGTAGTCTGCACAAAGGGATGAGGCTGGAGATGGAACAGTCAGTGGTCCGCTTTGGCCAGCATGTGGGTGCAAATGCCATCTTTATTGTCAGCCACTCACCCCTGCCCCTTGATTAAAGTCTCTGTTTATATGGGGGATGGGACTAGATCCCCACCTGGAGGCCAGGTAATGGATGAAATGACCTCATGCTGTCTGGAAAGAGGTTACTGAAGGGGGAAGGGGCTTGAACTTTTGCCAAGTCCAGGGGCCCCTGGAGCCCCATGGACACAGATTGTACCAAGGCATCTAAATTTGAGGCAGGGCCTGTGAGGAAGTGGATGGATCCTTGGAAAGCACAACCTCTCCCCCAATCCTGCCATGGTGTAAGATTCCTCTAGATCCCTGGAGACCTTCCAGCCTATGGGTGCATTGGATCATAAGACTCCAAGCTGGGAGCTTGGCGATCACAGGACCCAGCCTGTTCACTTTACAGAGGAGGAAACTGAGGTTTAGGCTGGGGAAGACACTCATCCAGAGTCACAGAAATAGCTAGTTAGGAGCAGGGGCAGGATTCCAGCCCAGGACTTTGGGGAGGATTCCAGATTTGGGGGCGCTGTCCAGCTGAGGGCAGGGAAGGCGCTCCCTGGGTCCCCTGCCTCACCTGCATCCCATCCACTCTCAGAAAGCTGCAGAGCGGCTGAGGTCCGTCACACCAGTCAAGTTTTACATCTCCAGCCGAACGGACACCGGTGTCCATGCCCTTGAAAACTCTGCCCATCTAGACATTCAGCGCCTGACTGGCCGGCCCCCTTTCTCACCTGATATCCTAGCTTTGGCCCTCAATAGGCACCTTGAGCACCCTGACATCAGGTACAGAAACACCCCCCCCCCCCAGCACCCCACAGACATGGGCTAATCCATTCTTAATTGGTTAACGTCTAATCCTCAAGGCACAGTCTTATTCCAAGTTTTGAAGGAGGCCTGGGCTTCACCCTTGGTCCCCCATGATCAAATCCTCAGGTTTTGCCAAGCTCATGGGATCTGGCCATCCTTGATGTCAGCCCCAAGGATTTGGGGTCTCCCCAAATATCTCAGCCTCTTATGGCTCTGTCTTAGAAAGAACTTCTCATGTAAGCAAGGATCAGAACCAAGTATTGTGGACAGCCCCTTCCTGAAATTGCTGAGAGCAGGACATAGCGGTGGCCCACTTTTGGGAGGGCCAGGAGTGGAAGGCCAGGATGTATGTAGAGGCAGATGGCCTGATTAACCTCTGGGCAGGTTACGATGCCAGTCTGTCCAGCGCCTCTCCAAGGCTCATGATTATTTCTGGCTCTGGGAGAGGCAGGAAGTAACCTCCTAGCCTAGGATTTGACCTTGGCCTGTGGCTTTGTGGACCAGACCTAGGAGATCCTGGGCCTCAGCTGACCCCTATGGCCATGGGTAGGCCTAAAGGGCCCTCTTCTCTTCTTTCTTGATATACCCTCTCTCCGTGACCTCATCAGCTTCTATGGTTTTCCTTTTCACCTCTGTGCTGATTCCCAGACCTACAAAGCCAGTGGTGGTCAGCTTTTGTCCTGAGCTACAGTCCTCTCCCAGTGGATGTCCTGTAGACATCTCAGACTTGGCACATCCTTATCCTGAAGCCTGTTCCTCTCTCACTGGTGAGGGCACCGCCATCTTTCCAAGTCACCCTGGCTCCCAATATTGGTGTCCTTGCTGACTCCGCAATCTTCCCGCCCATCCTGTCTCCTGTCAGATGTTGTTGGTTTTACCTCTATAACATCTCTGCAATACACCCCTTTCTCTCCTCTGCTCCTGCCCCACCCTGGTGCAGGCCCTTGTCCCTTCAAACCTGGATTATTGCCATAGCTGCTGATCTCAGTCCCTCCTCCCTCCCATCCAACCTCCAATAGATCAGGAATCCCCCTCTACTCAGCTGCCAGAGTGATCTCCCTAGAGCATAGATCTAACCATGTCACACCCCTACTCAGTAAACTCCATGGCTCCCTATTCTCTCTAGAATCAGATAGAAATTCCTGCTAAAGACCTGTCCAACCGGGCTCTAACCTGCCTTTCCAGAGTGACTCAATCTGTGATACCATGTAGGGAACTTCGAGGTGAGGACTCTCTATCCACTAGTGCCAGTCAGCACCTTCTCTGTGACCTAGATAGAGTCCTGTGGGGTTCTGCCCGAAGGAGAAAGTTCCACCCCGCAGGCCAGCATGTGGCCTACAAGTGCCGCCGAAACTATGTTAAAGTGTCATTTGGAAATATTTAACAAGACAGGTGAAGATCCAGTAAAGCAAAGATAATAACACATGTTAAAACTAAGTTAGTTCCTGCCCTGCAGGGATCCTCATGAACTGATTAGTGGTCCCCAATTCTCTTTGAGTTTGAAACCATTGATGTAGAAGTACTAAGAGGTTAGTTGACCTGACCGGTCAAATAGCTAGTCTGTGTCAGGAGTGGGATTCAAACCCAGGCCTTTCTGGCTTTGAGATGGCTTCTCTGCACACCACACCAGTCAGCCTCGTTGCTTTGCTGCCTTTCCCATCTCCCATCTCCTGAAGGCACTTCCTCCTTGTCACAGCCGTCCCTTAGCATCCCTGGTTTCCTTTCTGACCCAGCACTGATTTTCTGTTTTTGTTCGGTATGTACTTACACACAGCCTCGTCTCCCCCATTAGAATGGAGGCTCCTTGGGGTAGGGATCCTTTCATTCTTTGCCTTTGTTTCCCTCTTCCTAGCATTGTGCCTAACACATAGTAGGCACTTCATCAGTTCTTGGTGATCAGTTGATTGGTATCCCAAGTCCCCCAGTCTCAAGGTCTTTTAAAGCTGCTTCTGTGTATAGAGCCGCAGCTCAGAACCCGTTGGACCCCAGTGTTCCCACTTCCCGACCACTGAGTCAGACACCTGGGTGGTCTTGGAATGGCCCATGGTCCTTTTGTTCATCTGCCTCTACACTGGCTGTCCTGGCTTGGGGAGGTGGGTACGGGCAGGGGACTGATGTATCTTCCTTCTGTGATTTCCTTCAGCTCGTCTTGGATGCTTGAAATTCTTCCTGGAGTCTAATCCTAGTACTTCCCCTTCCAGGGTGATCCGAGCTTTTCGGGCCCCCAGTGACTTCCATGCTCGCTTTGAAGCCACATCAAGGACCTACCTGTACCGGGTGGCAACCGGCTGCTCCCTGGACATGCTGTCTGTGTTTGACCGGAACCGGTGCTGGGCACTCAGGGCTGAGTAAGTACCACTGGTATGGCCTCCCCCCCTTAGCACGTAATCAGGGGAGGGAGTAGGAGAGAACATTTTCCATCCCTTCTTCATTGCTTCCGGGCTGGGCTGGGCTGGAGGCCTTGAGTAGGGAGAATGCCCTCATGGCTTCCCATCCTCCTCTGCCCACAGTCACCTAGATGTGGCAGCCATGCAGGAGGCTGCCCAATATCTCCAAGGCACCCACAACTTCCAGGCCTTTAGGTCAGCAAGTGAGAGTAATTGGCAAAACCCTGTCAAGACACTGCTCCGGGCCTCTGTGGTCCCTGCATCAGCCAGCCCCTTCACCCATCCCCAGGAGAAGAGGTAAGGAGGTCACCTTCTCAGACTGGGACACTGGAGTCTCCCTAGGAACAGGGGCTGGGCTGTATCTTAATCCACCTCCACAGCCTTTCTGTCTCTCTCAGACGTCAGGTCCCTAGAGCCAGGTAGGGCTCTCAGGTCTCCCTGGAGGGGATTACATCTTCAGGACCAGATGGATTCCCTGCTCTGTGGGACCTGTGAGTCTGAGAGCTTCCTCTAACTCTCAGGGAAATGGAGTATATGGCTGGGTGGCAAGGAAGGCTCTCACTATCTGGTGCAACTCTTCATCCTGGGCAGGGGGCAGTGCTGCCCCTGGTCCAAGGCCTCTCTGATGTCTTGTGTCCTGGGGCCAGCCAGGTGTGGCTGAGGCACCAGGCCCAGCCTGCCCAGAGGAATGGGCAGAGCTGGGGGCAGGCTACATCCTGAAGAGCAGCCTTGGGGGAGGCCATGGCCAACCAGGTGGATGGGTTCTGAGCTCATCCCTTAGGCTGTCTTTGGCCTCAGTACTTGCTTTGGGGGAGAGCATTGACAGCATCCCCACTCTTCTCACACCAAGGGCCAGATCTGGGTAGCACCCAGGACACTTAGCAAAGCCCCAAGCCAGCCTGTCACTCGGAGCAGCAGGGGTACAGAGGGGAAGCCCTCATTCTGAGAAATCTTTGTGTCGGGGCTGGGCCCTAGGTCCTGGACTCACTGAGCTCAGGCCTTGGCCCTTACAGTTGGCTTTTTCCTGTCTGTCCTCCCCATGCTCCATCCTCACTGGGCATCAGTGCCGGAGCTAAGCCAGGCCTGTCATGGGGGGGAGTTGCTAAGGTCTATGTTCACAGCTGTGCCCCTCTCCACCACCATCCCCCTACCGCCCCTGGGTACCCAACTCCAACAAATTCCATTTCATGCTCTGTGACTTGGGGGTGGAAGCCAGGCTAAATTTAGCTCTAGAGCTGATCAAGTGGAAAGCTGGGGGCGGGAGGCCTCGCCCAGAGACAGAGGGATGGATGTAGTGACCCTGGAGACCCTCCAGCAGATCCCAGGATCCCAGAGAATCCAGCTCCTGGCTTAAGCACAGGCTGGGGGTGGAGTCCTCGCTAACCCTGTTGGGCAGGCAGGAGAACCTAGGCTGAGGAGAAACTGCTCAGTTGTTCCTCTGGCCTGCTCCCCCTCCTCTCCTGCCCCCTTTCTCAATTGGTTGCTTGTCTATTCACAGAAGGGATTTGGAGGTGGGGGGACTGGGGCTCCCGGGGGTTGCCTAGCAACCATGAAAGCCTCTCTGAGGCCCCATCCTCCAGCTGAATTGCAAATGGGAGTCACTCATTGAGGATGCATCCCCATCACCTGTCTCTTTCCCCCGCCACCCCCCCAACACTGGGGTTGATGCCAGAGCCTGTAGGCAAATAATGTGTGGCATTCTCTTGGCCCACCTCCTTTCCTCTGGGCTTCACGGTTCCTCCTCTGGGAATGGAAGAAAGATTGGAAGATAGACGGGAGCCTGGGTTACCCTCGGTGCCTCTCAGGCCATCGAGATAGCTTCTGAAGTGACCCTTTGGGTGGGGAGCAGAGGGTTTGCCCCAGGGTCCGAGATGGAGAGTTGGCCTAAGATCTGTCCCCTTCAGGACTTTGCTGGGGCCCAGCTTGGTTCTGGACCTGGGGAAGGGGGTTCTGGGTTCTTTCCCCTTGACCTCTCCTGAGTGTTTGGCAGGCAGCCAAGTAGAAAAACCTGGGACTTGTTGACCACATTGGCACCTTTCTGATTTTCTCTCTAGCCTGGGCCCGACAGCCCTAGCCCCTGCCCAGAACACGGCTCTCTTGTTCCCATGACCCTGCTTCTGGTCCTGATTCAAAATTCACACACTGCACTGGGGAGACAGTATCAGACCAATGATTTGGGTCCCCTCCTGCTTTCTAATGCCTCTGTCTCTGACTCAGGAATCGTGGCTTTAGAGCTAGAAGGACTTAAGAGGCCTAGAGGGGAGACTGAGGCAAGAGCAGTTACCCAAGGACATGCTGGGAGTGATAATGGCTGGATTTGAATCTGGGTCCTGTGCTCTGATCTCCTGACGCCTGAGTCCTGTCTGCCTCCTAGCTCTGTGCCCAGTTTTGCCAATTCACAACTGATATAAGATCTGTGGAGGAGTAAAACCAACTAGAAAAAGCCCTAGACTGATCCAGACGAACACACTTCTAGGCCCAGATCCACCATCATCTTCTGTATAGCTTTGGTCAAGTCCAGGGGTGGGGAACCTGCGGCCTCAAGGCCATGGGTGGCCCTAGAGGTGCCCAAGTGCAGCCCTTTGACTCCATGCTTTTATTAAGGGGCTTTGTTCAGGGAAGTTTGGATTCACATGTGGCCTCGAGGCTGCAGGTTCCCCAGCCCTGGCCAAGTCCCTTCCTCTCCCTGGGCCCCACTTCCCTTTCTGTAAATGGAGAAAGTCAGAGGTAAAATCAGCTGAAATCTGGGAGCATTCTGGGGCCTTGTCTGGTGCCTTCAGCTTCCCTGGCCGGGTAGGGGTGGGCTCTATCCCTCCAGGGCAGGTGCAGGCTGGGTAGCTGTAGAAAGAGCCTTTCTCCTAGGACCAGGAAGAGGGGAGCCGAGTCTCTGTGCCAGATGTGGTGGGGAGTGGGGGGGGAGGAAGGGGAGAAGAGGCCAAAAAATAGATGCTCTGTCCTCTGGCCTCAGCAGCCAGTGAGGGGCAGGTGCCCATGGCGGGGGGGGGGGGGGGGGGGGGGGG
>CM053588.1:32422087-32445283 GCA_028646515.1 Pseudochirops corinnae
GTGTGGGGGGGGCGGTGATATTCTGTATCCTGGAACAAGTTACTGTTTCTCCTTACTGGCATCGTAAAATGAAGGGGCTTGCTGATCTCTCAGGCCCCTCTGGTATCTTGTGGCTCTTGGTGGAACCCTCTTTCCCTTCTTCATCCATGCCAGGGCCAAGCCCAGATCAGCCCCCGAGTTGGTATGTTCTAGATCCATGTTTTCTAGACTGTTCCAGAGCTCCTGCAGCCTAGCACCCCATGTGTGGCTCCCACTCTCGAATGAAGGAATCACTGGCTCAGAGGTCATGAGGCAGCCAGCCAGGGCAGTGGGTAGAGTGCCAGGCTTCAAGTCAGGAAGACCTGAGCCATAGATGCTTAGCTGTGTGACCCTGGGCATGTCACCTCTCCGAGTTTCTGCCTCTACAAAAAGGGGAGAGTAAAGCACCTACCTCCCAGGGTACTTGTGAGGTGCCAAAATCAGAAGCACATGGTGCTTTGCAAATCTTAAAGTGCTTTTAAATGTTGGCTGTTGTTACTAGTTACGTTACTGGTTATGTAATGTAGCCACCTCTCAGAGCTCAGTTTCCCCATCTGTAAGAGTCGCTAACATTGACATACCACCTCTGTCTGCCAGGCTCTGTGTGTGTCACAGTCATTGTCTCATCTGGGAGGGAGGTGCCATCAGGACCCACCTTTGCAGATGAGGAAACAGACTTTAAGGGACTTGCCCAAGGTAACACAGCAATAGGTCTGAGGTTAAATTGGAACTCAGCTCTTCCTGACTCCAGGACCAACAGTCCCCCACTGGGCCACCTCCAAGATTGGATTGGACGCGGTCTCCAGGGTCTTCCCGGCTCCAAATCTTTGGACCTGTCATCTGTTCCAACTCCTCTCTCCCATTATGCAAGTGTCAAAACTGATGCCCAGGGAGGTTGTCATTTGACTGAGGTCACACATCTGGGATTTGAATCCAGTGCTCTCTTCATTTCCACTGTTGTGTGAAGGGCATAGAGCTGAGCTGAGCTGAGCAGAGGACCTGGCCAGGGTTCCTCCATGGCTGGCTGCATGGCCTGTGTCCTGTATAGTGAGGTGACAGCCTGGGGCCTGGTGGCAGGGTCTGCCTGGCTGCTAGGACAGGGGCCTATGTCCTGCCAGGTCACTGCTGGGCCCCTGACTGGCATCCACACACAGCAGCCAGGATTGCTGGAATGGGGGCCTTCACCTTTTCTCCTCCCTCCCACTGCCCCCCATTCTCCCAGGAGATGGACAGGAGGGATTTAGAGCTGAATGGGAAGAACTCGGAATTCCTGTGGCCCAAGCCTCTCATTTTTTCAATAAACAAAAGGCCAGAGAAGGGTGTGGAAGGTGATTGGGTGCAAAGAGGCATGGGCACAGGCTAGTGCTGGGATAGACCTGGGAACCTGGGCTCCAGGCTCAGGCCAGGCCTGGCCTTAGCCCAGTCAGGCACCTGTTTTTTCCATCAGTCAATGGTCGAGACACCTTTTGGGAACAGAGAGCGGGTAAGGGGTCTGTGGGTGGAATGGGGTACACCAGGGCTCCAGGGGACCCCCAAGTCAGCCCATGTGCATTTGCAGGAAGGTGCAGTTTTGGGACATAGAGTTTGAGAGCAAGTCCTTCCTGTACAAACAGGTATGTGGCCCATTTTTACAGGCAGGGAGGTAGAGGCTGGGGGGTAGGGGGGTAGGGGGGCAGGAGGCAACAATTTCCTGCTCCCCCAACCGCTTTTGTGCTGGGGATCACAAAGGGGATTGCCAAGGCTCACAGTGACCCCTAGTGGTGATGAAGGAGCAGGCTGTGCACAGGGCCAACTTGCTCCCTGGGGTTACCCAGCCTCTAGACCAGACTAGGTATTCAGTCAAGGTGGGAGGGGAATTGGTATTGACACCCCAGCCCTGCTGCAGGTTCGGAGGATGACCGCATGCCTGGTGGCAGTGGGCTTGGGGACCTTGACACCCTCCCAAGTGAAGGAAAAGTTGGAGAGTCAAGACCCCCGGAGTGGCCCTGGCTTACTGGTGGCCCCTGCCCAGGGCCTGTTCCTGAAATCTGTGCATTATGATGGCCTTGGTGAGTGTTCCCCCAGGACCCAAGGCTGATCCCTCTGTCCCACTTCCCTCCCTGTGTGCCCCTGCCTCCCCTGCTGCCCAGTAGGAGTCCCACGTGGATGGTCCTGAGCCTAGATCCCACCCCCACCCCCTGGGCTTCTTGGACCCCAAACCCTTGGTGGAGCCGGGAGCTCAGTGGACAAAAGATCCTTTCAGTTCAGTTGAGGGAGGTGGGAGGAGGCAGGATATGAACAGACATTCAAGGGCCTCCAGGTGCCTGGGGCCAGCGGGAGCCCATTTTCTCCCCTCATATCCGGGGCTCCGCCTTCCCTTCACAGACTGGGGCCCTGGCAAGGAATGGTACAATCGCCCATCTGTCTCAAGAGGCTGCAGTCCAGGAGATGTGCCAGAGGGGCCTGGACTCTGATGGGACCAGGGATGCCCCAGGATTTGCTTGGTCAAATAAAGAGACATTTGGACTGTTCCTGGGTGTGTCCCCGTGACCACTTCAGTCCACACTCACCCTTAGCCTCCCACCCCCCACCCCAGGCCCTTGGGGAGCCTCCTGTCTAGGCAGCCCCAGGCTGTTTGAATCGTTTCCTGTGGGTTTGGGGCTGAAAGGCTCCTAGGGCCCTGGGGGTGGGGAGGGGGAGGTGTCATGTCACTTCTGTGAGGTTGAAAAGTTTCCTGTGACTCAGAGAACTCAGCAGAGCCCAGGAGGGGATCCTCGGCCCAGCTCCTGTGAGTAAAGCTCAGGGAAGGAAGGGGATCTATTGGGCTGGGCTGGGGGATACTCAGGCTCCCATTTAGAAGCTGGCAGAGACCCATTCCTCCCAGGCTTCACCCTCCCCAAGGCCAGGGGGCCTCAGACCTAGCCCAGAACCCAAGAAACAAGGCTTCCCCTGGGATGAGGGACAGATGGAGGGCCACCCATCACTCTCCCTCCCTTCCCATGGGGAGGAGTTGACATGAGGGGTTGAGGCATGTTGGGAGGGAGAAGTGGAAGGGAATATGACCTTCCAGCCTGACCAGTAGTGAGTACTCATGACCCCTTCTCTCACAACTGACTGGCAAGGACCCTCAACTAGTCCTTTCTCTGCCCTCAAACTGGCCTGGGCCCTCCTTCCCTTTGGCCCCACAGCTGTGTCTGGTGCCCTTGAGGTGGGATGACCTCACGCTGACCAAAAGGTGGAGAAAATCCTCATCATTTTCAACAGGTTCTTGGAGCTGTGGCTCAGGGTCCTGCCTAGCCATGATGCCAGCGGCCCTGAATGATACAGGAAGTCACATGGCCACCCAGTTCTGGCGCCTTCACCAGCTGCTGGCTGTGGCTTACAGTGTGGTCTTTGCTCTGGGCCTGGCTGAGAACTTGGTAGCTGGAAGCCGCCTCCTCTTGCGGCTGAAGCACTCCAGCCCCACAGCAGTGCTCCTGCTGAGCATGACGGTGGCCACCTTGGCCTTCACATGCACCCTGCCCTTGCAGATCCACTACTGTGTGCATGGGGGTGACTGGCGCTTTGGGGAGGTGGCCTGCCGGCTGAGTGCCAGCCTTCACTGGGCCTTTATGTACCTGAGTACCACGTCTTTCTTTTGCCTCTGCCTAGACAGCTATGTGGGGCTGGCACACCCCTTCACACACTTCCGGTTTTGCAAGGTCCATTGGGCTGCCGGGAGTGCCCTGCTCTGGGTGCTTGCTGGGGGTCTGGCCAGCCCCCTGGCCTTGGGTGGCCCCCTAAGCTGGACCAGCCCTGACAATCGCACCTCCTGCTTTGAGAATTTTGTGGAAGACATGGGGTCTGGGTCCTACAGCACCTATGCACTGGTAGTGGGCTTCCTGGTACCCTGCACCATCATCCTGGGTGGCTACCCCCTGCTGGCCTGGTGTGTGGCTTCTGGCCGCAGGAGCTGGCGCTGGCACAGGACCCTCAGGACCCTCCGCTTCAGCATGGTCATATGTGCCATCTGCTTCCTGCCCTACTCCCTCACACACCTGCTGCCACGCCTCACCATCCTCACTCCCTTCCTTGGCCACCTGCGTCGGGTGACACTGCTGCTGGTCAGCCTGGGTTCCTGCCTCAGCCCCGTCATCTGCCTGCCCTGGTCATCCCAGGCTGGCTGCCAGTGCTGGGCTCGCCTCTGCTCCTGCAGGCCTAAGAAGATCTTCACTATCTACAATGGCAAGCTGGCAGAATCCTCTTGCCCCACATTGGGATACAGCCAGACACTGGGGTGGGGTGGCCAGTTTGGGAGTTATAGAGAGGCCCAGGCTGGAGAAGTAGGCCTTGGAGCAAGTGGTGACAAGTGCCCCAGAGAGGCCACCCTGGCCCCTGGTCCTGTACACTGAGCCAAGCATGGGGACACAGACAGAATGAAACCATTCCTGCTTAGAAGGACCTGGTTGGCAGTCCTTTGTTCGGGAAAAGCAGACCACAGAGGGAGGGGACCTGGGCCTGCAGCCCTGCTGGGGAGCCCAAGCACCAGGAGATTGGGAGGAAGGCCCTCCTTCCAGATTATCCCCCAGCTTCTTCTACCTTGTAAGCAGGGTCCTGCTGCCCTAAGCCAGTGGGAGAGAGGGACAGGGTGGAGCCTCAGCCCAGCCCATCCCCTGGTACATCTACACCTGCCTCTGTGGCCCTGAGAAGCAGGTTTGTGTCATGGGAAGAGACAAAAGCCCATGGGATCCAGTGCCTGAGTTAAGGGGTTGCTGCTACAGACAAATAAAAGATGGGGAAGAAGGAGGTCCAAGCTGTGGGTGGCTTTTTGTTTGTTTAATTCTCCTCAAAGGCAGGCTCCAGTGGCTGAGCCCTGCTCTAGGCACTTGGAGGGGAGGGGCGTTGGAACTGGGTCTACAAAACCCTTACAGAGCTCACAAGCTAGCTGAGAAGACAGGCAGCCTCAAATCCCCACCATGCAAAGGGAAGTCGGCATGGCCTAGAAAACCCCATGCTGAGGTGGGTAACCTTGTGTGGGCCTGGGCTAAAGGCCCAGAGCCTCACCTCTGCTCCAGCCATAGGCCGGAAGGCTGTGTTGCTGCTAGCTGCCTGAGGAGCATACAAGCCCCAACCTGGAATGACCAGACCAAGATCCCTGGTCCCTCCCTCCAAAGCATGTCCAAAGTGTCCTGGAAAGGAGGAAGTGGGCTGAGAGCAGCTCCTGGCTGCAGCCCCTCAGCTGGGTGCCTGTGGGAGCCCTTTCTTTAGCAGGGATGTGAGGTAGCTGCCCAGTTCTTCATCCTACATACCAAGAAGGAGGAAGAGGGTCAGTGCTTCCCCAGCAAGGCCACGTGCTGGCTACTGAGGGGCACTGAGGATGGCCTGGGGTCCGAGTTCTACCAGGGCTGTACAAGGGAATGCGGAGTATCCTGTAGGCAGGGCCGGTGCTGTACAGTGGTGAAGGCCCTGCTGCCAGAAACCCAGGTTGTCCCTGTCTACACTGGCTGCTGTGTGGCTAAGAGCAGGGCCTGTTTCCTCATCTGGGAAAGGGAAAGGCAGCTGCCCTCCCAACCTCCAGAAGGAGGACAGACACTGGGTAAAGAGAAGGTCCTTAACCAGGGGCAGAAATGGAAAAGGAGGTGCCCCACAAAACAAAGGTGGAACAAGATGTGGGGGGAGGGCTGGGACCTCTCACCTGGTAGGTCCAGGAGACCAGCAGCACTTTGGTGCCTGGATCCTCTGAGTGAGCAGTGGCCTGGATCAGGATGGACTCCACCATGACCGAACCATCCGGCAGGTGCTGGACCGAGTGGGCTTTCAGAACACTAAGAGGACAGTGATGAGCCTGAGTAGGCTCCCTCCCCCAGGTCCCCATAGTCCTGGGGCCCCAGCCCAGCACCCCCCCTACCTCTTCAGGTGACTGTAGACACGCAGCACGGTCTCCTGCTCTTTGCGTGTGTCATGGATGTGCACACGGCATGTGAAGCGGAGCTGGTGTTCAGCTAGGCCCAGTTCCTTGAGGGCCTGCTCAGAGGACACCAGCCGGAAATTCTGGCAGGTGGGGGAAGGGAGTGTTACAATCCCTCTGGGCCCCCAAGCACCTTGCCCAACCCCTCCCTTCACCAGGTGACTTGCCCCTTCTGCAGGGGTGGGGAAAGGCCCAAGTAAGTCAGACACGGCCCAGGATCAAGAGTCCACCCAACCCAAGAAGCTCCCTGAATCACAGCCAGCCTCAATTTCCCCCCATTCCCCCAGCTGAAGGTGTGGGTCAGGGAGGCCTCCCATGGGGCCACTCACATTGTCCTTCATGATCAGGGTGCCGTGCATGAGTTTGGGCCTCTTTGCATCGGGGAGCAGGCCTGGTGGGAGGGGAGGCAGGAGAGACTGTCACCTCCCTTAGGCCCTGAGCTGCTGGGCCCTGGCCTCCCTCCCATGCCCCATCCACCCGCCCAGCACAATACCCAGGGCCATCTCCCTCTTGAGCAGGCCCAGTGAGATGCCCACAGGAATGTTGGGGTGGGTGAGCAGGGTGACTGTCTCTCCGTTGGCTGGCATGTAGCAGTTCACATCTGACAAAGGCATGATGTCACAGGATTAAAACCATGCTGGGGAAGCTGCAGCCTGGCACAGGTGACCCAGATTCTTGTAGCTGCTAGGTGGGCCTCAGCCTCCCCTCCTCACTCATCTTACCAACACTGCTAAGACAAAGCTCTACCCCAGCTCCTGCTCTTCAGGAGCCCACAGGCCACCAGGCCAGCTTGGATCTGTTCACCTGGACACCTCAAACCCAAGCCCACACCCAGCAAGCCCTTCTAATCTGCCATGGGGGTGGGAGGTCCCCAATGCCTCTTGGGCCTCCTGGGAAGGCCATCCCCCCTGCACCAAGGCCAATAAGGGGGATAGAGCAGTAACCAAACTGACCAGAAGCCACAGAAGAGTCCCCCACACCCCAGGGGGTCTCCTGCCAGGCTAGGCCTGCATAGCCAAATCCAGGCACCCTACCCTGAGGAAGCCCCCCCCCTCCCCCAGGCTAATGATTCCTGCCTCAGCCACCAACAGGGAGGGAAGGCCAGCTCCCACTGGGGCTGCTCCCAGGGCCCCTGTGAGCATGGCCGCCTCAACCCCCCAAGCCAGCCCCACACACGGAATTCCTGCTCTATCTTCTGCTTCAGGAACTCCATCTTCTTGGCCTCCCCATGGACGAGCAGCACGTTGTCTGGCTCCGCCTGGCGGACCAGCTGCATGATGCCCTTGGCGTCAGCATGGGCACTGAAGGACATGTACTCCACCTGCATCTTCACCTCCAGCTGGGGGTGGATGGAAGAGAGACCCACACAGAGATGAGGGACAGGCAGGTGGAACTCACCGACCTGGGGGCCACCTGCCGGCTAAACCTCCCCATCCCCAGCCCTGCCAACAGCTGGGTGAAGAGGTCACCACTGCCCACGTGAAGCAATGCAGTGCCAAAGATAAAGAACCGGGCTTGGGAAGCGGGAAGACCCGAGTTCAAATCCTGCCTCTGATACTTAGGGTAACCCCAGTCAAGTCACTTCACCACAGCCTCGGTTTCCTCATCTGTAAGAAGGGGATAACAGCACCATCTGTCACCTTGACTGCCATGGACCAAACGAGCTAACACATGTGAAGAGCTGTGCAAACCTTAGGGGCTGGCTACCCCTTAGCGGCTCTCCTCCAGCCCCATCCCAGTCACTACCCCAGCCCCAGGACTGACACCACAGGACTGGAGGAGAGCCCAGGGACCTCGGGGGCTGAGAGAGTGAAGTCCTATGGGGTGGCAGTTAGACCCTTTCCACAGACAGCTCACGATGGACACATGGGGGTGTGGCGGGGGCAGGGTCCAGCCTTGCCTCTGCTTCCAGGGAGAGGAGCTTCCGGGAGTAGCCCCCAGGAACCCCTGTGGGAGGAGAGGGGTGCCTCTGGGCCTGCTGATGGCAGGCAGCGGCTGCTCACAAATACACAACAAGCCTTCTGCCGACTACACAAGGTGCTCAGGCCAATGTAGCGACTGTATGCAGAGAAGACTCAAAGACAGCAGGGAGTAACTGGACTAGAAGTGGGCACAGCTGAAGAAAAGTTCGGGCCATCAGATCCACCATGGAGGGAGCCTTTTCTCAGTAGGTACAAACAAGAGGGTTGGGAATGCAGCTCCTCAACCTCCAATTAGCCACCTGATAGGAAGCCCATCCTGCTTCTGCCCCTGCTGCCCTTGCCTCTAGGCTCTCAGCTCTGACTTTCCTGCAATTCCAGGCTTCTCACCAGCTCAGACCCCAAAGCTGCCCCTTTTTGGTGACCCCAGACAGATAAATTGACCATCTGAGCTCTCACTTCTTCTTCTGGGATCCTAGTTCTAGACCAGACCCCTTCTGACAGATGAATGAATAGAAGGCAACCGACATAAGTGACTTGCCCCACCCAAAGTCATATAAATCCACCAGTGGAATGATTTCAAAGCCAAGCTGTCTGGTGACAGAGCTGGACATTTGTTGTGAGGAAGGCCAAGGAGGCCAAGTGATTTGTCCCAGGTGACTGAAATGAAATCTGCTCAGACCCACTGACTGGCTCCAGGGCTCCACCTGGGGTCCCATCCAGCAGCCCCCCCCACCCAAGACCTGCTAGGCCCGTATCCCAGGGCTCTTAGGAGAATGCAGTGAAGATGACAGGTAGGGTGCTTTGAAAACCCTGAAATACCCTCCAGAGGCTCATGGGCTTAGAACTGGATGTTGCCTATTTACAGATGAGGAAACTGAGAATCCAAAGCCAAAGGCCGTGAGCAGTAGTTGGGATCTGACGCCAATTGTCAACATCCACTATCTGACTCTAAAATGAGGGCGCCTGACCAGAGGATACCCGAGGGCTGGTTCCTGTTCTAAATCGGGGTGGATGGGAGGCAAGGCCCCTAACAAGCGTGCGCGAGGGACTTACGATCTGCCTGCCCTCCATCTCCAGCTTCCTCTGCCCACTCAGGATCTTGTGGCCCACTGTCCCCTGCACACAGTAGCCTGGCATGATGACCTGGGAGTCAGAAACCAGACAGTGAGGCCCACCAGCAAGACTCTCCTCTGGGGCCCAAGCAGCACGATTTCATGTAACTGAGACTTTAAATGCACCATTTCTGGGCAGACTGAGCTGCTCCACGTGCTGCTTGTGAAGGCCTCCCTGAGGAAGCAGGCACCATGAAGGGCAGGCAGGAAGTGTGGCTAAAGGAACCATGAGCACTGAGCTCCTCGCAGGACCAAGTGCACTCCACACGCTCCGTGGGGCAGGCAGCTGGCAGGGCTCTGCTCAGGCTTCCTGTCCTGGGCAGGGGAGGCCCTAAGGGAGGTGGCTACTGATGGGTTCCACTCCCTCTTCACGGGAAGAGAGCTCAGCTGGGGGGCAAGAGGAAGTAAAGGGGGTTGGGGAGACCAGATGGCACCAGGACCTGGCTCCAAGGCATGATACTATCAAGGAGAAAGGAATAATCTTCAGCCACACCCCCTCTGCCCCCTAGGCCACTCATCCAAAGAGAAACAGCTGGGCCCCAAGCCCTGTCCTCCACACCCCTTCCCATCTCTGAGTCCATAGCACATGTGAAATGCTAACAGCTTCTTCTCCTTCCTGCATGGGGAGGACAGCTGTCCCTGCCCCACCCTTTAATTCTTCCTTAAATAACCAGGAAGATCAGGCAAATGCAGTTGTGCCTCAAGAGCCAGCCTGGGTTACCAGGTGACAGCCGCCCCCTTACCATGTTCTTCTCATTCCCAGCCCACTTCCTGAAGATCTGCAGGGACTGTCCAGCATGCAGCATGCCTGGGGTTGCAAAGACAACCTGGGTGGAGAAAGGAGAAGTGGTGGTCACAGGGACCACAAGGGCCTGCCCTTGTACCACTGCTGGCTATGCAGAGGGCATGGAAGGCACAGGGGCCAAGAGGGAGGAGGGCCTGAGCCCTGCCAGAGCCCCAGCCCTAACCTCGAAGACCCTCAAGCATGACCATGCCAGGCTGCAGCCAGAGCCCCTCCAGACCCAGACCCTTGAAACACACTCCCTAGGCCCCCACCAAATGCTCCCCTGATCATGGCAGCCTCCCCCACACCTGACAGAGCAAACACCAGGCCTCAAAGCTCAAGTCCAGAAAGGGGCATCACCTTATGCCCCGAGCAGGAAACAAGATTTGGACATGTGCCCAGAGATGGAATTTCCTATCAGGCCAGTTTGATTGAGCTTTCTCTGGGAGTACTAGCAGCTGAGGCTATCAGCCCAATCCTGCCTCCCCTGCCCCACAGGGGTACTGCTGTGAATGAGTGCCAGTGTGGGCAGCAACACAGACTCTCCTGACAAGTTCCAGGCCCCAGCCCAGAGGACCCTCACCCTCCCATACCATTGGTCCTGGGTTATCAGCAAAAGCTCTGTCAAAAGCCTTGATGTGTTTGAACTCAAACATGTTTCTCTGCACAAATGTTTTCCGGATCTTCTGATTGGTCCAGGTGATGAAGAGCTTGTAGTAGTGATTGGCCTTCTCAGTCAAACCCGTAGAGAAGTAGATTGGGGCTTTCAGGTTCATTCTTTCCCTATGGGAAGAGAAAGGGAAGGTGATCAGTGCCCGCCAGTGGCTGTCTCACCATGTCCAGTCTCTGCCTGCTTGGGTGAGGAATCTTGCTGAGGACCTTAGGCCCAAGAAGCCACCTCCTGCTGTGGGCCCAGGCTGACCTATATGACTATGTGTGCTGGAAAGGGCTGTGTGGGTGGGTCTGGTGAAGTGGTGGGCCCAGCTCTGGCCTGGACAGCTGGCTCACACATTCTTATGCTTGGTCTGAATTATTTGCATCACTGGGAAAGACCTGTTGAGCTCCTTCACCCCCCACTAGCAGAACCCCAAAGTGAAAGACAAGGCAGGTGCTGCTGTGCCCACGTCACACTGCTGCACCTGGGCGTGGCACCGGGCCTGCTGTGGCTGCTGGGGGCTCTTAAAATCGCTGCCATACAGAGACGTTTAGCCGCGAGGGCACCAGTCTTCAAGGGATTTCTTCTCTACATACCCGAGTGTGTGTGAGCAAGGACAGAAACACTCAATGGGATGCCCCTCCCCCCAGCCAGGCTTGCTCTTACCAAAACGTTTCCAGCAAGATGCAGAGCTCCTGAGCCCGGCCCAGAGCAAACACAGGGATGAGAACCTGCAGAGGGAAAGGCCCAGGCCCGGAAGGGTCAGTCTGGAGCAGCCTCATCGGCCCTTTCTGACGCTCCCTGCCTGCCTGTTCACCCCCCACTTCCCACCATCCCAGCCCACCCGCGCTTCAAGGAAAAGGTCAAACAGCCTCAAGAAGGAGCAAATAACCAGTGTGTGGGCACCCTCCCTGCTCTGCCTGCTCTCTGTATGGACGCTGTCGAGAAGGAAAGCACAGCTCTGGAGGCAGTTGCCTTGCTGACTGGGTGCTAAGGAATCAGCATTTTCTTTTCCCAGAATGCTAATGGTCTCAGAGGACATCCGCAGCTGGCTTTCCTATTCAGTGACAACTTAAGAGAGGACGTGCTGCAGGGAAAAGAAGGCTGGATGGGGAGTTCTGGCCCCTGGCCTCAGTCTCCCTCTTCTTACAATTAGGAGGCCGCTTCCAGCTGCAAATTCTAGGATGATGCTCAAAAGAGCATCAGCAAACTCTGGGTCTGAGGGTCACTGGCTCTTCAGGGTCCAACCCTGGCCCTCGGAGGGCCAAGCCACACCATCCGTCAATCAATAAGAATGGACTAAGGTAGGGCTCACATCCTAGTGGCAAAGACAATATGGGTAAATCAGAACACAGCAGAGAAATGTTGTCACTGAGCTGAGGCTTAAAAAAAGCCAGACGAGAGAGGACACGCCAGGTGTGAGGGACAGCCAGTGCAAAGGCTTGGAGAGGGGACCCAGACAGCAAGCGTAGACAAGCATCACTGGATTGTAAAGTTTGTGTACAGGAGTAGAATGTAAGACTGGACTGGGAGAAAGAGGTCAAGCTGTAAACAGCCTTGAATGCTATACAAAAGGCTTCATTTCTGGTTCAGAAGGTAATAGGGAACCACTGGGATTTACTGAGCAGAGGAATGACAGGGTTAGACCTTGGCAGATAGGGGAAGGGAGAAGAGACAAAACGAGCAGAGGCTGAATGGGCCGCTGAACCAGAAGGGAGGATGCCCAGAGGCTGGGGGATGAATGGAACTTTGTTTTTGCTTTTTTGGGGGGGTGAAGGGGGAAAGGTAGGGCAACTGGGGTTAAGTGACTTGCCCAAGGTCACGCAGCTAGTTTTGTGTTAAGAGTCTGAGGCTAGATTTGAACTAGGGTCCTCCTGACTCCAGGGCCGGTGCTCTATTCACTGTGCCACCTAGCTGCCTCAGATGAATGGGACTTTTGTCACACAGGGATGTCCCAAGGGCAGCCCCATGGCCCCCAAAGAGCTCTAGGCCACACTGGGAGAAGCAGCAGAGCCTGGGCCTGGAGGTCTGAGGGGTAGTAGCCACCACGAAGGGTGCGCGCACATGCGCGCACACACACACACACACATACACACACACACACACACACACACACACACACGACGCGATGCTCTGCCTCCCTCAGTCACCTTAGAGTGTCACAAATGTGAGTTGGGGAGAGGATTTCCACGGCACTCAGGCCTCCCCAGGCTGCCCAGAGCACTTGCTCTCCCATGCCTGTGGCCTCCTCAGCTCCCTTGTAGGAGCCGTCTTGCCCCAATGAGGGCAGGGACTGTCTCTGCTGGTGCATTCCAAAGGCACAGCACAGTGCCAGGTCCATATTAAGAGTTTAATACATGCTCACTGACTGACTGGCCTCTGCTTCTGATGCTCGTTACCTTTCCACCCCTCTCCACCGTCTCATGCACTTTCTTCAGGAAGTCTCTCTCCCGGCAGCGCTTGGAGTCTCGGATAGTGGTTGCGTAAGTGGACTCGGTGATGAGCAGGTTGGGGCGGCATTTATCAATCCAGGCAGCCCTGCAAGGTGAGGCAGGCGGACGCTATGAGGCTCCCGCCACAAGCAGGGCCCGCCCAGCTCTGGTCCACACTTGAGACTGCCGTCCCTCTTCTCGGCAGGCACCCAGGAAGCTCTGCCTTCCATCTCATGCTTCCAGGCAAGGATGGCCCATCCGCCTGGCTCTGTGGGCAGCACTGAGCACGACAAACAGCCACTACCTTCAACACGGGCAGTGATGCAACCTGAATGCCTATCTGGGGCTTCTGATGAGGTGCAGTGGAGAGAACACTGGACCTGGAGTCAAGGAGCCTTGGGTTCAAATCCCAATTCAGACACTCCCTGCTTGTGACCCTGGACAAGTCACTTCACCTGTGCCTGAGAAGGTGGTTGGATTCAGTGGCCGAAGGTCCCTTTGAGCTCCAATTCTAAGACCCTAAGAAGCCCTAAGTCCTGATCAATCTTTTCACGCTGTCTGTTCTCCATGGAGACGAGCTTATTAACAAATGAAAGCTCTCGGTGGAGCTACTTTAAGGCCAAAATGTAAGTAAGTGAGTGCAGGTAAAAGGGATGCCACCCAAACCCCTACCCTGGGGATCTGTGCAGCAAAGCTGGCACTGCAGGGGCAGCACTCCTAATGCATGCAAACCAGGCAGCTAACTTCCCCTCTGTCATCAGAGCCTGGGAGGTATTGATCCCAGTGGGTGCAGAATTACAGATAAAAGAGAGGCTCTCAAACACCCCTCCAGTGCAGGCTGTTCTAAGCAGACACCCACACAGGGAACATACACGGCCACCCACGCCTGCACAGGTTAACAGGCATCCTTCTTGCTGCAAAGCCCCTATGTGGAAAAAACCCAACCCGGGAAACCCTCCATTTGAGCAGAAGCCCATCATCCCACTTACCCCAAGTGCCGGTCGGGAGTCATGTTATAATCACCCTAGCCAAGAGAACCAGAGGGAAGCAGAGATCAGCCTTCCATTTAGAGAACATCTCTGCCCACCCCTACCCACCTCCCCCTCATGCCCAGGGCGGCCAAGCGCCTTACTGTGTAAACTGCAGACTCAGAGCCAACTTTGATCTGGAACATGGCAGCACCCAGCACGTGCCCTGCGTAGTAGGCCTTGATTTCCAGCTCATCGTCCACCTATAGAGGGAAGAAGCCAGCTTTCATTCCCACAGGCAGTGACAGAAGGGAATACAGAATGGGCAACAAGGGAGGCAGGGGTGGGCAGCACAGGTAGCTGGCACAGACCAGGAAGGCACAAACCCAATTTCTGCTCACTGCCACAACTGGGAATTCAGGCTTGCCAGAAAAGCAGCCTGTGACCAGAAATGCCTTTACCCTCTAAAGGGAGAACTCTCATCAGAATTGCAGCCAGGGTTTTAAAGGGAAAAGAAAAAACAGCTCCTGATCTAGCCTAGCCCCAGCCATGATGGAAGCTGATGGGTCCTTTCCTTCCACATCCTCAGACCAAAGACCCCAAAGCCGGAGCCCCTGAGCCAACGCAGGCAGCATGTCACGAGACCTTCCCCTCTTCTTCCCTCCCCTCTCTCCTCCTGGGCAGCTAGGGTATCTCTGCCTAAGGTTTAAGGCTCCTCAATGTGCTTTAGTATGTCCTCAAACTTGGAGCTATTTGAGAGGAAGGATGACACTGACTCACTTGATCTGAACAGAAGGAGCTCTTAACAGAGGTGCAGACCTCAGCATTTACAAAACAGAAAGGTAAGATGGAGTTATTGATGAGGCCAAAGGAGGAGACTGATAGCAAGAGTGAAGACTCAGGGAGGTCAAAGGGGGCTGCCTTCAAGCACTGGGCCCCAGAGGGCAGGACCAGAAACAGTGGGTGAGTGAACAGTGTGGAGACAGATTTAGTCCTGAAATTAGTAAAAACTTCCTAACAATTTGAGCTTGTTAGCATGCTAACCAGCTGCCCTGTCTCTCTCAACTGTAGGCCTTCAAGCAGGGGTTGGTGGCCCTTTTCAGGTGGGTCACAATCTGGGTTTGGTTTGGTTTTGGAGGAAGGAGTATGGGTTGGACAAGATGGTCACTGAAATAGTAAACCCTCAAAGAACTTTAAAACACGATTCAACTTCCACACAACCACTGTGATGTTCTATCCTGTGAAGCAAAATGCAGCAGTAAGTGCTGGTTTCTAGCTCATAGCTAAGGTTGGCTCTCACTCACCTGTACTAATAGAGGCTGTTTGTATTTCAGCTTTGGGATCCCTAACCCAATGGACCTGCAATGGACTGGGAAATAAGGCCTTCTTAAACTTTTTCTACTCACAATCCCTTCAGCACTTCTGAAGCTTCTTAAAACATAATTTATCAATAAAGAACATTAAAAAAAAAAAAAGAAAGCGGCCTAGAGTGGGAGTCCCAAGGTTGCTAGCTGTGTGGGCCCAGTATCCAGACTCACCCCTTTGGTTCCTCCAAACAATCCTCTGCCTCAGCCCCCTTGGCACTTAATAGCTCAACGTTTGCTCCATGATGTCACCCCCGCCCCCCAAGATGTCAGGATCCATTAGGGTCCATATGGGGCCGTGACCACAGTTTAAGAAGTACTGAATTAGCTGGCATTCTGGAGCACACTCCAGCCGGCTCCTAGAAGGGAAGCTAGCCTTAGCTGGGGAAGCTCACAGCCACTGATGTGCCAGGCTTTCCCCCTGACCTGGACAGTCTGGTGGAGGTGGACGGCCACGACCTTCTTCATGCAGTCTTTGATCATCTGGGATGTGAAGAAGTTGGTCTCCCCCTTCTTATCCACAGTAATCTTCCTATAGTCCTCCAGCAGAATGGGGCAGATGGCCTTGGTGGGATGAGTCATGTAGATGGGTCCATCATAGCCCACCATCTCACTGAAGTAAGGCAAGGCCCCACAGTGGTCCAAGTGGAAGTGGCTAGGTTATCACGAATGAAGAATATGAATTAAAAAAAAAAACAGGAAGACGTGTATAAAGTGATACAGAGAGAAGATGGCAGGAACCTATGCAGATCAAGACAAGATATGATGGTGACAAAAGCTGGACTAAGACAATGGCCAACACTGAGACTCTCTTGCTAAATGTCTGGACATCTGCTCTGCTAACAAGTGGTAAATCACAGAAGGGCATTCGCTGCTATCCATGTAAATACTCTTTCCTGCTGTTTGGTTTAACAGTCTTCGGGAAGTATACACTGTGGGTGGTTTGGGGGTTTATATTTATCTGTTGCATTAAAATATAATTTGTCAATAAAGAACATTTTTTAAGAGAAAAGAAAGTAGCCTGGAATGGGAGTCCTGAAGCTGCCAGCTGTGTGGGCCCAGAGTCCAGACTTGCCCCTTACCACAGTGGTCAGCTCGATCCTCCAAACGATCCTTGGCCCCCCTGGCATTTAACAACTCAAATGTTTGTTCCAGGATGTGACTCCCCAGACTTCAGGATCCATGAAGGTCCTTCTCCCCTCTGTTTAGAGTGTGTTCCAACTCCCCCATGACACTCAAAGGCGAGGACTATGGATCTTCAATTTGGGGGACTCAGTCAAAGAGGAGGACATCCTATAGTTTAGAGAGCGGCTCCTCACAGACAACACTGTTACTGGACAGGGACTTTCAGACTGCTGTGACCATCACTTGATTGCTTAAAATCCTCCACTAGGCAAACAACTTACATTTTTATCTCAATTGAAGAATCAGAGATTAGAGATGCGAGAGACCTCAGAGGTCACCCACCCTAACTCCCTCATTCTACGAATGAGGAAACTGAAGCAGAGAGAAGTCAAGTGACTTGGCCAAGGTCCCTAGGGACCAGGAGAGATGGGCTTTGGCCTCTTTCCACACCCCATGGCCTCTGGGTTCACAATATCAAAAGCAGCACAGTCCAGGGCAGAAACAGCCTCAGAAGGACACAGCCTGGAGTCCGGTCTGAGCTCTGGCACAGACTGGCTGGACACTGCAGGGCCCACAGGCCCAGACCAGTCACCCCCGGCTGGGAGGGCAGGCCTCAGCCTGAGCTCATCTCCCAGGTTGGCCCCTGCAAGCTAGCCGTCCAGCTGTGTCCGATCACAGGGGGAGGACAGGCCACCAGGGGCTTTACTGTCTGGTGGGAGCAGTCAGAGCCAAGTCTGGCAAGTCTCAGGACAGTGGAGAGGGAGAGGCAGGGGAGACCGCCTTCCAGGGCTGGGTTCTCCCAGGCCAATATATTCTCTCACTTCTTAATAACCCTATCGAGGCTCCTACCTGATAATGACACAGTCCAGGAAGTCCGTCAACCTTCCATTCTGGGTAATATAAGAGAAATCTGGAAAGCGTCTCTAAGGAAAAGCAAGACAGAGAGAGGCTTAGTTATTCAGTAGGAGAGCCCAGGGGACTGAGTGCCAGGGTGCCCCGGGAGACAGCGCAACCAGACCAGGCTGGAATAATGGCGTCAAACATCAGAGCTGGGCCACTGGACCGGGCCCCATGTAGCTCTTTGCTTCATTTATTTTTTAAAGCCATGAAGAGCTCAGAAGTGAAGGGCAGAAATGCTGCCAACTCTGGGGTGACCTTGCAAACCAGTCATTATGCCTGAAGGTTTCTGGTTATTTTTTTTAAAAAGGCAGTTTCAAACTCCCAGAACATTCCTCATTTAATGTAGCTGGGCTGTTTCTACCCTACAGGAAAGGTCCTAAGCACAGGGCACTGGGCAATATAAGCCCAGCCCCAACCAAAACTGGTCATGGCATGGAGCCCAGGGAGGGGAAGGAGCCCACACTGGGAGCCAATACAGAGGCAGACCTGCACAGCAGGGGCCAGAGCCTGGACCAAAGCACCTACTGTCCTGCACTTAGACCAAATGCTCACCCACCCCTTAAGCAGCTCACAAGCAAATAAGCAAGCCAGGAAGAGTGCCTCCCAGTCAGCTTCCAAGCCTGGCCTGCCCTTCCTTGAAGACCCTGCTTTCTCCCGAGCCAGGCTGTGCTGGGACTGGAAGGCGGCTCCTCACACAGCCCCATTTCCAGCCCAGGCCCCTGCTGCCTGACTCACACTGAGGGAAATCAGGTGGCCCCAAGTGGATGCCAATGGCTATTAAAAGGCAGAACAAGGTTCACTACGGCTACCCAAGGCCACAGAGATCCTCACACAAATAGGAAGGAAGGGGAAGATGGGGAGAGGCAGCTTTATTTATTCCTCAGGTTTGGGAACCTCTCTGAGCACACCTCGAGAGTTCCCCACTTTTCAATAACCCCCCACCCTCTGGGGCTTCTGAAGAACTTACATCATCATTGTAGCCCATGTGCATTCCACAATCCAACATGACATTCTTGCCTGCGATGGAGACAAGGATGCAACTGCGGCCCACGTCCTGACCAGCCCCTGCAACCAGAGCAAAGTAATGATCCAAATCTATGTAGTTGCTAGGCACTCCTCCCACACACCATTCCCCTTACATGGGAAGCGCCCCTCTCCTGCCTCCCTTTCTCCCCTCCCTCCCTCTGCCACTCTCTTCCCTTCCCTCTCTCTCCCTTTCTCCTTCTCTCTTTCCCCTCCCTCCTTCTGCCACTCTCTTCCCTTCTCTCTCTTTCTCTCTCCCCTCCCCCCTATTCCAGGTATTTCTACTGCTTACAAAATTCATCTCTTCCAGGAACCCTTCCCTTGTTCATTCTACCCACTCGAATCAGCTCAGCCCTTTGCCCTGTGTTCCTTTGGGCACAGGGCACTTAGCTTATTTTTAAAATTCAATGGCATAAGTTTTGCTGAACTGGTTTCTCCCCACCACCCCACTCCCACCCCATCTCTTATTCTTTGCTAGGGCTCTCTGTAAGTTTGAGGAAGAAGAATATATTATACAAAAATATCATTAATTTTTTTAAAAAAATTAAATTGCAATTATTTAGAAAAAGATTTTAGCTCCGTGTGTGTATGTGTGCACACGCACACACGCATGAGTGCACGCACTCAGTGCACAGGGGGAAGATCAAAGTCACAAGTTACCCAAGGAGCAGTGGAAAGCTTTGTAGTGGATTTCTGGAGGCTGTCGGGAGCCTTTTACCAGCAGTGACTGGCAGAGGAGATATGGCATCAAAGATCTCATCAGGTCTGCCTGTCTAGGGAGGGAGTGTCATGGAGGGGCTGGTGGAGGGAATGCCCACACCTATCAAGTCACTGACCCATCACAGAAAGACCATGTATAAAACTCGGCCAACACCTCAGAGGGCTCTGGGGCTTCCAAAGGATGGAAGCTGTGTCTGTCTGTCAGGCATCCCAGTACACTTCCCCAATCAACAGTAATAACAAGGTCTGAAGAACTCAAACCCATGAGACTAGGCCCCCAAGGTGAGGCCTGCCTGCCCCCAGAGCAGCATTACACCATGTCAGGCTGGACTTGCTGCTCCACTGGGTACTCCCAACATCCCCATGTCGGGTGGGTTGGTTCTCCTCAGGTTCTGCTTGGAAAAGCTGCGCCCCAGCACCATTAAGGGACTGACCAAGGCACGCCAGTGCTTGATACATGTACGGCTCTGAGATCTCATCCATGTGCAGCATGCCCTGAGCCATCCACACCTTCCCACGCCATGTGAGTCCTGTCTGTCCCTGTCCTCCTGTAAATCGTCCCCAATGTGCTTTCTGCCAGCTCTCCTGCCCCTGGCTGGGTACTCATGAATCACGTGGGTTGTACACTGGCATCCTCAACTGTCCTGCCAACTTCTCACCACCCTTGGGGTGCCCACAACTTTTATTCTTCAAAGCCTATGGCATTCCAAAGCCTTGTGGCCAGTCATTCTGTCCTCCTTCCTACAATCTACATCTTTACTGTACCTCGCCATACCACAGGGAGGGCCACATGCCAGATCTCATCACCATCACGCACAAGCTTTCTACCTCCACAATCCACAACTTTGAAATTCCTCCATCTAACCACAAACTGCCCATCTTCCCATCTCTCCCTGCTTCCTTAAGTCATCACTGCCATCACCCTGCTCTGGCCAGCCTTTTCCTTCCGTTGAAAATCTCAACCCTCTAGTTAACCCACTCAGCTTCACACTGAGCCCAACCTCTGACTCCCCAGTCCCACTATCCCATCACCAGACCTCCCCTTCCAAACCCAAGCCCTGGATTACTCCCCCTATGGACCTCCTCCTTTCCTGTTCACATGCTGCTGCAAGCCACCGGAGACAGTCACACAAACATCCTTTCATTGCTCCTTGATCAATTCTCAATCCAAACCTTCTCTTCTCAAACTACCAATACCTCTTCCCTCCCCCTTGGCAGAGTGCCGTGAATGAAGCTGTCCAAAGCATCCCCCTTCCCAATCACCTCAACCTCAATGGCCCCACACTGTCTCCTCCTTACTCCAGGGTCAGGAAGTGAAGCATCCCTTCTTCTGGCCAAAGCCAACCTGTCCAATGTGCACTGAATCTCCCAGCACTCCTCCAGGATACACCCCTCCCAAGAGCCCTTCTTCTTTCCCAATTCTTTTTAGAAATGCTTTTTCATTATTTTGTTTCTTATGTCACCAGTGTCTCATATATCCCTCTCCTTGTCTTCCCTGAGAGCCATCCCACATGACAAAGTTTTTTTAGAGGAAGAAAAGCACAATTGATCAATACACTGAAAAGTCCAAAAACATGTTCAATATGTAACCCCCGTGGATCTCCCAGCTCCAGGAAGAGGCATCTTCTCACCTCTCTCCATCCAGGTCCCACTGGATCATTACCATTTTGTACATCTGCTTTGGATTTTTTGGCGTCATTGTTCTTTCCATTTATATTGCTGCTGTTACTATGCATACGGCTCTTTTGGCTCTGCATCAGTTCATAGCTCTTTCCACACTTCTCTGTATTCTTCACACACATCCTTCCTTACAGCACTGTCATACATACAGCCATTACATTCAGACTACAATTTCTTTAGCCATGACCCAACTGATGATCATCTATTCTGTTTCCAAATTCTCAGCTATCTCAAAAACATTTTGGAACAGATGGGGACTTTTTTTCTCACCGATGGGATATAAAACCAGTAAAGGAGTCTCTGGTTCCAAGAGTGCATTATGCTTTGGTCAATTTATTTGCATAGTTCCAAATTGTTTTCCAAAATGGTTGTATCACTGCACAGCTCTACCAACAATGTATTAGTAACTAGTGCCATTCTGGGTCATTTTTTGCCAATCTGTGGGATGAGATAAAATCACAAAGTTGTTTTGATTTTCATTTCTCTTACTGTTAGTGATTTGGAACATTTTCTTCATGTGGTTGTGAATACTTTGCAGCTCTTCTTTGTTCAAATCCTCTGACCAGAATGGCTATTAGTTTTGTATATCTATCTATACACACACACTCATTGTTAATGTATCTTAGATATCTTTCTACCTACACACACACACACACACACACACACACACACACACACACACTCACTGTTTATATATCTTGGATGTTTATCTTCCTATCTATCTATACACACACACTCATTGTTGATGTACCATGAATATCTTTCTATCTATACACACATTGTTTATATATCTTAGACGTCTGTCTGTCTGTGTCTTTCTGTCTGTCTGTCTGTCTATCTATCTATCTACCTACTACACACACTCACTGTTTATGTCTTGGACACCAAACCCTCACCAGAGAAATCTGAAACTAAGATTTTCTTTCCCACTCAACAATCTCCCTTTTTATCGTAGATGCACTAAGGTCTGTGCAGAAGCTTTTTGGGTTCAAGTAATCAAAGTTATCTATTTTCTTTTGTAATTGTCTGTACCTCTCATTTGGTTAAGTATACACCTCCTACTCATTGTTGTGAGAGCTATATGATGTGTTTCTCTTCTAATTTTTTTATACTGTGATATTTAACATAAAGGTAGTATATACATTTAGAATTGCAGTATGCAACGTAAGGCATTAGTCTAAGCCTAATTTCTACCAAACTGCTTCCCAGCAGTTTTTATCAAACAAGGAGTTTTTCCCTACATAACTCAGGTTTTCCACTTTATCGAACACTGGGTAGTTGAATTCTATTTTTTTCTCAATCTTCCTTGTCTAGTCTGCTCCACTGATCTATCTCTGTATTCTTTAACCAATACCAGATGGTTTTGATAACTACTGCTTTATAATAGTTTGAGATCTGGTGGTGGCTATTTACCCTTCAGCTTTCCTTCTTTTCATCAATTCTCTTGAAATTCTAGATCTTTTGTTTTTCCAAATGAATTCTGTTATTATTTTATCAAGCTATGTAAAGTAACCCCTTGCAAATTTGACTAGCATGGCATTAAAAGTTTAAATTAATTTTGGTAGTATTGTCATTTTTATTATATTGGCACAGCCTAGTCATGAACACTGAATATTCTTCCAGTTATTTACATTGTTCCTTATTTTAAAAAATTATTTATTTTCTTTTTAATATATTTACACATTATATATTTTACATATTTATATATATTTACATATATATTTTATCTAATTTTTTTCCTTTATTTTTTAAATTTATTTTTCTTTATTTCTTTAAGGAACATTTTGTAACTGAATTTATAAAAGTGCTTGTGTGCTTTGTGAGGTTGATTCTCAGATATTTTATGCATCTGGTAGTAATTTGGAATGAGATTTCCATTTCTATTATTGCTTTTTGCATTTTGATATTATATAGAAAATTTATTTTTAAAGATTTATTCTGTAGCCAGCAACTTTGCTAATACCATTGTCTCAGTTAATATGGTTGCCAGTCCCCTGGGTTTTTCCAAGCAAATCATCCTATCATCAGCAATCAGCAGGGACAGTTTTATCTTCCCTTTATTATTCCTTTCATTTGTCTTATTGCTATTGCCAACATTTTCAGAACTATATCAAACAACAGTGGGGAGATTAGGCATCCTTGCTTCGCTCTCATATTTATAGGAAAAGGTTCTAGTGCATCCCCACCGCACAGGATGCTTGTTTTTGGTTTTAGAAAGATCCTTTTGATGACATTTTAAAAATGTCCCTCGATGCCTCTACTTTGTAGGGTTTTAAACATAAGAATATTGTACTGTCAAAGGCTTTTCCCGTAGCTGTGGAAATGATCATGTAGTCCTCCAAAAAAAGAAAAAGCTAAAAAAAAAAAAAAAAGGTGGCTAGGTGGTATAGTGAATAGAGCACTGGCCCTGGAGTCAGGAAGACCTGAGTTCAAATCTAACCTCAGACACATAACACTCACTAGCCATGTGGCCTTGGGCAAGTCACTTAACCCCAATTGCCCTGCCTTCCCCCCTCCAAAAAAAAAAAAGCTAAAAAAAAAAAAGAAATTATCATGTGGTTTTAGAT
>CM053588.1:32445383-32471534 GCA_028646515.1 Pseudochirops corinnae
ACTGTTGTAGTCTGTTTGATAGGCTTTTGTTTAAATTTTCTGGATCAATGTTCATTTATGATATTGGCCTGTAGTTCTCTTTCTGTGTTTTTTCTTCCCCAGGTTTAGGTATCAAAACCATATTTGTCTCTTTAAAAGATTCTGGTAGGGTTCTTTCTCAATTTAATTTGATTAAATTCTCTTCTGAATCCATCAACTGTAAGAGTTTGGGGTTTGGTTCGATTTTGGTGTTTCCTTTACAGTTAGCTTTATTCCCTTTTCTGAGACAGGGTTATTTAACATCTCTATCTAGTCTTCTGATAGTCTGGATAGTTTATCTTTTTGAAGGTATTCCTTTATTTCTATTATGTCCTTTGTTATGGCGTGAAGGTTTCTGGGCCTGTCACGTTCTTCTGGAAGACCTATGATCCTTAGGTTGTCTCTATGCGTCCTTTCTTTGAGATTTGTACATTATGCTTGCATGGTGAGCGTATTTCTTTTTTTTTTATTTAATCTTTAACTTGTGTTTATTTTTAGTTTACATCATTCATTTCCATGAGATTTTGAGTTACAAATTTTCTCCCCATCTTTCCCCCACCCACCACCCCAAAACAGCAATCCCACTGTATATCCCTCCCCCAATCTGTTCTCTCCTATGTCCTCCCCCACGCGTATTTCTTTTAATGTTCTTGGTTTTTGCTTCTCTCCTCTCTCCATCACTTCTGTCTATTTGCATTCCCAATCTACTGTTCTCTATTCCTTTGGTGAGGCTTGCCCTTACAGGTATGTTTTTCCTATTCTGCTCATTATTTCTGCTGTGCAGAAAATATGTTCTGCTCTCATAATCCTCATTTCTCTTTTAAACCGCTCAGAACAGTGAGGCGTGGCTCCACATTCTCCTCAACTTCCACAGGCTCCTCCGTCTCGTCAACGTTGAATCGTTCTCCTTCGTTTTGCAGTACTTATTTATCAATGCTTGAAATTGTTTACTAGGCCTAGAAGCCACGTTTCCTCCTGTTGTTGCTATTTGTCCTGCTGATTTCCGTTTTTATTCAAGGCCTTTGAGTTTTCTTCTTGAAATCTTTAGTAGATTCACTCTTTTCCTCCCTAACTTTCCTTATGACTCACTTTTGATTCCTTCCCCTCTGATTCTGGTTTCCTTGGGGACTGCATCTCAAAGTGTAGCAGCATCCTTCTGGGTGATTCACAATTCACCAGCCTAGGGCTCTGTCCCAACCAACTTCTGGGTGGTCAGAAATAGCCCCAGTAGGATGCTGTGCTCTTTCCCTTAGGCTTGGAAAAGTCTTGGGGGAGTCCTGCACAGCCCTCGACAAGCATGGAGTCCTGTCTTGGTAACCTCCCCCATCATTCTGTTTGTCCCTGAGGCCCATGGCCCAGCTCTGGCAGTTCAGAGATTTTCAGTGTTGATGCTTCTGGGCTGCACTCTCAGCAGGCTTTTGCTCCTGAAGAGCTGTGGCCAAGTTGGCTGTCAAGGTCTGAGTAAACTTCTACATCTTGGAGCCAGGGTCTTTATAGTAATGGAAAGAGAGAGAAGGATGGAGTATAGGGGTAGGTTTTGATGTAAGCCTTTGTGGTGTCCTTGGGGCTCCTGGTGCCACCTCCCTCTGGTGGCATGAGAGGTGGAGGAGGGGTACTGAGCAAGCTCAGGGCAGTAAACATCAGTTTGGGGTGATTTTTTTTGGCAAGGGGGGCCGGTTAACCCTCTTTTGAATTCTGGGAGTCCTAGGCCAGTGCTTCTTAAATTGTGGGTTGTGATTCCATATGAGCAACCAGTAAGAGGTTTCTAAACACACAAGGACCAAAAATTAACTTAAATAATCAAATGTATAACGAACCAGAGGTGTTTCTGGCAGCATTTGCCAGTGTTGCATCCTACAACTTCACTGCAGCCTTCCTTCTGAACACAAAGTATCAACACTCTACACTGCGCATGCCCTCAGGTCACACAATGCCAACAAATGCTGATGGAAACTTTAAAGGGGTCTCAAGGGGAAAAAGTTTAGGAAGCCCTGTCCTAGACCATGGAAACAACTGAGGCTGCTTTATCTTTGGCACATCTAACTTTGTTTTAGAGAATTCCGAGAGATCATGGGGATCAGAGAAAGTGTCTTGTATCTGCCATCTTGTTGCTCATGCAACCCCCCCCCCCCCATTTCCCACCTCTCCTTTACACACTGGAGTTTCCTCCCTGCTGACTTCCAACATGCCCAGATCCCCAATCGCTAAATTTGATCCTACCACCTCTCCAAGTCACCATCCTCTACCACTTCTACCTGTCCCAGACGAACGAGAAAAGGCTGAGTGTGACCACTGGTTGCTTCCCCGTTTCACCTTCCCCTCACTCCTCCGCTCTTGGTCATCTAGCATTCAATGGAGACAGGTCCTTCCAAGATCACCAAAGATCTCTTCACTGCCAGTCTGATGGCTTTTTCTGCATCCTCACCCTTCTTGCAGTACTGAATATTGTCACCACCCTCTTCTCCCAGATCCTCTCTCCTCCCACCTGACTGAGCCTGCTCCGGCCCCTCTGCAGGGCTGTCATCTGCATCCAGCTCCCTGGGCAGAGAGGTACTCCCGGTCTCTACCCTAGGCCTTCCCTATATGGTCCAGCTCCATGGGTCCAACTGTTCTATCTCTCTGCATAGGTAACCCCCAGATCTAGAGGTCTAGCCCCTTCCTTGCTCATAGATCTTAGAAAGAGAGAAGCAGACTTGGGAGAGACATCGAAGCCATCGAGCACAACTCCCTCCTTTTACAGAAGAGGAAGGAGTCTGAGGCCTGCCCAGAAAAGTGAAGTGGCTGCCTCCAAGACAGAGAGAAGCAAGCTCCAGAGCAAGGGCCCCAGACTCTGGAGTCAGGGTTCTTCCCACTACGCCACACTGCCTTCCCACACACAGCTCAAGGCCCGGATCTCCCCCTTCCTTCTGGACTTCGCCTCCCTGTCATCTCCCAGTCTGCATGAACTCCCTGCTCCCAGCCCGTTTCTACCACCATTCCAACATTCACCTTGTCTGCAGCAATGGGACCATCCTTGACTCGTCCTGCTCATTCCCTTGCACCAGGCACTAAGCCTTCTTGATGCTCCTTCTTCCCCGTCTCATCTCGGCTCCTCCTCATGACTCATCCCACCACCACTCGAGTTCCAGGTCCTCACCACTTCTCACCTGGACTGCTGTAAGAGCCTCCTAACTTGGCCCCCTGCTTTCCAGGTCCACCCCTCAGTTGGTCAACAAGTAACACCCATGACAAAGGACAGATCTCGTCATGTCACTCTCCTTCCTGCTCAAGGAACTTTAGTGGCTCCCCATTGCCTCTAGAACATAACATACATACCCCCATGCTTGGCATTTAGAGCCCCCAACAATCAGGTTCTACCCAATCCTTCCAAGCTGACTGCATGTTACTTCCCCCAACAAACTCCACACCCCAACCACACTGACCAACTTGAAGTTTCCCATACACAACACCCAATCTCCCACCTCCATGCCTTTCCACATGCTGTCTCTATACCTGGTCTCCTTTCCCTCCTGACCTGTGCCCCTTGGAACCATGAGCTCCCATTAAGGTTCAGCTTAAATGCTACCTCCTTCAAGAGGCCATTCCTGATTTTCCCAGGTGTCAGGGCCTCCTTCTACATTACCATGTGTTCATTCTGTATATGCCTAGATCTTACTCTTTTGTGAGCATCTATCATCCCAGCAGAATGCAAGTGTCTAGAAGTCAGGGCCTATCTCACTTCTGTTATCTACCACCCAATGCCCAGCACTTTTAATAAACACAGCATCTCCCAACAAATGTTAACATTAAAAAGACGGGCCTTTGCTTCAGAAAGTTGTTTGGTAGCCATTAAAAGCACTCTGCAATTTCCCAAAGGCCATCCGGCCCACTCTCCTCCTGTTCAACTGCAGCCCATCCAAAGTGTCTGTTCAAACGTGTTCAATGACATCCCCACCCACAATCCCCAGTACACACAAGGAACCTCCTGATGAGAAGGTAAGGCCTTAAGCTGCAGAATGAAACAGACATTTCGGAGACAATGGAGGTTGCTGGATGATACATATTTGCTACAAAGATTTAGTTTTGGGGGGGAAAAGGTTTGTAGGGTTTTTTTTTTTTCAAGGTTTCTGGTGGAGAAAAAAGAGGATTCCTTGGGCATTTTTTAAAAGAAAAAAGCCAGATAGCCAGAAGAAACAAGCAAGACAAGTTTCAAAAGTCACATGCTAAATGTATATATTTAAAAGGAAAGCAAGGTGCAGATAAGGAACTCAGTTTCAGGTACAACCCTCTTTTTCTGTTCTACAAAGTCCATTTTATTGGGTGTCTGCAAGGTTCTGAATTTAAAAAATTTTAAAAACCAACCATACAAACCCTTGTCTTGTTTAAGATCTATGGGTTGATGGGCCAGTCCTGCAAGTTCTCTGGAGTCAGAACCCAGATTGTAGATCCTGAACTCTTCATCTGTTTACTTTCCTCCTGTGTGGACAGCTCTGCCGATCGCCTGGGTGACTATGCACCTCCTTCAGGAGGCTCTGCCACACTCTGGGTTTGGAGTCAGAACAATGCCACCCACAAACAAGAGCATCTGGGGGTCTCACCATCTCAAGCTGAGGTGCTTCAGCTTTGCCAGGCTATAGATGCCCTCTGGCAGGCCAGTGAAGCCTATGGATGCCTCTGCAGAATGATGCTTTTAAAGAACTGAAGAAAATGCTAACTTTCAATTGAATGTGAGTGAAAATAAAGATGTAGTATGTTCCCCAAACAAATTCCATGGACCACAGGCTAAGAAACTTTGATGGAATCAATCATGCACCAGGCATTCTGCTAAGTGCAAGGCAAACATCAACTCCTGCCCTCAAGGAGCAGACGTTCAAAAGAGGGAGACAACACGTAAATAACGAGGTATGCAAAAAATCGAGAGTAGATGGAAGTCACGGGAAAGGGGCAGGCTTTAGCAGAGGGAAAGGCCTCCTGCAGGAGACGAAAATGAAGGGGCAAACCACTGCGAGCAGGGAGAACAGCTGATCCTAGAAGACTGGACAGGCCAAGTTGTGAAAGGGTTTCAATGCTGAGCAAAGAATCGTGGAGGGTGACAGGTAGCTGCCAGAGCTCTGAAGGAGGAGTATGGAACGATCAGAGGCAGGGAGGCCAGACAGAAGGCTACTGTATTCATCTAGACAAACAGTGATGAGGGCCCAAAAAGGCTGTGGCTAAAGACGCAGAGAGAAAGGGGTGCGTACACAAAATGGTGTTTAGATAGAGAAGACAAAGCCTGGCCACAGATCAGATAAGAGAGTGAGGTGGGGGGACTGGGAGAACGGTGATGCCTCCAACAGTAACATCAAAGTCAAAAGAGGGGAGAGGATGGGAGTGGAAATAAAACTTATTTTAGACAGGCAGAGCCTGAGATGTCTACAGATGTCCAGAAGGCAAGTTGGGGATATGAGACTAGAGGTGACACAAGAGGTTAGGGCTAAGACGTGTAGCGCTGAGAAGCTTCTGCATGGAGATGGCACTTGAACCTCTGGACACTGATGAGATCACCAAGTAAGACAAGATAGAGTCAGAAGAGAATGGGGCCCAGGACAGAGGACTGGCACAGCTACAGTTAGTGGGCAAGACACGAAAAACCAGCAGAGAAGCCTAAGAAGGAACACCATCTCTGCAGAGGATTCTCAGCTCGACTTCTCCAGCCCTAGCCTCTCTCCTGACCTGCAGTCTTGTATATCCAAGTGCCTACAGGATACCTCAAAGTGGATATCCAGTGGACATCTTAACTTTAACATGTCCAAAACTGACCTCATGACCTTTCTGCCTAAACCCTCTCCTCTTCTACCACAGAGGACAAGACCATCCTCCCAGTCCCTTGGGCTCACAGCCCAAGAGTCATACTGAGCTCCACTCTCTCTCACTTTCCCTATCCAATATGGTGCCAAGGCCTGTCATGTCCCCTTTGCAACAAGTGTCTCTGACAAAGATCTCATTTCCAAGATACACAGCATGCTCCAAATGGCTTAGTACAGTTTTAAACCTTGTGGGACACCCTGTATAAGGAAACAATTCAAATTTAGAAAACTAAAAGCCACGCCCCACGAAATAAATAGTCAAAGGATATGAAAAGGCAGGTTTCAAAGGATGAAATTAAAATTATAATTAATTTAGAATCATATGAAAAATACTCTCACTAATAATTAGAGAAATACAAATTAAAGCAATTTTGAGGATTCTTCCTCACACTGCTCAGATTGGCCAAGATGAGGGAAGCAAAATGTCATAGGTTGTAGGAGTTATAGGACAACAGTTATACAAGTACATTGTTGGTGGAATTGTGAATTGTCCAGCTATTCTGGAAAGTTGTTTGGAACTATACCTAGAAAGTTACCAAAATGTGCATACTCTTTCACCCAGTGAATCAATAAAAGAAAAAGGAAAAGGAGCTATATGTAGAGAAAATACTTGTAAAAGTTCTTTTTAGTGTAGCCTCAAACTAGAAATTAAGGTGTCCTCCCACTAGGGAAGTGGCTAAACAAACCATGGTATGTGAATGTAATGGGATTTTATTGTGCCATAAGAAATTAATAGACAATCTCAGACAACACTCAAACAATAAACTTTCTGGAATCTTACATTTTCTATACCTTTCAGTCAATTCTGTGACTATAGAAATGTGATCAGCTACAGAATATCATTTATAAAAACCTGTCTGTTTCCTTCAGGACAGACGGAAGATTTTTTTTTTTCCTTTTTGCAGGGGGGAAGGCAGGGCTATTGGGGTTAAGTGACTTGCCCAAGGTCACACAGCTAGTAAGTGTTAAGTGTCTGAGGCCAGATCTGAACTCCAGGGTCCTCCTGACTCCAGGGTCAGTGCTCTATTCACTGCGCCACCTAGCCGCCCCCAACGGAAGAGTCTTATAAAATTTTCGTAGGGCTGGGAAAGCAGGTTTATAAATCATTAATTACTGATCATTTTTTATTTGCCTTTTTTCCAAGTAACAATCAGATCTGTATTTTTTCCTGGTATTTGGTATCTGATGTCCCCTCTCCTTTCAGATACTCCTCAAAATCATGTCACTCCCTGTGCAAACCTCATCTTTGTATACTTTGTTTAGTCACTGTTTATTCCAGCTTTGTTTTCTCTGGTGCCATTTCAACTTCCTCGTATAATTAGTGCTGCCAACTGACCAAGTTCAAATGCAATGGCTCCATGGTCACTGATAAAAAAAAAGTTTATGTAAATCTTTACAGAGCTTTCCAATTATTGGTCTATCTCATTTTCCATCCAGTTTCATCCTTAAATGCCCTTGGGATAATCTGGTTTAGTGTTGGGTCTTTGTTAAACACTTTGTTAAATGTTTTTCTTTTCATTGCTTCTCAACATTTTAGGAAGTAGGACTTCTTATAATATTCTGCCATTTCCAAGGTATTACTGGTGTTCACTATGTTCTACAGTGCCGGGGTGGGAAACCTGCCTCCTTGAAAGCCACATATGGTCTGCTGGGTCCTCAAGTGTTGAATCCAAACTTCACAGAAAAAATCCAAAGGATATGGCCTTGAGGCTGAACTATACCTTGAAGAAAGCAGTCATGAAATCCCACTGGAAGGCAAATACCACAAAAGAAGTCATAGAAAAAAAGAAACGTGCCATATTTGCTAAACTATTCACAGCACCACTTTTTGTGGTAGCAAAAAAAACTGGAAACAATCAGTGGCCATCAAATAGAGGCTGACTGAACTGTGGTATGTGAACATTAAGAAATGCTAGTGAAGGGTAAGAAATGAGAAACATGAAAATCAAAGAAGCAGGGAAAGACTTGTACAAACTGAAACAGAGGAAAGTAAGCAGAACCAGGAAAACAACAAACACAATGTCTAGAAAAAATTGCGAATGAAAAGAACAATAAAATGAGTCCAAATGTTATGTGATTATAAGGATCAGTCTTGGGTCCAGAGAAGAGATGATGAAATAACACCTCTCACTGTCTTACAGGTGGATGGAAATGGGTGTGGAATTTTGTAAATACTGTCAGATATGGGCCCAGTTTTCTCTGTTAAAGAAGAAGCCTCTTTGGGAATAAGGTTAGAAGAGAATGGAATAAGCTTTTCTATAGTGCCTACTAAGTGCCAGGCTCTGTGCTAAGTGCTTTACAAATATCTCATTTGTTCCTAGTAACAACCCTGGCAGGTAGGTGCTATTATCAACCCCATTTTACAGCTGAGGAAACTGAGGCACACAGAGGTTAAGTGACTTGCAGCTACTAAGTATTTGAGGTCAGATGTGAATTCAGGTCTTCTTCACTCCGGCACAATGTTCTATCCACTGCACCATCACCTGCCTAAGAAGCAGAGGTACGTACACACAGAAATAACTTCAAAATCAAAAGGTATCAATAATACTTTTTGAAAAGGAAAAAAAAAAATGCATTTTAGTGTGAGGCTTCTGCGAAAACTACCAGTCTGTGGCCTCTCATTTCTCATCTTAAATCACATTCTCCCAAATATCTCTCACTGTGCCCTGCTAGGCACACCTCTGCTTTAAAGCCCCTGACTGCTGATTCCCTTGGGAGGGAACATGCTCCCTCCCCCATCCTGCTATCAGGGCCAGTGCCTCCATGGGGGGAGCGCACATCAAAGCACAGAAGGCCAGAGGATTAACTGCCCTTTGATGCTTCTGGCTGCCCAGGGCTACACAATAAAAGCAGCTCCTTCCTTTGCCAGCTGCTGCCCAGGCCCAGCTCCAACTCCCACTTATCTTCTGGTCTTGCTGACAGGGAGCAGGTGAGGACTGGCAGGGCTCCTTTCTTCCAGGAACACGTTCTCTCTTTCACTGTTCATGGGACAAGGGTCTCCTGTTTAAAACCACCACCAGCTAAGTGAATGACAACAGTCTACCACCGTGACTCCGTTTGTACCCTTTTCCGCCACTGTCACCAATACCACAGAAGCCAAAGGGCACCCCATAAGGCCAAGGGCTCCTGGGCATTTTCCCACCAGACTGTGAGCTCCACCAGGGGTCTCATCTGGACTTCATATCTCCCCCAGCACCCAGCCCAGGTATCTGCTCAACAGATCCTTGGGAAAGGAAAAAGACTGCATGACTACTGATGAAAGCTGAGAAAAAGGCCTGAGAATAGGCACATCATCTTCCTATTCAAAGGCTGAAAACTCCACTTTAGTAACATCTGGAAGGAACTAAAAAGCCAAATATCTTTAAGTATCAACTTTCAAGACACATCAAAAACTCAACACTTTTGTTTACAGGATTGTCTGAGAGAGGCCACACCGTAGGAGGCCTCTGCTCTACACCAAAGACACCTCTGAACCCTTAAATCAGACATTCTGACTCATTCCTGGAAACTTGGTGGTTAGCACCCCCTGGTGGCACGCTATGGGACCCAAACCACATCAATTCCTGCTACTCTACTATGCTCTTGCCTCCTCCCAAAAGAACAGCTCCTACTTCATGATGAATGAAGCATCCACTGGCCCTCACAAGCCTTCCACTCCAGCCAAACCAGAGCAGAATTTGCTACCTTCCTTCCCCCTACTCTCTAGCCCATCCCCCTGCTCCAGAACATAGTTCTCCATTCTCCTGACCTGACACGGCCTCCCCATCTTCTCAACAAATCCAACTCACCCTTCAATCTCCAACTCACATCCTACTTCTTCCTCCAGGAAGACTCCTCTGATTCTTCCAGCTCCCAACCATCCCTCTTTCCTCTGAATAATCTGTGCTAAAATGTTTGATCCCCAAAATGAATTATCTCACACTCCTCCATACTTTGGGGCTAATGCCCCACAATGCCATCCCTCTCCTGAGGGAATGCGAATTCCTTTTACCATGAGCCAAAGTAAAATATCACTGAGAGAGACTGCTTTCTGTATATAACACTACCCCCCCAAGGAGAGCATCAGTGGGCTCTGGATAGCTGTGCCACACAAGACTCCCCTTTGTCAGTGGGCACGGAAAGGTCCTCGGTTCATGCTGATATGAAGCGAGCACAGAATGAAGAACTAAGCTATGTCCGGTGTATTCTCTTACAGAGAATGTTACAGCTTCTATGTTCATTATAATAAAGTTTTGTTGATTTGATGTCACTTTCATCTGGAAAACTTTTTTTTTTAATCAAACAACTTCCTTTAACTTACCCAAGGGAGTGACTTTAATCTCCGGCATCTTGAGTGGCCAAGTTCTCAGTACTTCATCAGGCTAGATCCGGGACACCACAGAGCAGTGCCTATAAAGCAGGGGTCTTTGAGATCACACGGGTACCATTTATCTGGATGTCATAATTTCTAAAAGGAAAGGGGCCAACACAGAGGGTTGTAACTTTTTACGATAACTATGAAGTAGGTGCTGAAACAGGGACACCCACCCCCCCAAAAAAATTGGGCAAGGTTTTCTCAGCTCTGGTTACTGTCTCTATGCCAAAGAAGTCTAAAATACTGGCAGTCAAAGTCTTACTTGCCCTACTAACACAACAGTATACTAGAGGTCTCTGAAGGGGAAGGCAGGCTAGGAAACCATGGTGATGATCCCACTATCACTACCTCATTCTGGACTTGGGTGGGGAAACCTGACTTACAGATCCTAAACCACTTGACCTCACTTTCTTCACCTGTAAAATATGGCATATAAAATTGTACTGCCCAGCTACCTTGGAGGATTTACAGCTGGAAAGAACCTTGGAAGTTAAATAACTCACCCACAGCCACACAGATAAGCCAGTAATAGAGCACAAGCCTTCTGAGTATAGCATGGGCTTGACCAGATGATTTCTGAGGGCCCTTCCAACTCTTAGAGCCTAATTCCCAATCCAGTGTTCTTCCCAGTACATCACACTGCCTCTTTTCTTTACATGGTTGTTGTAAGGGAAGCATTTTGTAAACTGTTAGGGCTACAAAAAATAACAACTACGAGTCAGGGGTGTTTTTCTGATTCTAAAAACAATTTTAAAAAAAAATTTAATAGCCATCCTTTGAATTACAGCCCAGCTGCTCCTAGGATGTGTGGCTTGGGAGCATCAGCAGCAAAAGCCACTTCCTTATCACACATAAAGCAGTGTGGTATAAAAAGAGCACAGGATTTGGTGTCAAGGGGCCCAGGTTCGAAGCTTGACTCTACTACCTATTACTTGTGTGACTCTGTACATGTCATTCTGGGCCAAGAGATGGTTCTCTAGTCTCTGCTCTGATCTCTGACTCGCTGCCCTTGAGCAAGTTCCACTGCCGCTCGGAGACTCGGTTTCCTCATTTCTAGAGTGGGGGAGGAAGAGAAAGATGGGCAAGAACGCCTAAGGTCCCTTCTAGCCCTGAGTTCTACGATGCCAGAACGGCTTCTCCCTGGGCTCCCCTGCATCCCCACAGGTGGCCTCCCGTCGGGAGACCCCAAGACTGAGCCTGGGCTCCCCAGCCAGGAGGCGCTCCTCCCCCCGCCCAGGCCTTCGGAGTAGCTGCTCGCCCGCAGTGACGTCACTCGCCCGCATCCCAGCGGGCCAGTCCGGATGGCGCTCATGGCTGCCCACCCCGAGGAGGCTGACCCTGAGCGGAGGGCGTCTGAGAGAGGCGGGCAGGTCGTAGAGGGAAAGTTCCAGGCTCCCTGGCAAATCGGTCGGCCCTCCGCTCCCCATCCCCACAGTGAGGGTCCCCAGTTCTTTCCTCTCCCCACCTCGGCCCTCCACGAGCCAAGCCGCACAGGGATCCGTACTCACAGCGAGTTCCAAGTGCGCGAGGGGCGGGGACAGCGGCAACGATCAGAACCAGGACGCAGGCGCAACTCCAGCCTATGAGTCGGCCTCCCTGAGCCTAGGACCTGCCCTCCTGGGCCGGCGCTCTCCATTGGATTCTGTTCCAGTCAATCAAGCAAGGGCGAGGACTTGGGGGCGAGTCTTGGCGGTGATTGGAGGGGATTAAGGACTCGACTCAAGAACCTGCAGTCAGAGGAAACGTCAGGTGAGTGAGGTGCAGGTGAGGGCGAGGAGGTGGGTCCCGGGAGCCGTCTAGGATGCCGAGGTTGGAGAGCTGTAGGCGAGTGTCAGGGGTATTGGGGCTGGGGGGAGACCCTGGACCCTGACCAGACCAAGAGCCCGGGCTGGGGGCGGCGGGGTCAAGGGTCATGAGTCCCTGCCCTCGGGTTCCCCGGCGCGTCGGGGGAAGGGGCCCCGGGGGGGAAGGGGCCCCGGTCCCGGGTGACGGTCCGGCGGCCGCCGCTCCGCCCGACTCTCTGGGTGACCTCCTCTGAGCCTCAGTTTCATCATCTGTCAGACAGCGGGTGGGACGAGATGGAGCCCTTCTCCACTCCTCGGTCCTCCCCTCCTGACTTTGAAATCGAGGGCCTCAGACTATCTTGGGAACTACGTTTACATTGTACTTGTGCCGAGTGTATATTTGTACACAGTGTATTGTACTGTTTATCTATTTCTGCACACGGGCGGTTCCTTCTGTAACCTAGGTGTTTTATGCACTGGATGAAGGGCTCTGCCGGCCTGATTTTCCACCACCCTTGTGTTTTCTTTTCAAGGATGTGGCTCTAGGACCCGAAGGCAGTGACAGAAGAACCAGGAATCCCCTCCCCTTTGACCTTCCCTGTCTGTCCCCCGGTATGTATGGCATTGCTGTATCACTGTGGTTGGGTCTGCTTCCTTCCCTGGAGGGGATGAGGGACCTTCTCCAGGTTGCTCTGTGCTGAGTCAGACTCTGCTGCTCTGAAATTTATTTTTGCTTGTGGTAAGTGTTCAATAGATACACTCGATGAAGTGGAATGGAAGCTGGAGGCCAGCATGCTTTCAATAGAACCTTGGACTGCTACCGTCTAAGAGCCTTTGGTTTGAACTAGATGAAGTGCCTGTAGTAGTCTGCATAGCCAGGCTCTTTGGAGAGTGTTGAGACTCTGTTTCTTTGGCTGCTCTTACTCATTCCCTCCCCACCCCCTTCCTTCTTCCTGCTCAGCGGCTCTTTATCCCAGACTTTGAAGGTCTGACAAATGGTTTACAGCAGAGTGTAATCACAGCAGAGTCAAAGTGAAGTCCAGTGGGGGATATCGGCCTTACCTTTCAGAAGCTGAGCCAGGCCTATCTGTCCTCAGCTTGTAACCTCAGCTGTTCAGCCTGCTCAAAACTGTTTCATTTCCTCTTGTCTCAGTATGACTGTGGGGCTAAAGATCACTAAAAAGTCCAACAGCAATTTCCTGCTTGCTGTTGGTAATGAGAAAGCATGAGGCTATTTAAACAAGAGATTGATCTGTCCTTGACCAATAGAGCATCTGAGCAGGAAGAGACTTTGAACAATAGAATGTCGGGGTTGGAAGGGACCTTGCGGATCATCTCATCCAACCCTCTCATCTTACAAAGAAGGGAACTGAGATCCAGAGGGAGGAAGCAGTCAAAAGCGAATGAGGTGTCCTAACTCCCAGAACCATGATCTTCCATTGGCCACCCTCAGTGGTCTTCATGTGCTGGGGTCCTCAACTCTTCAATCCCCATTCCTAAATCTGTTGCCATCCCCCTTTGTCGATTTCAATCTTACAGGCAGTCATCGAGGGTCACCCTGAATTCCAACTCTGTGTTCGGGACCACACTGGGTACACAGGGGGACACAAAAGTATGAGATTTCATCTTCCTTTAAATAGCCCATAGTCTGGGACCATGGGAGCCACCCAAAGTCAACAACCCGGAACATTGCACAGATCTTAGATCTGTGGAAGGCTTACAGTCATAGCATGAATGGTAGCCTCCCTGCTCTCCTTCCTGCCTTCTCTCATAGGTATAATTTCTGTTCTGTCTCCTGCTCTGCCTGGGAAGTTGGGCTTGGGTCCAGGATGGAAAGATGAGACTACTGAAGAATCCAGGATGCCCAGGAGATTCCAGGGCAGGGCCCATCTTCCAGCTTGGCCTCTCCCATCTCAGACTTGTCTGGTCACTGACTACTGGCAGGTCTGTAGAGACAGTGAGTAGGCTGTGATTGCCAAGTTTTGGGAACCCGTCTCTGCTTGGATGGGACACTTCTATCCTAGAGCAACTTGGGTGAATAGGAGTAAGTGTTGAGAAAGACGCCTCATTACATCAGGTCTGCCATTCCAGCCCGTCCTCCAAAGCAGACACAGGTGACCTGATTGCTCAGGGACCCTCTGTGTGTTTCAGGTTGTGCTGGACCATGGCTGATGAACAGGCTGACTTTAACTTGAAGGTCGTGCTGAGAAGTTTCAAGCTATGCCTCAATGAGAAGGAGGAGGTCCTCATGGAGCCTTATATTACTGGTTGGAAAGGGCTTGTCAGGTGAGTGTGCGGGGTGGGGGATGGGGCGGGGCATTCTGTGGATCCCAATGGCTTTGGCCAGAGTGCCAGAGAAAGCTCACACTGGTGACGGCTCCCTTGTGGTGCTTCAGACCTGGAGTCAGGAAGACTTGAGTTCAGATCCAGCCTCAGACACTTAGTTTGATTGTGTGACCCCGGGCGACTCACTTAATCTGTGTGCCTCTGTTTCCTCATCTGCAGAATGGATATGGTAATAGCGCCTTCCTCCTAGGGTTGTTGGGAGGGTCAGATGAGATGATCATTGTAATGTGCTTAGTGCAGTGCCTGGCAGAGTGTTATAGAAATGTGAACTGTCATCAGCATCGTCATCGTCATTATTTTCCCTTTTGTGTGAGGAGGAGAGTGCATATGGATGCACAACATGTGGGAGAAGGGGGGACCAGACAAGTGTGGGAGGCCAGGTCAGATGGCTTGTATGGGAAGAGGCCTGTATATGAGGAGGCCCTGAACCCATGGGCATCGAGGAATCGACTTTGAGGGGTCAGTCAGCATGTAATGGGGGTGGGCACAGGGCCACACATGGATAGAGTGGCAGTTTCACATTCCTTAGGTCCACATTCCTTGCAAGCATTTTATAAGCACCAGGGACTAGATTCTCCCATCGGCCCATGAGGTCCAACATGTAGATCCTTGTGCAGAGGCACTGTGATGTGCCCTCCTTGCACATTAACCACCCAGGGGTATGGTTGGGGTGGCAAGGGTTGGTACAGGATCTGCCCCAAGATGGTCACTCCATTGTCCCAGCAATACCCTCTTTGGCCACCAGAGCCATACCTGGCCCTCTGAGCAGTCACTGGGAAAGGAAAGCAGCTGCAAAGGGGTTACACAGTTTTGATTTTGGAAGGAACATTTTGCTGGAGAACTTAGATGACCTGTGTCCCTCTTGGAGATCTCATCATTGGTGCTGGGGACCCTTCCCCTGAGAACCAGAAAAACCCAGCTTTGCTTCAGCCCCCTCCCTCCTGATTGCTTCAGCTGTTGCATGTTTCTGTAACAATTTGGCCCAGGGAAATTCCTCCGGAATCATACCTTTGGCCTCATTACTCCCACCAGGCTGGGATGTGGCATATTTCTCCAGTGGGGGAGCTGGGGGCCTCCTTTCAGAGAGTTGCCACAGCAGACTCTCCCACACCAATGACACCTTGTTTGGTCTTGAAAATGTAGGTTCCTGAACAACCTTGGCACCATCTTCTCCTTCATCTCCAAGGACGTGATGACCAAGATCCAGATCATGGAGAAGTTCTGCAGCAGTGACCAGAAGGAAAACTACTCCAGCCTTCAGTCAATGGTGCAATATGAGATTGACAACAAACTGGTGGACCTCCAGAAGCGTTCCGAGCACCCTGACTCTGGCTGCCGCACCGTCCTCCGCCTGCACCGGGCCCTGCACTGGCTGCAGGTGTTCCTGGAAGGGCTCAGGACTAGCCAAGAGGACTGCAAGACCTCGGTCCTCTGCACAGACTCCTACAACACCACCCTGGCCTCCTACCACCCCTGGATCATCCGCAAAGCCGTCACCATGGCATTCTGCACACTGCCCAGCCGCAGTGCTTTCCTAGAGAGCATGAATGTGGGGGCCTCTGAGGAAGCTGTGGAGATGCTAAATGAAGCCATGCCCTTCATCTGCCAGGTCTACCAGATCACCCAGAAACTCTTTGAGGAGCATAGCCTGCTGGACCTTCCATAGCTAAGGGGAGGCCAGGCCTGAAGGTGACTCTCCTACCTTAGATGCCAGGTAGAGAAGCTGCAACCAAAACCTGCCATCCAGCACTTACTGAGCCTTCGGCCGTACTCACAGCTCCCTTGGTTTCTCTTCCCACGTCTTCCACCAAGCTCGGACTTGGTTGTCAGTCGGCTGGGAATAGGTATTTTTGCAAGGCTCTCTGCAGGGAGCACCAAAGAATCATTGAAGGCCCTTGGATTGGAGATCATTGGAAAGCAGAAGGCCAGGTTTACATCTTGAGGGAGGCCGGTTTCAGCTCCTCCTGACCTGCCTACCATCTGAAATATCAGGAATAATCTTAAGTAAAATCATGTAGCCTCTGGGGAAGTCAGACAACTCTGCCCCTCACTCTTCTAATCAAAAGCAGAAAGAAAAAAACCTGGTATAGTTTTTAAAATTTTTTTTACTTAGAATCACATTGCAGTGCCCAGGCTGCAGACATAAGAAGTGTGTTTGATTAAATGTCAACCTCTTCTGTTTCCATCTCTTCTCCCCCCTGCCAGAAGAAGCATTTTCATATGCAAATAGGGAGTGAACCTAAAAGGAGATGCTGTCTGGTAGTCAAGCCCAGGGATCTGTCATTTTAATTTCTGACTACTTTGTCAACCTTGTGTCTGAAAATATTCTTTAGTGAAATGTAAAACCACAGGGTTGCTTTCAGTTATCTCAGGGGCACAATAATTTATTTCCTTTTCCAGTCTCTTGTAAGGAAAACATTTACATGGATCCATCCAGTTCACCTAGCAAAGACCTCCTGCTCAGGGGGTCTCTAGGAAGGGAAGCCAGAACCTGCACAGGATTTCCCCTAGTGGCTTTGAAGGAGTTTGTTTGTTTTTAAACCGAAGTACCCAGTGTGTATATCTGGTGTCTCACCAAAAACAGTGTTGTCATCCACTCCCCTGCCAGTATTTCTGTCCTTGGGTTCTGGGGCCCTGGTTCAGCTACTCTAAGTAATAACAGATCAGTTAAAATCAGATGATGGTCCCACCAGCTGAAGAGACCAGTTCAGGGGTGCTTGGTCTTAGCCGTACACAAGATATTAGAAAATCAGACATGTCCCTGCCAGGCATAAGACCTTGGCCATCTCCTGATCTCTTGACAAAAATGTTGTGGATTCTACATCTTGGCCACAGAGTGAAATTCCTGGCTGGCCTTCATCCAGGTTATTATTTGGAATTCTGGCAGCTACCAGTAGCCCAGAAGCAGCAGTGTTAATGGCCAGCTGGCTCCCCAGTAGAAGCTTGAAGCAGGAGATGCCAGCTGAGCTCTTTTCTTTGGAGGGGTCATCTTTAAAAAATCCCTCAGCCAAACACCTCTTCCTGTGCGGTTCTCCCCCAGATTGCCTCCTTCCTGGGGATCACATACCCCAAGAGAAGGTTTTCTCTGGAAAATACATAAAGGTTTACCCCTAAGCCTGGGACCCTCCTGGGACTGAAACACTCCCCTTTCTCCCCCTCCCCAAGAGTTTCTTCTAACAGGTGTGAGAAATGGAGGACCTTCCCTTCTTAGAGACATTTAAAAATGCTGCTTGAAGGGGAATGTGCTGCTCTCAGCAAACCCCCTAGAAAGGCCCAAGGGCCACATTTTCCACCTTGGCTTTTAAACATGTCTTCATTTGACTTGTGGCTTCTGGAGTAGGCCCTTAGTTTATGCAGGAAGAGCCCAAGGACTGCCCAGTATCTTGAATATGGGATGGGGGAGCTGGGGTACAGTAGCCATCTTTCCCTCCTCTTGCCTAGCTCCCGAGTCAGCTTCTCCATCTTTGCCATGTCTGGGCTCACTTGGCTGCCCTTCTTTCCTGTATTTTCCCCTTGACCCCCAAGGTTTCCAGCAGATAACCCAGGGTGATGGGCTTCTGCCCTTTGGAGGGGGTGGCAGCAGCCCTGGGCAGAGAGGGAGGGGCCCTTGCATAAGCTGTTTACTGAGAGCCAGGGAGTTGGGAGAAGGGATGCTATTCTCCATGCCTCAGGTCCCTCCCTCTCTCTAGCAATGGAACCATTAGGCCTCCTGTTATGAGGGGGACGCTCCTCCTGCCCCTGTTGCCCGCGTGGTGTCAGATTTGCTGTATGAATCGGGTGATGTGAAGCTGGTCAGATCTGAGGATCTGTGGCCTGCGCTGCAGCTGGGGGTGGGGGTGGGGAAGGACAGGGCTTTGGGGTTGCCCTGGGTATCACTCCCCCACATCTTCTATTGATGCCGACTCCACATTCCCACTTTCTGTGGATATGCCCTTTCTATGGCGTGTATACAGCAAGACTGTGTGACTTCATTCCTTGGTGGGGAGAAATCATAACATATTTGATTATTTTTGCATTTAAAATAAATCATACTTGGTGGGTGGAAGTGTACTGAGTGTCTGAACGTGTAGGAGAGCTGTTTACTGCGAGCCAGTAGAGGCAGCAAGGCTGTGGGAGGCCTTCAGGGCTCTCCACCACGGGGTGGCAGGTAGCACAGTGACCAGAGCAGTGGTTCCCTCCATCTGGGCTCCAAGGGTGCAGCCGCAGAGAATGGCCCAATTAGGGGGCCAGTATATTTCCCTCTACGGCTGCAAATCAGATGTTTGCATGTGCTTCAAATTTGGGGGGCCCGGGGGGCGATGGTATTGTAGGTACTGTAAGCATGTAATGAATAAATCTGAAAGAAATGATGATTCGTATGTCATGACCTAAGAGGTCACTCACTACACAGTTTCTGATCGTTGTTGAAAGGGGGTCATGGAACAAAAAACTTTGAGGTCAGGAAGATCAAAGCACCAGTCACGTCTCATGTGCTTACCAATTGTGTGACCTTGGCCAGGTCACTTCCCATCAGCTACAGTTTACTCACCTGTACAATGGAGATAATAACACCCGCCTCATTCGAGTAGAGGTAGAATCAGGTGAAATAATGATTGTGAACTGACTAGGCACACTTAAAGCGTTATATAAATGCTGGCCATTTTTCCACCACAAAACCCATGGCGGGAAGTCATCCAGCCTGTGAAGATCTCCATGTGTGAGTGATCCTCCTACTTCTGAAACAGCCTGTTTCCCTCTGGGAAACCACTCTCCTTGTCAAGACCTTTATCTTGGGTATCTCTCAAGCCCAAGTCTGAGTCCCAGCTCCCACCTGCCATGGTTTCTAGTTCTGCCATCTGGGGCCAAACAAAGCCTAATTCATCCCCCCTCCCTATAACAGCCTTTCAAATACTCAAAGGTAGTTCTCATGTCCTGCCCCCATCTCTACCTCTCCCCATAGCCATCTTCTCTCTAGGCCCAATATGCCCAGTCTCTTCATCTGAGCCTTTTATGGGATGAACCCAAAGCCTGTCAATGTCCTGGCAGCTCTTCTCCAAGCCCTCAGCTTGTCACTGTCCTTCCTACACTTCGAGGCCCAGAATTGAACCCTGAATTCAAGGTGTAGATGAACTCTTCCCTCCCTAGATCACCACCTTGCAGAGTGGGGACATTTAGTATCAATGACCCTGGGTACTCTCAGTCACTAATTCCTTATTGGCTCTGCAGCCTGGGGGTCCCAAAACCCTGGGAGCTCCCATCCAGTTAAGTGGCTCATCCCATCATCCTCCAGTCCAGGCACTGACTCAGTTACAGATTACAAAAAGTACTTTGGGACGGGTTTGACTGAGGCTGTGATCCAAAGGCCAACATTCCATTCTTTTTCCTCCCTGGCAGGATGTGGGATCCTCCCAGTCACCTCAGGGCCCCACCCAGTGCCACAAACCAGGCAACAAGATAATGTGTTTGGAACAAGCCACTGGGGCAGCGAGAGCCTAGTCTGCCCTCCAAGGAAAGGAGAAGTGAAGTCATCTCTGGGCCATGAGCAATTTTTACCCTCTGTTTCTGGATGTTGGAGTCCAAGGAGCTTTCCAGCCCTCTCTGACACTGCCTTTCACCCATCTCTCTCCCCTGCCATTTCCCATTAGGCTAATAATGCCATGCCCCCTGTGGGTACTTGCACTACCCAAGTCCACCTGACAGAAATGCTTTCTCAGGAATATTACTTGTCCCTGCTGTCCTCACTGTTCCTCCATCTTGCAGCTTGGGTCTTTGGCCAGTGGAATACAATTCACCGTAGATTAAATTCTTTGTAAGGATTTCTAGTTGGGTGGGGTCTCCCACCCAGGATCCAAAAGCTGAGGTTTGGGGCAATCTCAATCCATCAACACTGTCCTCACTGAACAACCTACAGGCTTCTGAAAAACATCTTGGTCCTAATTCAATAACTGATTATTAATATGAGAGAAACAATCACTCCTCTCACTTTTCAGTCTTTTATGAGTTCTGTATAAAAAGCAAATACTTTATACTTTCCTTAAGCCTCAGTGGGGAATAATTTAACAAGTCATGTTCTTGGGCTAGAAGGGGATTCAGTCCCAGTCTCTTAACTTTACAAATGAGGAAACTGGCCTATGAAGGCTAAGGGGCTTTCCCAAGGTCACATAGGCAGTATGTGGCAGGGACAGGATTTGAACCCAGAGGAGTGCTCTTTCCCTTGCACTCAATTCACTGACTGAGAATAAGGTCCTGTAGAAAGGGGTTCTGAAAGCAGTCATTTGGGGTATTGGGGAGGAAGAGAATTCTGGAAAGGGAAGGAGGCACCAAGAAGGGTCAATCAACAAGCAGGGTGTTGTGGTTTTGGGGGGTAAACAACGGGGTTAAGTGACTTGTCCAGGCTGGATTGTGTCTGAGGCTGGATTTGAACTCAGGTCCTCCAGGGCTGCCCCTCAGAAAGTGTTTATGAAGCAGCTACTGTGCCAAGCACAAGTACAAGGAATGAAACCATCCCAGTTCCCAATTTGCTTGTCTTCTCTTGTTCCTGACTCATCTTATGCATTTAGTATTGGGCTCAAGTTGCAGTCCCTATGCATCCTTCCCTGGTTTGTTTGGGACTTGCAATCCTTTTTAACAAACTACACTCCATGGAGAACATGCACCCCCTTGGGACAGGGAAGATTGCCACCAGAGAGCTGAGCCTACCCTCTCGAGCCCTGGGCATCTAATAAAGGTGAGGGGTCAGGGGAGGGCAAAAACTTGGCCTTAAGGGATCAGGGCAGCCCTGCGTGGTGACAGAGTAGAGAGGGAGTTTGTGATGAGAGGATATTTCACTTAGAGGAAGTAAAAATTGTTTTATTAAAATCTCTGCAGAATCACAAATGTAGGATTAGGAAAGAGCCTCCCCTGAACCTCATGATTGGTCCAGAAAAGCTCAGGGAGATGGGCTAAAGGTGACTGATGAACTACCAGGGGGTCCACCTGCCAATGAGCTGAGACTCACCCCCTCAGCCATGGTCCTCACTAGCCTCAAGAGGTGAATCTAGTCCTGATGCTTTCTAGGTAAGGTGTCCTGAGGAGCTGCAGAAACAGCTTGCTCACATGCTGCTCCTTGAGCAGGAACTTGAGTCTGGGGTAAGGGAGGGTGGTGCTCACAGAATCCCAGAATGCTACAATTCTCAAAAGCCAAGCAGCCCACCTCTCCTGTTGGCAGGGGAAGAAATGAGGGTGCAAAAAGGGGAGTGACTTGACTAAAGTCATCCAGGGAGGTAACCCTAAGATGGAGGCTTTCTAACCCCAACTCCGTTTCTCCTTCAGTCACACCCAGAGTTGGAAGACCCCTCAGTGGTCATCTTGTCATAGAAGTAGATCTGGAAGGGACTTTGGGAGCCATCAAGTCCCTTTTACAGATGAGCAAACAGGCTCCAAGATTTTCTGTGACTTGCCCAAGGTTGACCCAGGTAGCAAACAGCAGTCAAGATTTGAACCTGGGTTTTCTGATTCCAGACCCAGAACTCTTTGCCTCTTGTACCACATGCCTGAAAAACAATCCCCTCTGCAACCCACCATTAGCCATCCAGTCTTTGTTTACTGAGCACCAGGAGACAGAGCCAGCTTCCCCCCAGATCACCCCTTAATTCATGTGGCTGAGACTGAACACATTATTTCCCAATCAATGTCCCGGCGCCTCTGTCCTTTGTCCTTGGTCCTTGCCCGTCATCACCCACATCTCTGCCTCATGCCCTGGCTCCCCACCTACCCTCCTCCGAGCTCCCCCCAGTCTGTTGGCAGTAAGGCCAAATTTGCCTTCTGTTGATCTGATATTTGCATGGCCTGCCCCTCACACCATGGGGAGGGAGGGGGAATGTCAGCTTGCCACACCATGTTCCTCCTAGTGAGGGGCCCCAGGCCCACCTTGACAGAAGGAGGGGTTCTGAGCAGCTCAGTTTTTCTGAGCCTCTGTTTCCCCATCTATAAAATGAGAAGGAGTTGGTCTAGATCAGGGGTCTTAACCTGGGGTCTGTCAACTTTTTTTAAACTTAAAATTTTTTTGTTTGTTTTTTTGGAGGGGTGAAGGCAGAGCATTTGGTGTTAAGTGACTTGACCAAGGTAACATAGCTAGTAAGTGTTAAGTGTCTGAGGCTGGATTTGAACTCAGGTCCTCCTGACTCCAGGGCCAGTGCTCTGCTCATTGTACCACCCAACTGCCCCCCCCATTTTTTTGATAACTATTTTGATATAATTGGTTTCCTTTGTAATCCTACATATTTCATCTTATGCATTTAAAAGCACAATTCTGAGAAGAGGTCCTTAGGGGTAGATCCTGTCTGAGGGGTCCAGGATATAAAAACAGCTAAGAAATCCTGATTCACTGGAGGGCCTCCAAGGCCCAACAGATCTGGGATCTCCTCCACTCCTTCCTCCGTAGCCCATTCCAGGTGACGCTTATCAGTGTTCCTCCCATAATGTCCAGCCACCAGGAGTATGGGCTACCCCTGTTTCTTCCAAACATGTATTCCTCCAGCAACGTCCTCTATGAAGCTTCTCCTATGTCACCCCTCTACCCCACCCATGCCCCTCTTCATCGCCATTTGGGGGATCCTCAACTTCACTTCCTTTCAACTTAGCGAACAATTATGAAGCGTGTTGCCATGTGCCATAGCACATAGCACAGAGCATAGCTACACTACGTACTACATAGCTACACTTGGGATCTGAGGATCCCAAGAAAAAAGTGAAATAGTTTCCACCTTCTCAGGGCTTACATTCTACTGGGGAGATTTCATTAACCACCCACTCCCCACATGACCTCAGCAAGTCACTGAACCCCACCTGAGTTTCAGGCATGGCTGGCACAATGGAAAGATATCCCACTCTGGGGTCCGAGGTCCTGAGTTCGAATCCTACCTTTGACACTGATTACCAGTGTGACCATGGACAAATGTCCTCACCTTTCTGGGTCTCTGTTTCCTCCTCTGTAAAATGTAGGAACTGGACTAGTTGACTTCTGAAGTCTCCTGCAGTTCTTAATTTGTGACCCTATATATGCAACTCAATGGGCAGTTAGGTGGCATAAAGGATAGAGAACCCAGTGAATTCAAATGTGGCCTCAGACACTTACTAGCTGTGTGATCCTGGGCAAGTCACTTCACCCTGTTTGCCTCAGTTTTCTCATCTGTCAGATGAGCTGGAGGAGGAAATGGTGAACCACTCCATTATCTCCCCCAAGAAAACCCCAAATGAGGGCATGAAGCGTCAGGCATGCCTGAAAGGAATGAATAACAAAATATCCAAGTCAAAAAGGGTTCGCTAGGTCCAGGGTCACCTCTGGCCAGCTTGTGCTGCTCAGGACTCCTGGTCCCAGGGCTGTGGCCATTGGCAGAGGCCACTGAGGCAGGTCCCAATGCTGAGGCGGGTTGGGCAGCCCAGGCTGAGAGTGTGCAAATTCTTCCATCAATGGCGCTATGTAAAGCAACTTTATTAAAATCCTCCCTAGCTCCCTCGCACCCCCAGTCCAGCCAATTTGCCTAGTGGGTCCTGAGCCAGGGAGCAAGGAGGGAGAGGGTTTTGCTAACCAAATATCCAGGTCTTCTGCTCCCTAGTCCCCCAGGCCCAGGTCAGTCTATTTAGCTGGGGAGTCCTGCCCTCTCTTCTGTTGTGGACTGCCTATACTCTCCCTCTACAATGTGGGGTTTCTTGCACTGCCTGGGCCTGAGCCTGGGCCTGGCCTACTCCACTGCCCAGGCCAAGCTGTGCCTCTCCAAGCAGCTTAAGCTGAATGGAGACTACATCCTGGGGGGCCTCTTCCCCTTTGGGATGAAAGAAGATGTAGTCCTGGAAAGGACCCGACCAAAGGGGGTGATCTGTACCAAGTATGTGGGGGAGGGGGGAGGAAGGGAGAATGCCTGGGGTGGGGGAGGGTGTGCCAGGTAAAAGGGGGGGGCTGGTGGAAGTGGGAAGACTGGGAATCTGTGCACCAGACAAGGGGAAAAGCCCTAGGGAGGCTGTAACAGGAAGAGGGGGAGCCCCAGAGAATCTGTTCCAGCTAAAGGAAGGAGCCTCCCCAGGGTCTACATGGCAAGTAAGGGGGAGGCCCAAATACCAGGTAATCGGGGGAGGAAATCCCAAAGGGTCTTTGTGCCAGATAAATGGAGGGAACTCCTAAGTGGAGAAGGACTGGGGGGTCTGTAAGACAGAGAAGAGGAAGAGGCCCAGGGAATGAGGAGCAGGTAAAGGGTGAAGGTCTGGGTGGGCTGTGCCAGGAAGTGGGGACCCAGAGGGTCTTTGCAGGGTAAGAGCAGGGCCCTGGGGATTCTATGTGTCAGGTAAATGAGATGGCAGGAGTTCCTGATAGACAGCAGCCAGGTGTCCAGAGGCCAGGTAAAGCAGTAAGCCTTGTTAGGGAGGGACCCAGGCCAGGCATGAGGCAGCCCCAGAAAATGTGAGCCAGATAAGGAAGGCAGGAGTTCTCAGCGCCAGACACCAGCCCTAGAACATCCTACCCTTCCATTCACCCAGTGATCATTTATTAATCACCTGATAGGCACTGAGAAGACGCAGCCATGGTGGGACAGGTAGAAAGCTAGCCCCAGAGCCAGGGGGCTCAAGTCCCAACTTTGACACATTCGGCTGTGCCACTCTGGGCAAGTCGACCTCCTCCCAATGAAGGCAGCTCTCCGCTGAGACTGAGCTGCAGAGCTTCCACCCATTGACACAGCTGCGGTAGCTGATCCTTCCCCCCACAAAAAAAGTGCGAGGCAGGAGATAAGAAGACAAGAACCCCACCCCAACCTTCCCTGTTCCCAGGGAGGCCAGCGACCTCCTCCTATCCCCAAGCTCCCAGCCTAGGGCTCGTCCCGGACTCCACTCTCCTCTCCCCTCCCCTTGACTAAACCTGGCGGTTTCGCCTTTGCAGCATCTCTTGGATCCGCCTCCTTTTCTCTTCTCTGACACTGGCCCCATCCTGGTGCAGACCCTCATCACCTCACCCCTGAATTCCTGCAGAAGCTGCTGGGGTGGGGTCTGCCTGCCTTAGGTCCCTCCTCATTCCAATCCATCTTCCATTCAGCCACCAAAATGATTTTCCTAAAGCGCAGGTCCGACCCCGTCACCCCCTACTCAGTAAACTGCAGTGGGTCCCTATTGCCCCCAAAATGCCTGTTATTCAAAGCCCTTCATCCCCTGCCCCTTGCTCTCTTTGCAGGTTTCATTACACCTTACTGCCTTCTTCCACCGGGTGACGCTGGCCCTCTGCCGGTTCTACAAACGTCTCCTACCTCCAGGCTTTTATCCCCGGGCATTGAGCCTGGAACACTCTCCCTCCTCATCTCCACCCCTTGGTTTCTCTGGCTTCTCAAGTCCCAACTAATATCCTGCCTTCTGCAGGAAACCTTTCCCGGTCAGTCTCTGTAATTCCGCGCCTTCCTTTGGCGGGCCGTTCCCTATTTCTCCTTTATGTAGTTTGTTAATATACATTTGCTTGCAGGCTGTGAGCTCCGTGAGGGCAGGGACTGTTTTTTCCCTTTCTTTGTATCTCCAGAGCTTAGCACAGTGCTTGGAAGATAGCAGGTTCTGTTTATTAACTGAGGAACATTCTCTGCCCTAAAGGAACTTGAGGTGGGGGTGGAGTGAGGGACTAGAAGGGGCTCCAGGGTTCCATAATCAAATGTTATGAATATGTATCTATCTTTCTATCTATATATGCAATTATTATTATTATTATTGACTACACCCAACTGGAACTTGAGATACACAGGCACTGTGGTTGGGAGATCCATCCTGCCCTACCGAGAAGTGACATAGGAGAGAATAGACTGGGGGAGGGGGGACACACTGGGATGGCTGTTTTGGG
>CM053588.1:32471634-32503324 GCA_028646515.1 Pseudochirops corinnae
TGGGGGAGAAAATATGTAACTCAAAATCTTGTGGAAATGAATGATGCAAACTATAATAAAATTTAAAAAAAATAAAGAAAAAAAAAAGAAGGGGCTCCAGGGCACCCCTGTCCTGGGTAAGGGTCAAAATCCCCAGGGCATCTGTACGGGAAGCCTAGATGTGGGCTGTATTAATGGCGAGCAGGAAGGGGGCATTGAGCCAAGTCAGGGCCATAAGGGGACGTATGGGATTCCCCAAGCCTGGAGTCCCTGGGAGAGGGATCCTGGAGCTCAGGATGAGGCCTCCTCCAATGCAGGTTCTCGCCAATGGGGCTGCTGTGGGCACTGGCCATGAAGATGGCCATCGAGGAGATCAATAGGTCTTCAGCTCTGCTGCCTGGTGTGTACCTGGGCTATGACCTCTATGACACCTGCACCCTGCCCATGGTGACCATGAAGCCCAGCCTCCTGTTCATGTCACAGATGGGGAGCCGGGACATTGGTGCCTACTGCAACTACACCCAGTACTGGCCCCGCGTGGTGGCGGTCATAGGCCCTGACTCTTCTGAGCTCTCCCTCATCACGGGCAAGCTCTTCAGCTTTTTCCTGATGCCCCAGGTACTAGGAGCCCTGGAGGGAGGGCTGGGCTGCTCACTCTTAAGTTCTTTCCCCTGTTCCTCGAATACCCAAGTCTGCTCTTAACCATGGAGCCACCCCTCTGTCCTCTGCAATGGTGTACCATGGCAGGGGCCAAGAGAAACAGCCCCCTTGGACTTGGGAACAAAACACAAGCTTGGCATCAGGAGTCAGCTTTGCCCTCCTGAGTTTGTGGGCCTTGAATGTTATGAGAACTAACTAAGGGAGCAGAGGGCACAGCTGGGAAATAGCCTGGGGTTTATCCACCCACCTCTCTTCAGTCAACAGAGGCCTCCATTCACTTCATTGAGCTCTCATCCCTACCCCCACTCACTAAGCCCCAACTCCACTCAGGAAATTTCTATGTTCTCATTGTCTCCCCATCCCCCCTTGTTGAGCTCCCATGCCCTCACTGAGGCCCCCATCCCCATTCACCAAAGTCCTCATCTCCATGATAGCTTCATCCCCCCAGTGGGCCTCCACTCTCTTAACTGCCCCTGGCTGAGGGCACATCAGCCACTCTCCTGGCCCAGCCTTTCTTCCTATAGGTCAGTTACGCAGCCGGCAGCGAACGACTGAGTAACCGTGAGTTGTTCCCGTCATTCTTCCGGACAATCCCCAGTGACCGGGTACAGCTGCAGGCCATAGTGGAGTTGCTGAGCCTCTTTAGCTGGAATTGGGTGGCAGCTGTGGGCAGTGACGATGAGTACGGCCACCAGGGCCTCAGCCTCTTCTCCAGCCTCGCCAACAACCGGAGCATCTGCATTGCCCATGAAGGCACCCTGCCACTGCCCAAGTTCCAGGATTCCCGGGATCTGGGCAAGGTGGAGTCTATCCTGCGGCAGATTAACCAGAGTGCAGTGCAGGTGGTAGTCCTGTTCTCCTCAGAGGCGGCCGCCCGCATCCTCTTCCAATACTGCATCTTCACCAAGGTGATGCCCAAGGTCTGGGTGGCCAGTGAGTCCTGGCTGGTGTCTGAGCAGGTCATCAAACTGCACGGCATTGAAGAGATGGGCACCATCCTGGGATTCCTCATGCGGGGTTCTCCACTGCCTGAATTCAGTGACTATGTTTCCCAGAGCCTGACCCAGGCTGCCAACCAGACCTACTGTAACACCCTGGGAGAGGCCCCGCCCCAGTCTGATGATGACGTGGTCGGGCCCCAGTGTCCACAGTGTGACGACATCAGCCACGAGAACATCTCAGCTGGTCTGCACCACCACCAGATTTTTGCCGTCTATGCTGCTGTCTACAGTGTGGCTCATGCTCTTCACCTCTCTCTGGGCTGCAATGCTTCTGGATGCCCCTCCCAGAACCGCACTCGGCCCTGGGAAGTAAGAAAGGCTGGGGAGGAGCCACTACCTATGTGCCCAGCTCTTGGCTAGGGGATAGGGAGAGACAAAAATTCATGTCTTCTCAAGCAGCTTATGTTCTTCTGGGGAAGACAGAACGAATATACAAAAGAAACACAAAGTCATTGGGAGGAAGGGGATCCTAGCACTGGTGGGGACCAGCAAGACTTCCTGCAGAAGTTTAAGGGGAACAGAGGAGTCTAGGGAGAGGAGGTGAGGAGGGAAGGCACTCCAGGCATAGGGCACAGCCTTTGCAAAGGGCCAGATGCCAGAGATGGAGCGTCATGTCCAAGTAGCAGCAAAGGCAACCAGTTGGCTGGAATGTCCAGAGTGTAAAGGGGCACCCCGTGTCATAAGGCTGCGAAGATAGGTGGGGCCAAGTGAATGAAGAGAATCCAGTGGGTGTTTAATATTTGAGCCTAGCTGTGATAGAGAGCCACTGGATTTATTGGACAGGAAGTGATATGGTCATATGCTCATATGGTGATAGAGAGCCACTGGATTTATTGGACAGGAAGTGATATGGTCTGATCATATAAAATAATTTATATTTTTTATATAGTGCCCAAAATAATTTAATTTGGAGTCTGACTCCAAGTGGTCAGACTCTTGGAGATGAGACCAGGCGATGAGGCTCTCCATAGTCAGTGAGGCTGGTCCTCAGGAAGCAGATGGAGACTCTTGTGGGTACTACATTCAAAGCCTTGTTGGGATGGTAAAACCTGCCAGGGTTTACATTCTTCCAGGATAGCCTGTGAAACCCATGGTCACATTTAGGGTATGAAGAGGCATCAGAGGAGTATCATAGAAGCAGAAATTTGAGCTAGAAGATTCCTACCCTCTCAGGTTACAGATGGAGAAACTGAGTCTCAGAACTCCACAACTTGACCACATTCCCCTGGGTGGCAGAGTTTGAATATAAAACCACATCCTCTGGTTCCAAATCCACCAACCTTTTCACAAATTTGAGCTCCTGACCGCTAATCCACATTCTCCTCCTGACTACCCAAGGGATTTGGAGCTTCACATCCCCGGGCCTCAGTTTCCTCCTTTGTAAAATGAGAGGGTTGGATCTGAAGGCTGCTGAGGTTCCTTCTGGCTCTCCCTCTCAGGTGCCTTGGAGTGTGCTTTTAATGAATTTAATGTGCATTTAATGAATGACTGGTCCAGAGTAGGAGCTTGATCAGCACTTTTCATTCATTCATTCATTCATTCATTCATTCATCAATAATGGGGAGTGACTGGAGCCCTCCCCCATCCAGGATCCTGTCGCTGCCTTTCCCTCCACCCCCTGCCTTTCTCCTTTATCCTCAGCCCAGCCTGCCCTGGACATTCTTGCTCCTTCTCCTCCCCACAGCTCGTGAGCAAGATGTATGACCTGCGCTTCCCTGCCCGCTCCCTCACCCTGCAGTACGATAGCAGTGGCAACGTGGACATGATCTATGACCTGAAGCTTTGGGTCTGGCACAATAAGTCACAGCCAGACTTCGTTACTGTGGGCTCCTTCCATGGGGGCCTGAAGATCAATCACTCCCTGATCCACTGGCACGGCCAAGGGAACAAGGTATGGGGAGCGTCTGGGCGGATGGAGGGAAGAAGGAAAAAGATCCTGTGTGCAAGGCCAGTCCCATCATGTGCATGTGGGAATGGAGGCAGTCCTCTGTGAGCGAGGCACCATGCTGAGTATTAGGGATTGGTTCAGTCATCTTTTGGTCGTATCTGACTGTTCATGACTCCAATTGAGGTTTTCTTGGCAGAGATACTGGAGAGGTTTGCCATTTCTTTCTCCAGCTCATTTTACAGATGAGGAAACTGAGGCAAACAGTGTGAAGTGACTTGGTCAGGGTCATACAACAACTGAGGCCAGATTTCAACTCAGGAATATGAGCCTTCCTGACTCCAGGCTAGCGCTCTATCCACTGTGCCACCTAATTGCCCCAAGTATTATGGTTAGGGAAACAAAATGAAAAATTCATACTTGCCCCTCATGAAGTTTACATTCTAATGAGATCTAACATGTCAACAGAGAAGTAATTTGAGCAGGGAGAGAACCTGATCAGCTAGGAGGATCAGGAAGGGCCTCAACTTAGGAGCTAGTTCCAAAGCAGAGCCATGAAGAAATCGAAAGTGAGGAGGTGATATGGTCCAGGCTCGGGGCACAGACTGTACAAAAACATGGTGGTGAGACAGGGAGTATTGTTCGTGGAGAATGGTAAGGAGGCCCATTTGGCTGGAATCTCGGGTACGTGATGGGGGAAGGGAGTGCGACAGGAAATAAATCTCTTGCTGGGTCAGCCTGGGAACAACAGGATGTTGGAGCAGACAGGGAGCCAGAAAGCCAGCCGGAAGCATAGGAGGGCACCACTCCCGGCACACATGCATGTGAAACCAGAAGGGCTGGGGAAGGCAGCGATGAGGAGGAATTGAGAAAAGGCTGGTCCTCTCACAGTGGCTAACAACTGATAGAAAATAGGGGTGTGGGGAAAGGAAAGATGAGTCCAAGGTAGAGAAGCTGCAAATAGAGATCAGGATGTCTGAGATGTTTGGGGATAAAGATGATGAGCTCCATGTTGGACCAATTGATGGGTCATCCAGGTGGAGGTTGGGCACCTCCCTAGACAGGGTATGGTGCAGAACTGGTTATGTAAATCACTGGGAGACGTGGATGACCACAAAGGCCTCTGATCCAGCCCCCTCATTAGGCAGGTAAAGAAACTGAAGCCCAGAGAGGCTAGCTGATTTGTCCAAGGCCACACAGGTTATGATAGATGTGAGATCTGAACCTAGAGCTTCTGCCTTTGAATCTAGCATCCTTCCCACTGTACCAGAGGCAGTGAGAGGGCACCACAGTACACAGGACTCTGGGCCTGGAGTCGGGAAGACCTGAGCTCAAATCTGGCCTCAGACACTTACTAGCTGTGTAACCCTGGTCAAGTCACTTTACCTTCTTTGCCTAGGAGGCAGCTAGATGGCTCAGAAGATAGAGCACTGGGCCTATAGTCAGGAAGACCCGAGTTCAAATCTCACCTCAAAACATTTACTAGCTATGTGGCCCTGGCCAAGTCATTTAACCGCTGTTTGCCTCAGTGTCCCCAACTGTGAAACAGAAATAATAGTAGCACCTTCCTCCCAGGGTTGTCGTGAGGATCAAATGAGATAATATTTGTAAAGAGCTTAGCACAGTGCCTGGCACATAGTAGGTGCCTATAAATGCTTGCTTCCTTTCTTCCTTCCCATTAAAGTCTCTAAGTTGTCTACATAGAGACGATTATCGAACCGATGGGCTGAGTTATATTTTTGTTCAGTCTTTTTTCAGTCCTGTCTGACTCTCCAGGATCCCATTTAGGGTCTTCTTGGCAGAGATACTGGAGGAGTTTGCCATTTCCTTCTCCAGCTCATTTTAGATGGGGAAACTGAGGCAAACAGGGTGAAGTGACTTGCCCAGGGTCACACAGCTAGGCAGTGTCTGAGGTCAGATTTGAACTCAGAAAGACGAGTCTTCATGACTCCGGGTCCAGTGCTCTATGCACTCTAGTGCCCCCTAGCTGTCATCATTATATACCAGCCTATTTGTGGAGGGGTCAGAGGAGAACCTGGGATCCCAGTACTAAAGATACCTCCTGGGCCTCTCTCCTTGCCACCCCATCTTCCCCATGTAGTCAAGAAGTTGTCAGCAGGTGCCAGGGTAATTCTCTCATGTCACTGATGTGGAAATTGAGGTCCAGGACCATTAAGGAACAGACCCAAAGTATCAGCAGCTTGAGCCAAGACTCCAATCTGAAGCCCTTCCAGATCAATGATGAAGCTGCTTCCTTCATGGCCACAGAATGGGAAAGGGGTCCCAGGACCTAAGGAAGAGCCAGGCTTCATAGCTATGCCTGGCCAATGATTTCTCCCCCTTCCCCCACTACCTTTCCCAGAAGCCTGTGTCTAGGTGTTCCCGAGAATGTGAGGAGGGCCAGGTGAGGAGGGTCAAAGGTTTCCACTCCTGTTGCTATGACTGTCTGGACTGCAAAGCCGGAACCTACAGACAGAGCAGAGGTGAGTCCAGCCCCAGCCCCACTTTGGCCTGAGAAGGCACCTACTCAGGTACTCCCCACAAATGTCACTCAGACCCTTCTGCCCTCCTAGCACCGGCTTATGACCTCACTACAGCCCCTTCTGAGAAGAGATAGCACCATATCAAAGACTGGTGCAAAGAGGTGGCCCCAGCAGAGCTGCCCCCCAAGTTAGCTGCCCTTGGAATAAAATGCAAGGTGGTGGCTGGGGGGGGAGGAGGGGAAGGGAAATGGAAGAAGAGGGAAGAACGAGGAAGCATCTTAGCATTAAAAGCCCTTCCTATCCAGCCTCTGGCTGCAGCTTGGGCTAGCAAGGGCTTAGAACTGGGAGCAATGGGCAGATGTTACAGGGGCAAATTTCAGTTCATATGATCACAAGAAGGGAAAAAAGAAAGGAAGAAGTAAGCAATTATTGAATGTGTTTTATTTCTTTGAGCCAATCAGGGTTAAGTGACTTGCCCAGAGTCACACTGCTAGCAAGTGTCTGAGGCTGGATTTGAACTCAGATCCTCTTGATTCCAGGACTGATGCTGTATCTACTATGCCACCTAGCTGCCCCAAGGCAAGCAGTCATTAAGTGTCTGCCCCTTCCTGAGCTCAGCGCTCTATCCACTGTGCACCATCAACAGTCAAGCCTCTATAATCAGAGGACCTTGGGGGCCCATTGAATCCAACTCCCTCATTTTCCAGAGGAAGAAACCATAGCTCTTCTATCCCCTTTTATTGCTGGTGCCTCCCCTTGGAGACAAGCTCCAATTTAATCCATATATATGGGGTTTTTGTACATGATTGTGTTTTACGTCTTCTCTCCCGTTAGAATACGAGTCCTTTTTTGTGTCCTTAGTGTTTAATGTACTAAGGCACACAGTAGGTCCGTAAGAAATGCTTGTTGACTATGGTTGAGGCAGGATTTAAATCCAGGTCCAATGACTGACTCCAAGTCCAATGCTCTGTTACTGTACCACACTGATCTTCTGTATGTATAAGGAAAACTCTGCTAATGGTTAAGAGCTGTCCATATCTGCAGTGGGCTGCCCCCAGAGTTGTCACATGGGTCTTGAGCAGAGGCCTGATGATCCCTGGGGGATATTATGGAGACTTCACTGAGGTCTGGAGAGAGCCCTTCCAGAGTTGAGATTTGGGAGGGATGACGCTAGGTTTCAGAGACAGAGATTCTGGGGACCAGGTTCTCAGGCCGTTCTCTGTATCACTCTCTCAGTTATCTGTGGCCTGAAGGCACAGGACCCCAGATGACCCACAAGCCCAGCCCAGGAAATGAGTGGGGGAGAGGGGAATCCGTCTCTGAGATTTGCCTGCCAGCAAATCTCCCTGGGCTGTTTTGCAGATAACTTGTCCTGCACTGCCTGTGAATACAACCAGTGGTCTCCTGATCTCAGCACTCAGTGTTTTCCCCGGACCATCAAATTCTTGGCATGGGGAGACCCAGTAGTAATTGTTTTACTCCTTCTGCTGGTGCTGGCGGTGAGTCTGAGCCTGGCGGCTCTGGTGCTCTTTTGCTTCCACTGGAGTTCCCCACTGGTGCGGGCCTTGGGAGGCAAGCTCAGCTGCTTTGGTCTGGGCTGCCTGACTCTGGTCTGCCTCAGTGTCCTCCAGTTTCCAGGCCAGCCCAGCAAGATCAGCTGCCTGGCTCAGCAGCCCCTCTTCCACCTGCCACTCACTGGCTGTCTCAGCACCCTCTTCCTTAAATCGGCTGAGATCTTCTTGGCATCAGAGTTCCCAGGCCAGGCAAGGCGGCTTCGAAGCTGGCTGCGCGGGCCCCAGGTCTGGATGCTGGTGGCTCTGCTGCTGCTCACCGAGGGAGTACTCTGCACCTGGTACCTGCTGGTTTTCCCCCAATTCATGGTGACTGACTGGCAGGCGCTGCCCCGTGAGGCCCTGGTGCATTGCCGAGTACGCTCCTGGTTCAGCTTTTGCATGATGCACATAGTCAACGTGGCACTAGCCTTCCTCTGTTTCCTGGGTACCTTCATGGTGCAGAGCCAGGCTGGGCGATACAATCTGGCTAGGGGTATCACCTTCGCCATGTTGGTGTACTTCATCACCTGGATCTCCTTCATCCCACTTTTTGCCAATGTGCACAAGGTCTACCAGCCAGCCCTGCAGATGGCTGCCATCTTGCTCTGTGCCATTGGGATCCTGGCCACTTTCTACCTACCCAAGTGCTACCTGCTGCTTTGGGAGCCACACCTCAACACTCAAGAGTTTTTCCAGAACTTTCTGGAGCTGGGGTCATGGGACAGAGCAGAAGACCAGGAAGGGAAGGTGGCAAAGAAAGGGAGCCAGTGATTTCCCAGGTCTAGACCTGGGCTGACCCTAGCTCCAGAAGGATTCTTATCTAAGACCCCATGATCCTAACCCCACAGTAACTCACTCTCAGTGAACCTAGGACTGTGGCCCCAGCAAGACTCTAACTTCACTATGACTAACCTGAGATTCCCCATAGTTCCATGATGATCTTGCCTTTATGATCCCAACCCCAGTAATACAGGGTCCCATAATACTGACCTCAGTGATGCCATAACTTCAAACCCGGCCCTATAAAACCAGAGTACCCCTAATTGCCACTCACACTCACCACTCCCCTCTAAGTTCTGTGCAGTCTGTAAAGCAGAGATTTTTAACCTGGGGTCTATGATATAGTTTAAAACTTTTTTTTTATAACTGCATTTCAATATAATTAGTTTCCTTTTTAATTCTATGGATTTTGTGTGTGTGTGTGAATTTAAAGACATTCTAAGAAGAGGTCCATGTTGCAAAAAAGGAAAGAATCCCTAATGAGAAGGAAGCCAGCCTCAGCTCCCACTAAGTCTAGCTCAAACTGCCGGTGACCACCCCAAGCTGGACAGCTCCCTGTAAGGAAAGCTCTTCCTGCCTGAGGAGTCAACAGCTTGATTTGGCCCACTATCAGTCTAAAGAACAGCAGCTAAGTGCTAACTTAGCACTGAGAGATCTAAAAAATGAAGGAGACCCTTGTCCTGTCCTCAGAAAGCTCACAATCTATTAGTAAGCGGGGAGGTGGGGTAGAAAGGTCAAGACATGGGCACAGAGAAATTTAATAGGATTGGATACAAGAAGTCCCAGCTCTCACAGGTTCAAGACTGATGAGAGGAAGTAACTGCTTCTGGCTGATTGGAGGAGGAGGTATTGAAAGAGGTCAGGCTTCATTGAAGGTTAAGATGACACAAGAGAATGGGGTTGGATACAGTTTGGCTGCAGTGCAGAGCAGGGGAGAGATTGGAGGCCCCAGAGACCTAGAAGGGTCATCATTCCTCACTCAACTGAAGCCCAGAGAGGTTGTGATTGCCCACAGAGCTAATAAGCCACAAAGGTACAACTTGGATTGAGGTTATTCCTTGCTAAATTCAGCTATCTTTCCACCACATAGCTCTAGGAAGTCCACCTACAGTCAGTTTTGTTGCGTGTGGCTTATCTCCATGAACACTGATACTACCACCCGCAGGTCAGCTCCAGGCTCTGCTCTCTCTTTCCTCATCCCTATTGGTAGGTAAGAGCTCAGGAAATAGATGTTCAACCTAGCATTGGCCGAGCCAGACAGAGGCCAATTATGGATCATCTACTCCAGGATTAGCCCGACCACCACTATTACCACCCTTTTCCCCCTCCCCTGGGATGGAAAGGGATGCAATTGGGAACTCTGGAGGAAGGAGGAGACCTTAGATGGCTCAAACTCTTTAGGTCATGACCAGGAAGCCTAGGGTCAGAGAAGAGCCTACCCTAGATGTGTTTCTGACTTCACATGAGCCTTAGCCCTAATTTGGGTTGATGTGGGAGGCATGGACAGCACAGGAGTAAGACAGGATTGGGGAGCCAGCCAATGTAAACACAGCTAAAGGTGAAGGAAAGGGAGCACTGTGGAAAGAAGAGAACAGAACAGCAACTTTCCCTGGTCCAAGGTGAGGTCAGCAAATCACTTTGTAGACCTTCAAGTAATAGGTTGGCTACTATTAGAGTGAACCCTTCAGCACCATGGATAGCACTCCAGGCTTCTGTGACTCTTCGACCTTTGTCTACTAAGACCCAGGGGCTTTCCCCAACCTGGGAACAAAGGAATCCCAGGAAGATGCAGCAGTTTGGAAGTCATCCAAATCTGGAAACAGCTAGTGGTGTCACAGGACATAGAGCACTGGGCCTGGAGTTAGGAAGACCTGAGTTCAAACCCGGCCTCAGACATTAGCTGTGTGACCCCGGGCAAGTCACTTCATCCTGCCTCAGTTTCATCATCTGTCAAATGAGCTGGAGAAGTAAATGGCAAACCCCTCCAGGATCTTTGTCAAGAAAATCCCAATGGGATCACGAAAAGTCGGACAAGACTGAAATGACTGAACAAGAAGAACGAAGTCTGGAAAAGGTTACAGCTGAGACCCAAATAGCCTGATGGAAAAGGAAGAAAAGACAAGAGACCAAGGAATCACATAAAATTAAAAGCTTTTTTTTTAAAGTGTTTAAAATAGCATTTACACAGAAGCAGCATTTACACAGATGCAGCTATATATTAACTATACAGACACTCAGGCTTTGATACAATATCTACAGAATAGAATCCTGTGGAAGCAAGAGACACTGGACAGGAAGCGGTGCATTCCACGTGAGCCAAGGCCCCACGGGATGGGCACACCTGAGACCAGGTGAGGGTCAGGGGAAGGTGCACCTGAGACCAGGTGAGGGTCAGGGCACACCTGAGACCAGGTGAGGGTCGGGGAAGGTGCACCTGAAACCAGGTGAGGGTCAGGGCACGCCTGAGACCAGGTGAGGGTCAGGGCACGCCTGAGACCAGGTGAGGGTCAGGGGAAGGTGCATCTGAGACCAGGTGAGGGTCAGGGGAAGGTGCATCTGAGACCAGGTGAGGGTCTGGGGAAGGTGCACCTGAGACCAGGTGAGGGTCTGGGGAAGGTGCACCTGAAAACAGGTGAATAGTCAGGGTTAAACACACCTGAGAATAGGTGAGGGTCCGGAAAAGGTGCAACTGAGAACAGATGAGAGGGGCCAGGGCTGGACACACCTGAAAACAGGCTGGGGTCAGGGGAAGGAACACTGCAGAGACAAGGCCCGGGGTGAGGGTGTGTGCATTATTTCAAATGCTTCGCCTTTATTCCATCTCCCCCCATTATTGTACATACGTAGTCTCATGTGGTTTCTGCCAGTCACTAGTTAGAGTAATTTTATCTTTTAAAAGCAAACCATGCTCATTCAGTCAGATGCAAACAAAACAAACAGGAAGGCAGGTCGTAGGCGGAGTTCCTTCCATCCTCTGGCCTTTGGCCTGTTCACTGACCACGCTCCTGCCACGGCAGCCCCAGCTAAGTGCACAAAGCCCACCTTGGCTGCCACCTGGCTCTCCTCTCCACCTTAGAGGCCTGGGCTGGGGGGATCCAGGGGAAACTCAGGCCAGCTATGGGAGGGGGTTTGGCCACAGTCTGCCTCGACCCTGTCAGTGATACAGGGGAGAGGGCCCTGCGCTCAAGGCCTGGTGCAATAAATAAATAAATAAAACAGCACTGTTAGGGCACCCCCAAACCACTGGAGGGGCGGGAGGGGATGATATCAATCCTACCTTTCCCTCCCAGAGCCATGCGTTCAGATGTGGAGAACAGGGAGGAGATTGGAGTCTAAACCTCCCTTCCACCACTCTCCTCCCCCAAGTCGCCACTGACCCTGCAGCAGCCAGACAATGCATGGCCGCACTTGACTTCTCGGCTGGGACACCCAGGGAACAGGAGAACATGGGTGAGAAGAGAGCCAGCAGCACCCAGAAGGAAGAGGCTCAGGACAGGACAGACCTGCCGGGGAAGGCGGAGCTCTCCAGACAGGGGGTGGGGAAGGGGAGGGACACACTTCTCATTCATGGATGACCCACCCCAAGCTGAGGCTTGACAAACCACAAACTTCTTAAGGGTCACTGTCCCCAAACAGGCCAACCCTTCACAGGGTTGTCATCTCTCAACAGATAGACAGGGCTACCTAAGACTTCTCCCAATTCCCAACTCCACCCCCAACAAACACACCAGATTGGACCAGGATGGAAACCTGGGTAATCCACAGGCAAAGCTATGAGCCTTGGACAATAGAGAATTGACCACAGTAAGATCTTCCACCTTCCTATACAAAACAGTCCTCACTTAGGGCCAAGCTAGCTCACCCCTCTAGCACTCTCAAGCTCCAAGGATGTGCTCTGGGGGGACTTCCCAGCTCTAGAGTAGGGGACAGAGCCCAAGCAGCCCTGCCCTCTCTTCCACCCACCCAGGGGGCCCTCCGGCAGAGAAGCCAACCGAAAGCCCCTGACAGCTCACAGCAACCCCACCCCCACCCTCAGCCCTGGGAGCCCAAGATTCTGAGCTAGAAAGGGCACTGGAGATTGTCCACTCCTACCCCCTAACTGTATGGATGAGAGAAACTGAGCCCCAGTGAAGGGAAATAATTAGACCCCAGGTCATGTCTCCTGCTGGCTGCGGAGCGGGGCTTGCACCCCCATTGTCTGGCTTCATCATCTGACACACTGTCTCCCAGGGTCCTCAGCCCTGGCTGGGGAGCCACGGTAACTGTTTCAGGACCACAAGCTCATCACCACAGCGGCCGTAGATGAGAATCCATGCCCCCTCCCCACCAGCATTGCATGCAATGATCTGGGTTGGGTGCTGGCCTCTGCAGGTGCAGAGTGTTGAGGGGGACTCTAGTTAGCAAGCCTGATGAAGGGGTGGGAGGAAGGTGGGGGTGGGTTTGGCATTCCCCCCCATGACCGAGTCGGGGGGGAGGGGGGGGGAGACTCATCACCATTACCATCCTTTTCACCAAAGCCTTCAAATTCTCCTCCTCCAAAGATGGTAACCCAGAGGGGGACAGAGGAGTCTGAAGGCACTTTTCCCATTACATGATGTCCACGAAGAATTCGCAGGGGTTGCCCATGGCCTTCTGGAAGGACTGGCGGCTGCCAGTGAACTCGGGGGGCACTGCGGCCAGCTCGCGCACAGGTGGGCCCCCAGGGGGGCCACTGAGTGTTGTCAGCACCCTGGTGCCCGCCTTGGGCAGGGAGTGCAGTGGGGGCAGACCAGGGGCACCGGTGGAGAGTTGGCTCCGGGGGCTGCTACCCCGGCTAAGCTGGCTGGGCGGGCGCTCCCGCCGGCCCCCACTACCCGCCGCACTGCACACCGTGTGCTCCGACTCACTGCTGCCCCCGCTGCCCCCGGCCCCTGTCCGGCGCTCCTTCTCCCGCCCCAGTGCCCGCCGGCTGCTCTCGCTGGCGCTCCTGTTCGAGCCGCTGCTCCTGCTTCCTACAGGGACAGAGAAGGAAGCGAGAGAGGTGCATCAAGGCCAGTCCTGTGCCCAGCAGCTACTGCCATGGCACCCATCATGGGAGGGCAGGGGAGAAGAGCCATGCAGAGACACTACAACCCCAGAAGCCACAGCAGATTGGGGATGGGGGGCAACAGGGGACATGCAAACCCAGCAAAGGCACAGAACAGGGTGGGGGGAGAAGAGGGAAGGCATCACGGAAGAAGGCTCAGTGACCTCATTAACCCTCCCCCCTCCTCCCCAGGCCCTCCATCCCTAGACACTCAGTTTGGCCAGTCGAGGTGAGGGCTTCCCAGAACCTTGTGAGGAGGTGGGGTTCTCAGTACTGCCGAAGGGGAAACAGGCACCAAGTAGGGAAACAGTGCACCCACTGTGCCCATCAGGAAGAGCCCATTGGCAAACTCAACCCCCCACTTCCTGTGAAGCTGGACAGGCCCGCCTCATAGCAGGAGCAACAGGGCCTGTGGTCAAGGGGCCCTGCGGCCCGGAGAGTGCTGCCCTCAGGGGCCTCTGCTGGGGCAGGGAAGGGAGCTGGTGAGCTCCCCTGGATACCTGGCCAGCTCTGGTGGGGGGAGTGGGGAGAGAACACCACCCTCAAAGCCCTGCCTCTCTGCGGTGCCTCTGCCTGGGGGCAGCATGGGCATCTCAGGTGCATGCCATGGCGCCGATCTCATACACAGGCTTACCCGTCCCCCAGAGGCATCCACTCCGTTAGGAGTCCTTCAGTCTAATGCTTGCTCAGCACAAAACAAGGGAATAATACCAAGTTATACATTAGGAAGTGCTGCATACCCTCCAGTGCCCAGGGGACAGAGCCAGGACTGTGGCCACAGGCACCCGGGCCCCTGGGGAGGCCTCCCACCCCACTGCTCTGACCGATCACATCCAAGTTCAGTACATGGCTTCTCTGCTCAGGCGACTGCCTCAATGGACCCCACCGCATACCGGCATTATTGGGGGATTGTGTTCAGGGTTGACAGTATCTAGCCATCTGTTTCTTTGTGAGCACTTGGATCCCTTTGGCACACCTGTGGGTGCAGTCCCATGGTGAAGGCTCACAGAGATGGGAGGGACCTTGGAAGGCCCTTACTCTAACACCTCCATTTTACAGCAAGTGACAGGCTCCAGGCCAGAGAGAGAAGTAAGTGGCAGAATTGGGCTCTGAGCCTGGGTTTCTGATTCCTGAGCCAATGTTCTTTTCCCCAGCACAAGACTGCCCCCAGAAGGGCCTCGAAGAGTGTGCTTATGACCTCCAGAACTGCCAGAGAGGGCGGGGTGCATCCTGCCCCATGGGACACCCTCCCCTCTCTCCCAAGCAGCAGATCCAGATGTCCCTGTGTCTGAAGGACATCTCCCTCTTGGGGCCAGCTGGTTTAGAGACCGCCTTCTAAGACCGCACCAAACCTGCCCATTCTGTGATCCACTGATCACAGTCCCCCATCAGTCCATCATGGTCCATCATGTTCCCTGTCAGCCTCCAAATCTGTGAATCATCCCAGAGCCTCCCTGAGCCTTCCCTTCCCCTAATATGCTCAGCTCTAGGACCAATCTTCCTAATCCAGGCCTTCTCCTTCTTTCTGACCCACCCCCACCTAGTCTGCCCATCTCTGGCCTCTGTCCCTCTGGTCCATTCTGCCGAGGCCACCACTGCTACCTCCCTAATGCCTAGGACTGAAAAGGTCCCTCTCCAAACAAATCGCTTCCACAGCTTCCCTTTGCCCAAATGAAAAAACTCAAAAAGGGGTCGTAGTGATAGCTGAGCCAAAGCACCTCATGGCACAGCAGGTGCCCAGATGGGGGCAATAACCTGCCGTGGGTCCCATGGGGAGCTAGAGCCAGAACCCAGAGCAGAATTCAAGTCTGGCTTAGTGGGGATTGACCTCTAGACCCCAGTGTAGGCAAAGGGAGGGGGCACAGGCACTGGCCTTGTCAGGAAGACACAGCTTCAAACCTTGCCCCAGATACTTACTAACTGTGGAACCCTGGGCAAACCATGTCACCTCAGTTTCATTCCCTCATCTGTACAATGAGGGGGCTAATCTCAGTAGCCTCTGAGGCCTCTTCCCACTCGAAAGCTCTGGCTTGTTCCCCCATCCATCCCCTCCTCTCCAAGCACACTGGGCACTTCCCTGGCACCATGGCCATCTAGTGCAGTCATCCCTGATCCGCGGCTTCGTACACACCATCTCTCCTATTCGGTCCATTTGAGCCCTCCCTTGCCTTCAGGGAGCTGGCTTGAACCCCACCCCTCTTCTGGGAAGCCTGCCCTGATGATTGGGGTCCAAAGGGGGATCTTTCCCCCATGGCCCTGGTCTGGCCTTCAATTCTCCCCATATCTCTTCTCCTTCAACACTCTCGTCCTTCAGGCTCCTCCCACCAGATGGTCATCTTCACTGGGCCCTTGACAAACATGGACCATGTGACATAGGGAATGAGAGCCAGGGGCCAGGGCTCAGGCCATGCTGCCCCTCCTGGCATCTCCACAGCATGGGGAGAGACACAGAGAAGACTCAGAAAATACTTGCTCAGCTGAACTAGGAATGCCCAGTCTAGGTCAGTCCTGGACACTGTCCCTCAGCCCCATTGTCAGCCAGCTCCGGGGGCTACATCAGAAGGAGGGGAAGGGGTATCGCGGGCAGGGAAGCGTCCCTGCTGACAGTCAGCCGGGGAAGCCCAGCCTTTAGGGAGCGCATGGGAAGGAGGTGCGGGACAGCAGCAGAAACAGGAGGGAGAAGCTGATGGCCAGGGCCTGGGGGAACCTGGGAAGGCGCGGGGTGCTACACGCTGGGCCCTGGGGGCCTCACCTTCGCTCTGCTGGCTTCCTGCACTCCCACTCCCATAGCTGAAGCCTGGGTCCTGGTAGGCAGGTGGGAAGCCCGGGGGAGGCACAGGGTAGGGGTAGGAATACCCCTGCCCCACGGGCCACGGGGCAGCCGGGTGGGGGAGCGGTGCCAGCATATCCTGGTCCGAGGCTCCACCAGATCCATTGTTGAGGTTAAGTGCCGCCAGATCTGGGGAAAGGAAGCAGATAGAGAGGAGGAGACTGTGTCTGACATCATGGCCCTCTCCCACTAGCTAGGGCTTTGGGGCCCACAGCTGTTTGCATTCTGTCTCCCCACTAGATTGGAAGCTCCTTGAGGGCAGGGACTGGCTTTTTGTCCTTCTTTGTAGCCTCAGCGCTCAGTACAGTGCCTAGCAGACAGTAGGTGCTTAATAAATGCTGGCTGGCTGACCATGGGAGAGCAGAGTGAGGACAGTTTCTCCTCCTAGTCTAACTGGGTTGGCAGCAACCCCAACAAGACAGGAAGGAAACCAGGGTTTCCTGGATCTGTAGCCCAGGTGGGGTTACCTCCACCACCACCCCCTACTATATACAGTTCTTTCTTCCCCACAACTGGAATCCCTCACGTCTCATTCCTCACCTGGAGCAGAAGAGACAAAGGAGCCCTCAGGTAGGGCTCTAGACCGCTACTCTCCTATCTGCCCTGTGATTGGGGGCCCCTGGGGCCCACCCAGGCCTCTGTCTCCTTTTCTGCAAGAGCCAACCGCTAAGGGCTGGCCAGTGCTCCATTTCATGGTGGGTGGCTCTGACCAGAGCTACTGCCTCTTGGGGACTCCCAGCTCTCCCCACATTAGATCCCCAGGGCCCATGCCTCCCTCCTGAGCCTAGGGGCCTTCTGAGAAAAGACCCAAAGGGCATCTCTCCCCAGTAATCCATGACAGTAATAATAAAACAACAGGATTGTTATCACAGCTAGCATTCAAAGGCACTTTAAGTTACAAAGCACTTGACAAACATTTCATTTGATCCTGACAACCACCCTGGGAGCCAGGTGTAGTCAGTTATCTCTATTTTAGGGATGAGCCACCTAAGGCAGGTGGAAGTTACCTAACCTGCTCGTAGTTCCACAGCAAGTGTCTGAGGCTACATTGGAATTCAGGTCTTCCTGACTCTATTGGACAAACGGGGAGACTGAGGCAGAAAGCAGTCACTTGAGCCTCGCCCAGGGTCCCCCAGTTAGGAAGCCTCTAAGGCCAGATTCAGGTCATTAGCCATGGTTTCCTCCAGCCCCACCCCTCCCACCCTCACCTCCCTCTGTCCTGGCCCGTCCTTACTACTGCACAGGTCACCGAAGACGTAATAACACTGCTCGGAGAAAGTGATCTTATTCACGGTGTGTCTCAGGTAGCCGTGTTTCAGCATGCTACTGGCATACTTGCGGGCCTCCCGCCGGTCCTTGAAGCCCTCCACGTGTGTGTAAAGCCAGTCCACCACGTCTGCCCCTAAAAGAGGGAAGTGGGGTGGGGCACTGTCAGGGACCTTCTTCCAGACTCCTGCCACCTACAGCCCAAAGCCACAATGCGTCCAGCCTGGGGCCAGGTCTCACCAAGAGGCAGCAGAGAGACCAGTAGGATGGCCAGCTAGATAATAATAACCATGATGATGATGGTAATAATTCCCATTTCTATAGCTTGTCTAGGTTTTCAAAGAGCTCATTCACAACCCCATCCCCTGGACCCATGATGAAAGTGGTGAATTGCTGTTATCCCCATTTTATAGATGAGAATACTGAGGCACAGAAAGGGAGGGTGACTTCCTCAGGGTTATACCGCTAGTGTCAGAGCTAGAAATCAGACCCCGGTCTCTTGCCTGTAAGTGCGGTCCTCTCTCTACACCAAAGTAGGGCCCAACTGGCCTGGGTTCTAGAACCAAGTGCCTGGGGGACCTGACTGTTCTCTACTCTAGGTGTGATCACACACCCCACAGCTGCCAAACCTTCTCGGTTCAGATAGCCACGACCTCGTAGCCATTCCCTTCACTCCACTGGCAGAGATATCACTCAAATGTAACTCTCCCTGTGTCTCCCGGGGACTACTGCGACCACCTCCTAACCGGCCTCCCCACCTCTAGCCTGTTCTCAGAGGCCAAAGGGCTTTTCCTAAAGCACAGCTCTGACCAATACTCATTCTAATGTCTCCCTCTTGCCCCTAGGCTAAAAGTCCAAGTCCTCTGCTATTTCAAACCCCTTCACAAAGTCTACAACTTCCCTTTACAGGGTAATTGCACATGATTCCCCTCTCCCTACCACCTCTCCACCTGCCATATTTTGGCTAGAGTGGCCTATTTGCTCTTCCCCATATTCATCCTATCTCTTCTCTCCATGCCTTTGCTCCATGCCTAGAATGCCCTCCCTCCTCACATCCACCTCAAAGAATTCCTAGATATCTTTCAAAGTTCAGCTCAAATATGATTATGATGGAATACTATCGTGCCATAAGAAATGATGAGCAGGATGCTCTCAGAAAAACCTGGAAAGACTTACATGAACTGATGCAAAGTGAAATGTACTGTGTACAAAGTAACAGTAACATTGTAAGATGATCAGCTGTGACTTAGCTATTCTCAGTAATACAACATCCAAGACAGCTCTGAAGAACTTAGGATGGAAAATGCTCTCCATCCCCAGAGAAAGAACATATGGTGTCTGAATACAGACTGAAGCATACTTTTTTTACTTTATTTTTCTTGAGTTTTCTTTATTTTTTGGTCTGTTTTCTTTCATAACATGATTGTTTTGGAAATATGTTTTGCATGACTACATGTGTAGAACCTCTAGAGAATTGCTTACCTTCTCAATGAGGTGAAGGGAGAGAATTTGGAATTCAAAGTTCTTAAAAAAATAAATGTTAAAATTGTTTTGACATGTGACTACAGAAAAATGAAACAGTAAATACATTTTTTTGAAAAACTTAGTTCAAGGGCCATTTCCACAGTAAGGAAGTCAATTCAGAGCCTCCCCTGGAAATTACTTTGTAGGAGCTTCATAAATGTTGCTCATATGAATGAATAGATTTCTCCCCACCCCACCCCCCACTTACAGGATTCTAATCCTCCCCAGGGCAGGGGATACATTTTTTTTCCTTCTCTTTCCAACAGCCACATCCAATTCCCCCCACCACCCCCACCACCCCCACCACCCCAGACGCTGGGGGAGAACCAACTCACCAATGACTGCATTTGAGATAGTGATTTTCAGCCACATCCGGTCCCGTATCTCGAGGCCCGAGTCTGGAAGCTGCATAACTTTCACTATGGCCCCCATGTCACTCTTCACAGTCAGAGGAGACTCCTCGAGTTCTGAAAGGGAGACACGTCCCCTGTGTCCCTCAGCCTGCATGGGCCAGGTAGAGGGAAGCCCCTTCTTCCTGCCCTACCTTCCCAGGGTGGTCACTGGCCCCTCACCATCTGGACCCAAGCAGGCCAGCATCTCTGCCATGACCACAAATTCCAGGCCTTCCCCAACCCACCCCCCAGCTCACAAATGGAGCTGAACCAGTGTGAATGAACAACTGATCTCCCACACTCCTCCTTAGCCAGGTGGGAACCTCCCCATGGATGGGCACAGCTGGATCTCAGTCCTTGGGGACAAAGGGGAAGGGGTGCCTTGGGAACTGCAGGCCAGGGGGCTGGGACCCAGGTTCTCCATCCCAGCAGGTATGCATGTTGACACTGAGTGATTCTTGGAGGCCAATCCGGGTGTGAATGCCTGCCATGAGCATGGGCTCCAGCCCTATCCAACCCCTTCTTAGACAAGATCCTTCAGGGAATAGGATGAAGTCTTTTGTCCACACATGCTTTCCCTCCCCACCCCCAGGATCTCTGGGGCCCCTGGGCTTCAGGCCCACCCCCCTCCATGAGTTAGCTTTGATCAGGTTAGTCTTGTTAGTGGGGGGAAAGCAGGGATGGGGAAGTTCCTCTGCCCTGCACCCTCTAGGCCAAGGGTGGGGAACCTGTCGTTTCAAGGCCACATGTGGTCCTCTGGGTCCTCAAAAGGGGCACACTTGAGGACCTAAATGGCCACATGTGGCCTTGAGGCCCCAGGTTCCCAAGCCCTGTTCCAGGCCCTCAGGCATCACATCCCCAAAGGCCACCTTATTCCTACACATCCCAAACCTCCTGGTCCCTGCCTCCACCCTGACTTCTTCAGACCCAGTGGGATTGGGGTGACAGCAGGAACCTCAGAGGTTAAACTCTGGTCCCCCCAACAAATACATGAGCATCTCCATGGAAACCCAAGCACACGGGCTGCTAGGGATGGGGCAAGCTTGTGTGTCAGACCAGATGTGTGCATGTCCATAGAACTGCTGTACAAATGTGCACATGTGTATGTGTGAAGCTGCGTGGGATCCTGTGTGCACATGTGTAGGATGGCATGTGGGATCCTGTGGGTATACTGTGTGGGATCCTTGTGTACATGTGTGTGGGAAGGCACATGTGATTCCATGTGCAAATGTGTGTAGGCAAGTGCAAACTTGGGTACACATGTGTACTTCAGACACACACATATAGCCAGGTGTGCAAGCCTATATGCACACACATGTGTGTAGGCAGGTTGTGAGCCTGGGTGAATGTGCAGTCTATTGGCAGGTGTGTAAGCCCATGTGTACACATGTATGTATGTGTCAGCAGGAGTATGAGACCATGCGCACACATGTGTGTGCAGGCAAGTGTGTGAGCCTGTGTACATCCATGTGTAGGCAGGTGTGCAAGCCTGTATGCACACGTGTATTGGCAGATGTGTAAAACCATGTGCACACTGTGTGTGTGTCAGCAGGTGTGTGGGCCGTTTCCACACGTGTGTGTTAGCAAGTGTGAGAGCCTATATGCACTGTGTGTATGCAGGCAGGTGTGTGAGCCCGTGTGCACATATGTGTGTGTACAGGCAAGTGTGCAAGCTTATGTATACACATGTGTCAGTAGGTGTACGAGCCTATGTACACACGAGTCTGCATGTATGTGTGTGTGTGTGTGTGTGTGTGTGTGTGTGTGTGTGTGCAGGCAGGTGTGAGAGCCTGTGTGCACACATCAGTCAGCACCGTGGGCTGGGCTTCCAGTGTGGGGCCCATCTCGCTTGAGGCCCGGCTCCGCCCCATGGGGCGTCTGAGCCGCCACTTACTTTCTGCATCAGGAATAGAGCTTGTTAGTGAGGAGCTGGTGGATGTGATGGTGCTCATGGAGGGGCTCGTACCGTAGCGAGGGAACGTTCCCGTCAGCGCCGCCGTGTGCGACAGCCACGCGGCAGGGTCGATGGGCCGCACCGGGTCAGCTGTGATGGCGCCCCCCATGCCAGAGAGGAGGAGGGATGGATAGATAGGGAGAGATGGTCACACAGGCGTGATTGACAGGTGAGGGGCAGATGTGGGGGTAAGAGGCAGAGAGTGATGAGGACATGGCGGGTTGGAGGAGCAGGGCAGACACCAGAGAGATGAGGGGGTGAGGCAGGCAGGGGACAGATGCACAGGAGAGATAGACATCAACAGGCAGATGGGAATGGGGGGGAATGAGACAGAGAAGATGGGAAAGGGGCAATAGAGAAAGAATTAGGCCACGATCAATCCCAGGGAGCTCACAAGAGTCTTCTCACACCCTTCCCTCCCCATCACTCCCCTACTCAAGAACCTGTGGTGTTGGCCAAACACCTCTTAGAACAAAACTGAACTCCTGGGCCTGGCATTCATAGTCTGAGCTCATCCTTCCATACTGCTGGGCTTGCCTGCTCTTAGCCTGCTTCCTGGATTCCCCTTATCTCCTAAAACATCACCTCCTCCAGGAAGTCTTCCCTATTTAGTGCCGCTCCCCCACCCCACCCCCTGACTCCAATGGCTCCTCTGAGAGAAGGACATGGCTCTTTCCCCGAGAAGGACTGTGACTCCATCTGGTCCCCAGTTTATGGCAGGAGGAGGGTCGGATTTGGGTCTGAGGGAAGGGCAGTGGGAGGGGGCCAAGGAGTGAAGTGATAATCACCCAGAAGCAGGTCTGGGGAGGGAAAGTTGAGGCTGGGCCAACTGGGGTTCCAGAATGCCCCAAGTGGTGCCCAGAGTGATGCCCCTGCAGCCTGACCTCCAATGGAAGAGGAGGAGGAAGGAAGGCACCTAGAAAGGCATCGCTTACCCCGGGGGATGGTGAAGTAGCTCCTGGGCGTGGGGTCCCAGCACTTGGCCACCGTGAGGCTGATGGGTCTGAAGGGGAGGGAGACAGGGCCCCTGGTCATCCCTCCAGATCCTCCCTCCAGAGCCCTCGCCCTGCAGCACCCTTCTTCCTGGTCTGGGACTTCCCCAGCCACTCACCCTGGCTTAGAGACGATTTCTCTCAGGACCCGAACAGCATCATCATTACTCATGTTCTCAAAATTGACGTCGTTCACCTGGGAGGGGAAAGTGGGGTGGGGCAGGGCAGGGTAGAGCAGGGGCAAGGCGGGTGGGCTCCCTCCCCCATGACTGGGACAGTATAGCCTGCTTCCCCCCAAATCCTGGCTCTCTCAGCACCATTAGCCCTTCTACACGGGTGCTCCATGCTCCAGTCTCCCATAAGATGGGACTGGCTGGCTTCCAAGGCTCCATACAGCTCTATGCCCTCCACCATCCCTGGCACTGGTAGCATCTGTACGACCAGGCTCTATAAGCGGCCCAGTCCTCAGCCATTCCCCGGGCCTGAAAGGCACCCCCTCCTCATCTCCAGCTCCAGGCTTTCTTCTAGACTCAGCTCAAAGCCCGCTTTCTGCTCAGGTCTTTCTGAAACAGCCTCCCTCCACTTACATACTTGAGCTTGTATGTTCAAAGTACTTTGCTGGCTATCTCCCCCATCAGACTGTAAGCCCCCTAGAAGCAGGGACTGTATTTATGCCTCAGCCCTTGGCATGGTGTCTAGCCCATCACTAAATGTCTGCTGGACTGACTGATGTGGACGCTGAGTCATGGTGGCCCAAGAGGGGAGACATTTAACTGATACCACTTCCTGGCCTGGGTCATGGCTCCAGAAGCCTGGAGAGTAGCAGTGAGCCTGGGCAGGGGGTGGGAGAGAGAGGAAGGTGCGTGAGGTACTGGGGGTCCCACCTGCAGCAGCATGTCCCCAGGCTCAATCCGGCCGTCAGCAGCCACTGCTCCACCCTTCATGATGGAGCCGATGTAGATGCCACCATCTCCCCGGTCATTGCTCTGCCCCACAATGCTGATGCCCAAGAAGTTGTATTTCTCTGGAGGGAAGTAGAAAGAGGAAGCAAGGACTGAGCAGGGGCCACCCACCCCAGCCCCAGCCTACAACCTCCCCAACCTGGTCTCTGCAATGGAACTCTGACTGCTTGGGAGAAATGGTGGGTCTCGATGCTGTCCAGGGAAGGTTCTAGAAATGGTTTGGGGACAGCGGGGTTGTCTGGTGTCCCAGAGCCTGGGGGAATGAAAAAGAGACCCCTTGCTACTTCCTGGAAGCCGAGAGAGGGGGAACCCAAAGCCCCCTCCTCAGGTATTGGGGGAGGAGGAGGACAGCCTTGGGTAACATCCAGAGACAAGAGCTGAGGCCCAAGGGGGTGAAGACGACAGAGGAGAAGCCATGTCAGGAGGCACTAGGCCCCATGGGCACCCCTTGGAGAATAAGGAGCCCCAACTTTAAAGACCAACATGGGGAACGTTATGATTTCTGCTTTGTTCTGTTAAGTCTCATCTGGATGCCTGGGACAGGAGCCCTGGGAATGGAAGCCTGTGGGTTTGTTTCAGACTCAAGAGGGTAAGAGCAGACTATGTGCCTTTCCCACAGAGGGCTGGGCAGGAGAGAGCGGTGCCACCCCAAGGGAGCAAGCGGGCAGAGGCCCAGGCTATCAGGAGAGAGGGAAGTGGGGTTCTGTTCTGCCTTACCCATGTTGAGTGTGACTGTGATGATGTTCAGAGACATGGTAGAGTCTGTGATGCTGCTGAATGAGGAGGACTGTGGGAACAGGAGGGGGGACGATGAGCAAGGATCCTGGGCCCCCAACTCATCCCTCCTCCTCAGCCCCCAGCCCTCCTGAGTCTCCATACCCGGTCGATCTGGCGCATTCTTTGTTTCCTCCTCCGGCGTTTGTGTTTCCGAATGAGCCGGGATGATGTGCTCTGCTCAGTGGAACTGCTCAGCCTGGGGACCCCAGAATCTCAATGAGTATGCCCTAGCCTCACCCCAAGCTGGAGACCCCAACATCTCCATGGATTATCCCCTAGCCCCACCCTGAGCTGGGCACCCCAACATCTCAGTGAATATGCCCTAGCCCTACCCCTGAGTTGGAGACCCCAGAATCTCAGTAAGTATGCCGTAGCCCCACCCCAAGCTGGGCACCCCACATCTCAGTGAGTATGCCCTAGCCCCACCCCAAGATGGGTACCCCAACATCTCAGTGAGTATGCCCTAGCCCCACCCCAAGCTGGAGACCCCAACATCTCAGCTGACATCCCTTAGCAGCACCCCAAGCTGGGCACTCCATCTCAGTGAATATGTCCTAGCCCCATTCTAAGCTGGGTACCCCAACATCTCAGCGGACATCCCCTAGCCCCACCCTGATCTGAGGACCCCAACATCTCAATGGGCATTCCTTGGCCCCACCCCAATCTGGGGACCCCAACATATCAATGGACATCCCCTAGCCCCACCCTGAGTTGAGGCACACACTCCCTCCTTACCACCCCTGACTTAGACCTAGAATTATTAACACTCCAACCCAGACTTTGGATCCTTTCATCCCCCCAGGATGCAGAGGTCCCCTCCAGACCCAGATCCATGCAGCCCAAAGCCAACCTTTGGGTGTTACATGCCCCTGGTGGCCCTCACCTGCTGGTGTCTTCATCCTCTGAGTCAATAAAGCTGCTGGACTCCAGCTCGCTGCTCAGCACGGTGGAAGCACTGTCAAAGGTGCCAGGCTCGCGGCGACGCTCCAGCTTTGGGTGCCCATTGATCCGAGGAGCTACTGCCATGGGCACAGCAGGTTAGGGAGGGAACACAGGGCTGATGTCAGCAGCCTGCCCCTGGAGAGTTTCCTTCTGATGGTGGCTCGACCGCAGTAAGACCTGCCCAACTAACCCCGCCAGCCACCCATATGACCCCCCAAATCAATGAACTTGGAGTGGGGACCTGGCACAGAACTTCAAAAAGGTCAGTGGCCTCACTGCCAACAGAGGAGCCTCTGTCAAGGAGCAAAGCTTAGCCTTCCAAGCAGTCTAGACTCTGGTATCTGGAATCCCACCAGCTACCCTGAAGACCCTGAATATATCACTTCATCTCTTATCTGTAAAATGGGGAAACTGGACTCAGTGGACTCTCTCTAGCTCTCACCCTATGATGCTGTGACCTCCTTTTGCAGGGGTTCTACAGCATCTCAGAGCCAGGGATGGTGCTGCCTGGCAGGAGGACCTTCGAAGGTCGGGTTAGTCCTAGAGGAGGCTGAGAGCTCCCTTCTGGAAGGGCAAGCCCAGTGAGGCTGAGAGGAAGATGAAGGCTCCCCAGCACTCTCACCGTCTTCATGGCCCTCCCGGTTCCGCCGCCGGTGCCGGTCCCGCCGGTGGCTGACCACAGACTCCGTGCCGGTCTCATTGTCCAGCCCGTCTCGGCTGCTGGCAGCATTGGGGCTGTGGGGAGGCCCAGAGGGAGCTCACAGACTGTCCGTGCAGAGCCCCAGCCTCCCCAGGAGGCAGGAAGGACTTCTGGGGCTGGGCCCTCCTCCTCTCAGGGAAAAGCTATGGCCAATTAAACAGTACAAGGAAAGCCTCCGCGGCCGGTCACACCCAGATTATCCCATCTGTGTCTCGTCTGTACCTAACAAAGGCACATCCTCTCCCCATTGGACTATAAATTCCCTGAGGGCAAGGAATATTTTGTTGCCTTTCTTCCAGTCCCCAGCACTTAGTACAGTGCCTAGCATACAGTAAGCACTCATTGAATGTTTATTAACTGTCTTGCTCAGTTTGGAGCCAGAGGAACTGAGTTCAAATCCTAGCTCTGACACATGGGCAAGATATTGTGAACATGAGGGATTTAAGTTTCCTTATCTGTAAAATGAAGCCAATGGTCTCCAAGGCCTCTCGGGCTCCATATCCATGTCTATGAAATGGGAAAGAGAATGGAGCTACCGGGCTGGCCAGCAGAGGGCAGTGTAGACCGGAATCCGAGATCCAGGTACCCAAGGTCTCTGGTCAGCTGTTAATTCAGGGCATGGCTTAACCCTTCCCCTGCAGTCCACATGGGCAGGTCTGCATCAGGAAACACCAGCCCAAGGGAATAACTGTGTGTTTGGGGGAGTGGGGAAGAGGTGGAGTCCAAACCAGGGAATTCTGTTGCATGAAACTTTCCCCCAGTTTGGGGAGAGAGCAAGGAATGGAGACCTTGGGATGGAGGGTGGGGAGGTACTCCCCTAGACCCTCCATCTGGCAGCTTCCTATCATAACTAATTCTTCTTGCTAACCAGGAGCTGAGCTCAGTGCTTTCTAAGCCGCTAAAAGGCTACAAGTGTTTTAAACACCCTCAAAATCTGGTGCCCTGAGGCAAAGGGCTGATCACCCCACCCCAGTTATCCTTCCCTCTGATGGGATCCACAATGTAATCTGATAATGTCACCATAATGGGGTGTTTGAGGTAATGCCTTTCCTTGTTTGTAGAACTGAACTGAAGGTAGGGAGAGGGGGGTTCTTCGAGTCTCCCCCAGGACTCCTCTGCACAGGATCTCATAGGCATGCCTCCCCCCAAAATGACCTCCTGGCTTAGCGGGCCCTTTTTTATCCTGGCATTTACAGATGCAATTTAATTCCAGTACACACAATTTAATTCCTGTCACAAGCCAGGTATACTCAGGGCTGCAAATTCAAATCCCCCAGCTGGGACAGTGTCACCCAGGGAGGCTCAGAGTGACAGAATCCTCAGCCTTCCCCCAACTATGGCCATCCCCTCATCACGGCCCCATCACCTACCTGCCCTAAACCCCTAAGAGAATGAGGGAACCCTTACTGAAAGGAGGGTGGCCGGGAGTCCCCGATGCCCCCTGTCCGTTCAATGGGTGGGGGCAGGTCTGTGTGACTCTCGGTGCACTGAGATCCAGCATCGGAGTGGGAATTCTCCGCCAGGACCAGCTGCAGAGGAACAAGATACGCAGATGCCCAAAATCCATCTTTGCCCCAAGCTCCAGATTATGTAACCCCCTGGCACGAAATCAGAAACAACCCACCCCCTCCTCCCAATCCAGGACACCCTCACACAGTCCCATGTTCCTCAGGATGTCAACCCCTGCCACAAGGTTCCCAGGATCATTCCTGTGCCTTCCCCCTAGCCCCTGGACCCCACTCACCCAGGAGACCACTCTTCCATTAAAACAGGGTAGTTTGGCATTGTCGTCAGAAATCTCTTCCTTCACCACCCTGAAGAGTACAGGAACCAGTGAGATAGGGGAAACAGCCATCTAAGCACCAAGAAGCCTAGCCTTGGGGCCCCCAGTCCCAACCACAAGGGGCAGCTTGTCTCAACTCAAAGGGGGCCACCAGCCTCCAGCAGGTTCACAAATAAGACACTCCTGCTTACAGCCCCAGGCATTTTCTCTGGCCGCCCTCCACCCCTCCTCTTCCCCATTTTGGCCCTCTGGGACCCTCAGCTCCCTTCGTGTACCAGCTGACATCCTACCTTCTACAGGAAGACTTTCCCAATCCTTCTGAATTCCAGGGTCTTCCCTCAACCGCTGGATTTCCAGTCTATCCTGGATAGAGGGGGTTTAGACCTGTCTGCCTGTTGTCTCCTCCAGGAGACTGGGAGAGGAGGGGACTATCTGTTGCATTTCTCTGTATCCCCCACACTTAGAACAGTGCCAGGCACATAGTAGGTGCTCAGTAAATGCTGACAGATCATCCTGCTACAGCCAAGAACAGGTAGGGCTTCCCCTGTCCTCTCCCGCCCTGCTCCAGGGTTGTTCAACAGTTATTCCTCTTCTCCACCCTTCTTCGGGACTTCAGCCCTCTCCCCAAAATGAGCCCCGCCCCCCCAGGAACGATCCCTTCTAAATGATACACAGACACACGTCCCAGTGAGTGAGCTCAGGGAAGGAGCAGGAAAACAGAAAAAAAAAAAACAAACCAAGAGGCAGAAACCAAGCAAGGGGCAGAGGAGCAGGAAGTATAGGATTTCCAAGGTAGAAGAACGTCGGAGACATCTGGCCCAACCAAGACTTCACCAAGAGCCTCTGGAACAGGCAGCAGTCTTTTCTCCATGCTCATCCTTCTTGCCTTCTCTGCATACCCTTCTGCAAGACAGTGTCCCCTCTCCTCTTGCATGCCTCCTTCCCTCTGTCTGTCTTTCTCCTTCTCTCTTTGTCTTTTCTTCCCTCTGTCTCCCTGTATGTATCCCTCCCTCTCTGTGTCACTCTCCTTCATTCTCTGTTTCTGTCTCTTTCTCCTTGTCTCTCCCCCCCACATCTCTCCCTCCTCTTTGTTTTCCTCTGTCTCTATCCTTCCCTCCCTCCCTCCCTCTATCTCTCTCCCTCTTTCTCTCTCTCCCTCTGTCACTGTCTCCTTGTCTCTCTCCCTCCCTCTGTCTCAGTGACCTCCTTGTCTCCCAAGGGTTCCCTCCCATACAGATGATTCCCAGATCTACGCTATGTTCAGCCCCAATCTCTCTCCAGCCCCCCATCACCAACTGCCTATCAGACACTTCTTACTGGATATACCATCGGCATCTCATACTCAACTCATCCAGACACAGCTCATTCTCTTTTCCCCAAACCCTCCTCTCTTCTTCCATACCTCTTTATTTCTGTCAAGGATGCCACCATACCTCTAATCACCCAGGTTTGAAGTTCTGGCTGTTTCCCCTCCCTCTGCCACCCACATCCAATCAGTTGTCAAGTCTTGTGCATGTAGATCTAGCTAGTCTCCCAAATGTCCCCTTCACTCTGCTCCTGCAGCCACCCCAGTCCAAGCCCTCATGACCCTTTGTAGAGACTATCACAACAACCTTCTCCCTGGTCTCCCAGTTTTCCAGTCCATCCTCCACAAGGCTGCCAAAATGAATTTCCTAACATACAGACCTCACCATGACTCTCCCACGGCTCTCTATTACCTCCATGGTCAAAGACAGACTCATCAGCCTGGCGCTACCCATGCTTGGGGCCAGGTGCCTTCTTACATACTCTGCCCCTTCACACACTAGAGTTCAAGCAAACTCACTTCCCTCCACTTGGCTATCAAAGTGATCTTCCACAAGCCCAGGGGTCTGACCATGTCACCCTCTACTCAGTAAACTCCCATGGCTCCCTAGCACCTCTAGGATCCAACAGAAAAGTCTCTATCAGGCATTCAAAGCCCTTCATAAGCTGGTCACTTCTTCCCTATCCCATCCTCCTCTGCCCTCCCATGTGACTCTAGCCTCCTTGCTCTTCCATCTCCCAGCTCCGGGCATTTTCCCTGGCTGTCCGGAGTGTTTTCCCTCTTTATCTCTGCCTCCCCCAGCCTCCTCCAAGCCTTACCCCAAATGTCCCCTTCTAAAGGAAGCTTTTCCCAACCCTCTCATGCCAGAGCATTCCCTCTGGTGAGCATTTCCAGTTATCCTCCATCTGTCTTGCTTGTCCATAGTTTCCATAGCGTCTCCCCCATTGGATGGGAGAGTAGAGAGTGTCTATTGCCTTTCTCTGTATCCTCACCCTTAGCACCATGCTTGGTATACAGTAGATGTTTAATAAATGCTTGTTGCCATAACTTGGCTCCCTCCTCGCTCCTCATCCATGACTCTCCATCTCACAGCCCATGCCTGGAATGCATACCCTCCTCTCCTCTGCCTTCTGGGATCTCTTGCTTCCTTCTCTCACCCCCTCCATGAGGTTCCTCCTGAACCTCTGATACCACTGCCTCTTACAATGACATTTCATTTTCCTTGTGGTCTTCACATCTCTAATCCCTAGCATAGCACCTGGCACAAGGGAATTGCTTAAGAAAGCTTGTTGGCTGGTGATACCACCCATCCTCTGCTTGAAGCCCTCAGAGGATGGGGAGCTCGCCACCTTCTGAGACAGCACTAAATCTTCGGGAGATTTTCCTGACCTCTCTGCAACTGAATATTTCTGGTCCCGCCTTCTGGGGGTAAGTAAAACCAGCTTAATCCCCCTTCCATGTGACAGCCCCCCAAAACCTGAGGACAGCTGATGGCCATTCTCCTCTCCCACCCCAAGCCTTCTTATCTCCAGGTCTTTCAACCCATTCCACACTTACATGGTGTGAGGGCATCTTCCCACCCCTAGTGTGCCCCTTTGGACATTCCCCATTTTGTCAATGCCCTTCCCAAGATGGGGGGTAATCAAAAGGATCTGGGTGAAGCCAAGATGGTGGAGTAAAAGCAGGAACTTGTCTGAGCTCCCGCTCCAACTTCCTCCAACACCTGCAAAATATGACTCTAAGCAAATTTTAGAGCTACATAACCCACAAAGTGACAGAGAGAAACAAATCTCCTGCTGAAGGCAGCCTGGCAGGCTGACAGGAAGGTATATCACACAAGACTGGGAGCTGAGAGCAGTTCCACGTGAGTGGCGCAGGCCCAGGGCCAGGGAGGCCCCAACCAGTGGCCCAGACTAGCTGAAGCCAACTTCAGGAAAGTATATCACCAGCAACTGTGGCAGTTTCCAGACTTCTCAACCCATAAACACCAAAGAGAAAGTAAAAAGTCAGTAGGGAACTCTGTTGGAACTGGGTGAGAGAAGAGTGTGGTAATGGTGTAGTGCTGCAGCTGCTGCTGCGTGGCTGCCTCAGGAGCTCCTGGCCTGCAGATTGTAAGATGACCAAATGACCATTCAAAGGGTAAGCACTCTTGCTTTGACCTACTTGGATCTGGGTTGTGGTCTTGGGCAGTGGTCCTGGGGTGAGAAATGCCAGTGTGCCAGAGCTTGTGGTAGCTGTGGAGAGGGCACCCTCCTCAGACCTCTGACAAGATATGCGAAAACCCCAGAAATTTGGGACACAGCTCTCTCCACTCTGGAAGCAGAGTTCTACCATGGCAAAGAGCCCAAAATTCAAGTAATTGGCTGGCAAGATGAGCAAGCAGAGGAAATGCAATCAGACTATAGAATCTTTTGGGGGGACAAAAAGGATCAAAACATGGAACCAGAAAAAGACAACAATCAAAACTCTGCATCAAAAGCTTCCAAGAAAAATATGAGCTGGTTATAAGCCATGGAGGAGCTCAAGAAGGATTCTGTAAATCAAGTAAGGGAAATGGAGGAAAAATTGGGAAGAGAAATCAGAATGATGCAAGAAAATCATGAAAAGAGAGTCAACAGCCTGACTGAACACTTTAAAAAATAGATTAACTCAAATGGCAAAAGAGGCTCAAAAAGTAAATGAGGAGAATGCTTTAAAAAGTCGAATTTACCAGATGGAAAAGAAATTTCAAAAACTCACTGAAGAGAAAAATTCCTTCAAAATTAGATTGGAGGAAATGGAAGCTAATGACTTTATAAGAAATCAAGATACTATAAAACAGATCTAAACAAATGAAAAAAAAATAGAAGGCAATGT
>CM053588.1:32503824-32588866 GCA_028646515.1 Pseudochirops corinnae
GGCAAAGTGGGGGTGGGAGAGTAGATAGAAGCAAACACTTTTGAAAAGGGACAGGGTCAAAGGAGAAAATAGAATAAGTGGGGGGGCAGGATAGGATGGAGGGAAATATAGTTAGTCTTTCACAATATAACGACTATGGAAATGTTTTGCATAACTACACATGTACAACCTATATTGAATTGCTTGTCTTCCCAGTGTGGGTGGGTAAGAAGGAAAGAAGGGAAAGAATCTGGAAATCAAAGTTTTAAAAACAAATATTTTTAAAAATTGTTTTTTACATGCAACTGAGAAATAAGAAATACAGGCACTGGGGTATGGAAATTCATCTTGCCCTACTAGAAAGTTGTGGGGGTATGGGGGAGGATATAAGAGAGAGCATATTGGGGGAAGGGGTATTCAGTAGACTTGCTATCTTGGGGTGGGGGGTAGGCAAAAGATGGGGAGAGAATTTGTAACTCAAAATCTTGTGGGAATGAATGTTGAAAACTAAAAATAAATAAATAAAAGATTAACTAAAAAAGAAAAAAGAAAATGGGGAGGGGGGGGCTCTGATCACAGATTTTCTAGACCTGAGCATCACGTCTCTCTCATAAGACAGCCAAGAAGGTAATGCACTTTTTTTCTTTAGCTTTTACTAAAATATTCAGATCCTTTTCAGACAAACTAGTATCTGGCAACAACTCCCCAAACACATTTTACTCAAGGAGCATTTTCAGAGCATTTTCAGAGCATTGAAATTATATGCTAGTTAGTCACTATACTGGGGGCACTAGGGGGCACCATAGTGTATAGAGCTTTCAGTCTGGAGTCAGGAAGACTCATCTTCATGAATTCAAATCTGGCCTTAGATACTTACTAGCTGTGTGACCCTGGGCAAGTCACTTAAATCCTATTTGCTTCAGTTTCCTCATCTGGAAAATGAGCTGGAGAAGAAAATGGCAAACCACTCTAGTATCTTTGCCAAGAAAACCGTAAATGGGGTCACAAGGAGTCGAACACAACTGAAATGACTCAGCAACAATTTTCAATATTGGATGGATGCTTCTTAACATTTTAAGAAAATATCAATTTATACTTATGCTTTCAATTGTTTTCATACCTAGCCTTAATCACTTGAATGGGTGTTGCCTCAGTCAAACTAAGACACTGGAAAGACCTTAACTTAAAAAGGTCAAGGTCTCCCACTGCATCTGGGGCCATCTCCAGTTCATATCTGGCGGACCCAGACAGCTCCAGAGGAGAGAGTGAGGCTGGTGACTTTGTACAACCCTCCCTCACTTAAATCCAATTCACTTGCAAGTCATGGCATCACTTCCCTGATGTCATGGTCCTTTTTGACAAAAACAAAGCAAAACAACAATGGATACACAAAAAGAAAACTCAAACAGTCCCCATGTCCTCAAAGAGTTTATATGCACATAAAATCTTTTCCTTATAAAGTTGACTTTTTTCTTAACTCAAGTATAATTTCTATTCCTATCTATTATATTTCATATTGGCCCTGTGTTCCAGCCTGCTGGAATCTTTCTAGACCCTGGCTCAAGGATACAGGATCTTGGCTGTCCACTCAGCTTTGTAAAATCTGCCACTTTGCTAAAATCTGCAGTCTATGTCTTTGTCCAAGTCTTCAGTAAAAAGCTTAACAGTACAGGGCCAAGGGCAGATCTCTGTAGCACACTACTAGAGACCTTCTTCCACTAGCTAGGTGGTCCAGGGGGTGGAAATCTGGGCCAAGAGCCATGAAGATCTGAGTCTGAATCCTGCTTCTGACACTTAATTAGTTATGCTAACCTGTAAAAAAAGGGGGCACTGTGCCAAGCACCTCACAAATATCTCTTTTGGTCCTCACAACAGCCTTGGACTCTTACCAGCTATATGACCCTGGACAAGTCACTTCACCCTGTTTGCCTCAGTTTCCACATCTGTAAAATAAAGGTAGAAAACTAGGTGGCACAGAGGATGGAGCACTAAGCATGGGGTCAGGAAGACTCATCTCCCTGAGTTCAAATCTGGCCTCCGACACTTACTAGCTAGGTGACCCTGGGCAAGTCACTTCACCCTGTTTGCCTCAGTTTCCTCAGCCATAAAATCAGCTGGAGAAGGAAATGGCAAACCCCTCTATTATCTCTGCCAGGAAAACCCCAAATAGGGTCACGAAGAGTCAGACACCAATGACCAACAATAAAAATGAGGCGTGGACCAAAGGTCATCTGAAGGCCTTTATAATTCCACACCCAGAAGAGATTCTTCCTACCTGGCCCTTTCTATGGCGTGCCTAGAGGCAGCTCAATAGCACAGGACATAGAGTGTGCCAGACCCAGACTCAAAACTGGCCTCAGGTACTCGCTGACTGTACAGCCCCGGGCAAAGCCCTTCAATCCGTCTGCCCTGGCGTCTGCATCTGTGAGGCAGGGGTAATAATAGATCTATCTCCCAGGGTTGTTATGAGATTACAACGGCACAATGTTTCTAAAGAGCTTCAAAAACCTTAAAATGTGTACATGCGTAGGTGTATATATAGCTATATGGGTGTGTGTGTAGCTACACGGGTGTTTGTATACCTATATGGGTGTATGTGTAATTACATGAGTGTTTGTGTAGCTATAGGTATATATGTAGCTATATGAGTGTGTGTAGCTATAGGTGTATGTATAGCTATAGGTGTATGTATAGCTATACAGGTGTGTGTAGCTATAGGTATATGTGTAATTATATGGGTGGATTATAGCTATAGGTGTATGTGTAGCTATATGGGTGTGTGTGTAGCTATATGGGTGTTTATGTAGCATATGGGAGTGTGTGTACCTATATGAATGTATGTGTAGCTATAGGTGTGTTGTAGCTATATGAGCATGTGTGTAGCTATGGGTGTATGTGTAGCTATATGAGTGTATGGGTAGCTATAGGTGTATGTGTAGCTATACGGGTATGTGTGTAGCTATAGGTATATGTGTAGCTATATGAGTGTGTGTGTAGCTATAGGTATATGTGTAGCTATAGGTATATGTGTAGCTATACAGGTGTGTGTAGCTATAGGTGTATGTGTAATTATATGGGTATATGTATAGCTATACAGGTATATGTAGTTATATGGCTGTATATGTAGATACATAGGTGTATTATATCTATATACCTGTATAGATATAGGTGTATGTGTAGCTATACGGGTGTATAAGTAGCTATATGGGTATATGTAGTTATATGGCTGTATATGTAGATATATAGGTGTATTGTAGCTATATACATATATAGATATAGCTGTACATGTAGCTATATGGGTGTATGTAGTTATATGGGTATATATGTAGATATATAGGTATGTTGTAGCTTTATACATGTATATATATAGGTGTACATGTAGCTATATGGGTGTATGTGTAGCTATACAGGTATATGTAGTTGTATGGCTGTATATGTAGATACATAGGTGTATTGTAGCTATATACATATATAGATATAGTTGTACATGTAGCTATATGGGTGTGTGTATATAGTTATATGGGTGTATATGTAGATATATAGGTGTATTGTAGCTATATACATATATAGATATAGTTGTGCGTGTAGCTATATGGGTGTGTATATAGTTATATGAGTGTATATGTCGCTCTACAGGTATACATGTAGCTATACATACGGCTGTATGTAGTTATATAGGTATATGTATAGTTATATGGGTATATATGTAGCTATAGGTGTATGTGTAGTTATATGGGTGTATGTGTAGACATATCTATAGAGAGAAATAAAATAAATGAACACATGCAGGCACGCTGGCCACCCCCATCGTCATTGGTGAGCTTGGAGGATATGTCTAAGCAGGATGGTCCTCTCCAGTAAGATCTCTCTGGATCAGAAATGCCAGACTCCAGGCCAGTACGGTTGTTACCTGTCCTCTCTAGGTATCGCATGCTCCATCCCTGGCCAAAGACCATGACTCACAAATACAAATCCCAGACCTGGTCTTCTTGACTGACTGCTCGCTTTCCAAACCTGTCCTTTCTCTTCTGACCCCCAGCCTCTGACAGACGTAAGCAGTGATGATAATACCACCCGTGTCCCCAAAGTCTTCAGATTCCTTCTCTTGACTCCTTATTCCGCTGGAGGGGCTTGCTGTATCATCTGTGCCTATGGGAAGCCCCAGACAAGCTGGAGGGTCTCTCCTTCACACCTGGGTCCACTCCCCTGGAAGGCGGCCATCTGCTGCTACTGTGGCATGGACCAACAGGGGGCAGTGGCCACTCAGCAGGGAGTGTGCTGTGGCATCTCTAACTACCACTAATTAGCACTTCCTTCTTGGAGAGTCACTGAAGATCCCTCACCTGACAGGTGTTGATTCTCAGGGCAGGAAGGCACCTTCAGGGCTTTGTGGTGCAACCCATATATGAAAGGAATATATCTCTACTATCTCCAGAGGTACAATGGCCTCCTTGTACCTTCTACCCCCTGCTTCGGCCATCTGGGGCCGAGGAGAACAAGACGGATGAACTCTGATCAATACAGTGACCCACCACAAACAACTCCGGAGAACCAAGGAGGAAGCAGGGTCCCTGCCCCTGACACAGTGAAGGGCTCAGGATGCAAGAGCCCCACATTGCTGACACAGCCAATATGGGAAGCAGCTTTGCTTGGCTCTCCATAGCCAAAGGTTTTGTTTTTCTTGCCCCCCCCCCCCCATATGTATTGTGGGGAAGAGAAAAAAATAAATACTCGATAACTGAAAATTGTGTCTTTGTCTGCTTCCCCCTTTCAGTTCCCCTCTATGGGTAATCCTGCTTCACTTGAATGTAAGCTCCAGGAGGGCAGGGACTGTCTTCCATTCTACTTTTATATTTCCAATGCTTAATAAATGCTTGCTTGTTTGTTCAGTCTTTCAGTTACCAATGACTCTCTGTGACCCCACTTGGGGTTTTCTTGGCAAAGATACTGGAGGGGTTTTTCATTTTCTTCTCCAGCTCATTTGACAGATAAGGAAACTGAGGCAAACAGGGTGAAGTGACTTGCCCAGGGTCACACAGCTAGTTTCTGAGGCCAAATTTGAACTCAGGTCTTACTGACTCTAGCCACTGCTCCACCTGGCTGCTTCTTTCCTTATTCCTGGACTCTATCTCTTCGTATAGCCAAGACCACCTTCTTGAATCACAAATCACACTACTCATTGATACTGGCCAGTGCAGTCTGACCCCAGATCTCCTTTGGGCCAACAACCTAGCTATCTGGCTTTTGGTAAAGCTGACTTTTTGCACCCAAGTATAAGACTTTATGTTTACAGCAGTTACCTGGTACAGAATAGGCGTTTAAGAAGCATTGACTGATTGATTGATCTCAAGTCCATTTCATCTCATTCTAGTTAGCCCAATGTGACAATCTCTGGATCCTGAGGCTGGGTGTTCACTGGCCCTGCCAGCTGTGTGCCAGCTGGGGGCTGAATAAGGTCTTTCTTGGCTCACCGTGCCCAGATGCCCTGCAGTCCTCCTTCGGAGGGGACCTCAAACTACTAACCATGACTGGTCTGGAGGCTCTGGCCTTCAACCACAACTGAATTCACCAAACAGCAGACAGCCCACACCTCTCCGCCACGCCCCCAAGAACGGCATGACATGCTCCTTCCTTTCCAATGCTTTACTCAAAGCTGTGAACATTCTGTGAATGTGCTGCCTCTTGCTGTTATGATGATCACTTGGGTCCAAGGATTCTGGGGTCCCTGTCTCTTCTGGGAGGGCATTTGTTCAACCTCCTGATGGGGGGGGGGGGGCGATTCCCCTTTCCCTCCTGTGAATTTGTTTTTTCTCTTTCAAAGTCTATTTCCTGGCCTTTGAAGGGATACTCCGTTCTTTCTGTTAATAACTTGGATGGTGGAGAGATGTTGCTTCCACTCATTCCCCTTTTCTTCCAGGAGGGAGGGCAGTCTGTACAATGGACTTGACCATGGCTGGCATCTGGGCACAGCATGAACGTAGTAGCATCCTCTATGTGGCCAACTGCAAGATTCACCCTGCCCCCTATACTTTGATTTTTGTTTTATTCTCTTTTTTTTTTTGAGAGGGGAGGGCAGGGCAATTGGGGTTAAGTGATTTGATCAAGGTCACATGGTTAGTAAGTGTTAAGTGTCTGAGGCTGGATTTGAACTCGGCCTCCTCCTGACTCCAGGGCTGGTGTTCTTTTCACTGCGCCACCTAGCTATGCTCCCCCCACCTCCCACCCACACTTTGAAAGCAAATCCACAGGCAGAAATCTGGAAAGGCACTCACACACAGATAGATGGACCCACAGACCCACAGTGACAAACTTGGACACAGCAGCCTGGTGGCTGGGCCCTGGCTGAGCCTGATCTGACCTCTAGAAGGAGGGGGAACCCTGAAACTCCAGGGCATTCCCTCCCTGGGGAGCCTCACTTTGTGTGTGGAGGGGCTGGGGAGGGTGAGGACTATAGTACTGCAGGGTATAAAGGGGTGTGAGGGGCCTGCTTCCCCCTCCCCCCATCCCTCAAAGAAGGGCAGTCACAGCTGGACCTTCCTGCCCAGGCCCAGGGCCAGAGCTGGGCACCCTGCCTTGCCCTGTCTCAAATGTGTGCCAGGCAGGAGGAGAAGTGTGCAGAGACCACGTGAGTAGTAATTCAATCCTGAGAGTCTCATCACTGGTTATAAGTGACCCTCCCTGGGCAAACACCCCAATCTCAGAATTGCTTGAAAAACGGCCGGGTATTGAGAAGCACCCAGCCCATTATGTCCCAGACTGTCTCCTCTTCCAAGAACAAGGATGACCACCAGGAATTCCCGGTCAGACACAGACACATACACACAGACACACAGACACACAGACACAGACACAGACACAGACACACACACAGACACACACACACACACACACACACACACACACACACACACACAGCTTGACCAGGCAGAAAGATCCCAGAGCATCACCAGGCAGCAGGGTCTCTTTTGGCCCCGCCCTGCTAAGGTTCTCCATCAGCTCACCTCCATGGAGGCCAGACACAACCAAGTTTAGCTACTGATAACAGCTGCCTACCAAGTATCTTACATCTACTGCCCCACTGGGTCTTCACAAGAACACTGTGTTGTGGATAACACTGATATTAACCCCATTTTATAGATGATCCATCCCCCTATCACCTTCTCCTCTTGGGAAGCCCTTACTCCCTTCAAGGCTGCAGAGGCTGTTCTTGATTCTACCAGGGGTCAGTGTGCCCTTCCCCACCTCCTGACACCCCCCCCAAAAAAGATTTTGCATTTCTCATAAGAGCATAGATTTAATGCTAGAAGGGGCCCTAGAGACCATCAAGTCCACCCTCACCTCCCCCTCTACATTCATTTAACAGATGAAGAAACTGAGAAGTTAAACCCAGAGGCATGAAACGACTTCTGCAGCAAAGGCAGGACTTGAACCCCGAGTTTGGGGACCTGTCCGCTACCCCATTGTGCCTCTGTGTTTATTTTTCTATGCCCCTGTCACTTCCCTCCAGTAGAATGTCAACTCCCTGCAGGCAGGGACTAGTTGGTTTTGGTCTTGCCATCACCAGAATCTCCTAGGGCTGGCATGATGCACGTTTCCCGGAACTGAATGTGTGCCAACAGAAAGGCACAGGAGGCAGGCAGGCAGGCAGGGAGGGAGGGCCTACCTCTCCTCCCCTCCCCATAATAATAGTAACTGCTAACACTGAGGAACGTAAGGCATGGCAACCGTGGCAGGACACTTTCCAGATGTCACCTCACTTGAGGCCGTATGTGAGGCAGGCCCTATCATTGCTCCCAGTTTCCTGGACACAGGGTCACAGACTGAGAAGTGGGAGGGGCCTAAGAGGTAATCGACTCTGACCCCCTCAGTTTACAGATCAGTAAAATGAGGCCCAGGGAAGGCTCCCATTGGTCAAGGAAGTGACCGTGGACTTAGGTCTTAGAGGGAATGGAGCGCCAATTCCCTCAGTTTACAGATGAATAAACGGAGGCCCAGGGCAGATCCCCATTGGTTAAGGGACCATGGACTTAGAACTAGAAGGAAAGGTCTCAGAGACAATGGGAGTCCAACTCCTTTAGTTTACAGGTGGGACAGTGAGGCTCAGAATCTACGACTCCAATTCCAAAGCTTTATCTTTTGTGCAGCTACTTTTTGAAGATTTTTCCCAATACTCTTTGTGCCCCCCACACTGCCTCTCTATATTACCCCGGCTCCCAACATGCGGAGCCCTTATAAGACCTACCCATGAGATCTCATACAGCCACCGGTCTGCCAGAGAAACTCATTCAGCTGAGCAGCCTACACAGATGCCCCATCTGAGTGCCAGGGGAAACCACAGAGGCTATGCCCAGACCTCTCTGCACCAGAACAGAATCTCTGGAGACCTGGGGTCTGTGAACTTGGGCTTAAAAAATATCTCAATGGTCACGACCCCCCACCCCCTCCTTCCCGCGGGCTCCCATCCACACCTCCCAAAGCTTCATATCGACAAGTGACTGCAGTGGAGATGACCTAGCCTGGCTGCCTCATCTCCCAAGGAAGGTCACACCCTGCATGAGCACCAGAGGCCAGGCCACAGCAAAGTTTCTCAGAGTTCAAGCCCAGGGTTCTGCCCACTTTCCCCCTGACCATCAGGAACAAGCCCTTCACACTGACCACCCCAAAGCCAGGCTATCTCTCTCCCCACCCTCATTCTCCCTCCAGGAGCTGTTCTGGGCCGGGCTCCAAAGCCCATGGAAACAGCCGCTTTCACTCTCCATCCCAGGAAGCCCAGGGGAGTCTAGAACAATTGGACTCAAGCGGGGAAGGGGCAGGGAGCAGGAGGAAACCGGGGTATTTTTAGTGTTGGCAGTGGCAGTGGGGGGGGGGGGGAGACAGGGGGAAACCTCAGGAGGGGGATGGGCCCCAACTTGGCTGGGGTATAGAATGCCCCATCAAACATCCCCCAGCCTGGGAAAGGGGAGGCCACAACCCCGAGAGTTAGACCAGAGGCTGGAGGGTCAAGGCCTAGCCCAGATTCAATTTTCCATGGGTGTAACTTGGCCCCTGTATCCTGCCTGGGATGGGAGACCTGGGTGGAGAGCTGGGCCCAGAAACCAAATCTCTTTTCCTGCAAACAAGAAAAAGAGGCATTTTCCTCTGCACCCCAAAGCCTGGAGCACTCCATTCAACTCAAGGAGCTAGGACACCCACTATGTGACAGGCATACAAAGACCCCTTCAAAAAGCTCCACAATCCCTTGCCCTCACATTTTGCTGGGGTGGGAGCTGGGGGCATGCACCTAGGTAATTAAATGCTAAATGTATACATAGTATAAATACTTGGGAATTACAGGGAGGGGCCGGGAAGGGCCTGTGGCTGTAGTAAGGGAGCTGAGCCTCACAGGTTTAGGGCTAGGAGGGACCTTGGCCATTCCTGAGGCCAGATCTTTCATGCGTAAGGGAGGGAGTCACTTACCCACCATCCCAAGGTAGCAAGTTAAAGAAACAGATCTTGAACTCGGGCTCTCTGTGACTCCAAATTCTGGGCTCTCCCCTCAGCTCACTCCCTACACCAGGCAGGCTGAACCTTGTTTGCATAGCGGCCCCATGAGGCCCATGGATCCTCTCTCAGAATAATGCTTTTAAATGCACAATACAAAGGAAATCTGGCATATCAAAATAGTTACCTTTGTAAAAGTTGTTTTACAAACCAGTTCTCAGACCCCAGGCTAGGAATGCCTGCCTTAGAATGATGAAATGTCAAACTGACAGGTTCTAGGAGGAGGAAGAAAGTAGAGACGGCATTCAGGAGGACAGCATGTGCAAAGGTGTGGGGGTGGGAGATGTTCGGTCTTTCTTGGGAAACAGGAAATAAGCCACTGAGATATACGTGACATGTAATCGGCCTCAAGAGCTGAAAAGGCCAAAGAAGGATCTGGAGGTGACAAGAGCCCCTGAACTTCCTTGAGCAGGGGAGGACCTTTAGGAAGATGGGGCTGGTAGCTGGCTGTGCCCAGGCTGGATGGGCGAAGCTGGAGGCACAATCAGAAGGTGTCGGCCATCGGCCAAGGGCAGGGACTGGCTTTCTGGAGAAAAGAGCTGTTGTGTTGGGCGCATCTTCTCTGCCCACACATGTACTGCTGTGACTGCGCGCTGACGTGTGCGTAGGAGTCTGTGTGTGAGCGCCATTGTGCTCACTTACACAATCCCTCCCTCTCCCCACGGGCAGGACTGTGCCCTACTACTGGCACATGCTGATGGTGGCAATCCCAGGCACTTGGGCCTGGAACAGGCACCAAATGCTAGAATGGAAGGCTCGCACCGCCCCCTTCCCCCAATCAGCAGCGGCCCCCGCGCTTCTCCCAGGGGTGCTCAGGCCAGGCTCTGCTCCCCCTGGGCCATCTTCCTCCCAGCATAGCTGAGCACCAGCCAGGAACACGGAATGCCTCAGGGCAGACAGTCGGGTGACTGCTTCCCCTGACAAAGCACGAGGGGCCCAGCCCCCTCAAAGGGTGGCACTGCCCTGGATTGGGAAGCAGAGCACCGAGGTTCAAAACTTGCCACTTCATCACTTACTAACACCAGGTCCAAAGTCAGGAACACTTTTCTTCCTGAGTTCAAATCCAGCCTCAAACACTTCCTAGCTGTGTGACCCTGGGCAAGTCACTTTACCCTGTTTGCCTCCGTTTCCTTATCTATAAAATGATCTGGAGAAGGAAATGGCAAACCACTCCAGTGTGTCTGCCAAGAAAACCCCAAATGGGGTCACAAAGCGTCGGACGTGACTGAAACGACCAAACGAGAAGATGTGTGACCCTGGGCCAGTCTCTAGGCCTCATTCCCTGCTATAAAATGAGGAAAGATAGGCCTCCCCCCATCCCACCTCTGCTCCTCAGCACAGCTCCCCAAAGCAGGACTGCAATCCCTCACCCACACATACACCTACTTCTTTATCCTCCAGGGTTCCAAAAGATGGGGAGAACCAGCCAGTACTCCCCCACCCTGAGAGAGGACCCAGGAAACCCTGATTCCCAGCCCAGGGCCAATACCCAGTGACATAGTGACCAGGGACCGGGCTTAGAATCAGGAAGATCTGGGTTCGAATTCTCCCTAGCAAGTCTGTGACCTCAAACACCTTCTCACCTCTCTGGGGCCTCAGGCTCTTCATCTATAAAATGGACCTCAGAGCCTATTACCCAATATCACCCTGGGCCTGGGCAGGGGCTTTGCCATTTGTTACTCCTGGGTCCAGAGCCTCACCCATGGAGTTCAGGGGCAAAGGTAGGACTGAGACCTAGGCTCACCCCTTCCCCTATGGCCTCAAGCTGGTCTAAAGTCCTTGTAAGGGGTGGAGGGAGGGGACAGGTGGGGGGAGAACTCAAGGCCCCTGGGATAATGAGGGAGTGCTTTTCATCTTGGCATCCCCACTTCTAGTCCACTATAAAGTACTGCACAGACATCATACCCCTGGGTCCTCCCCCACAGCTCTGGGAAGAACATACTATCATCATCCCATTTTACGGACGAGGAAACCAGAGCCAGGAGGGGGAAATGACCTGCCCAAGGTTTCTCAGGAAGTATCCCAGGAGAGCTCCAAACCCAGGTCTTCTGCCTCAGCAAGGACACTGTCCTTGGTCCCCGTCCGAGCATCTCTGAGCACTTCCTGAGCATCTCTGGCCTGGAGCAGAACTCCTGGCCTACTGGACTTTCCCCTAGATGTCTTGTGGGCACCTCACGCTCAACAGGGCCAAGAGGGACCTCAAAAGCATCCCTCCCCTCCCCCAAACATATCTTCTGCTCCTCAGAAACGCCCTGTCATGGTCAAGGGGGCCACCCAGTGTCACTGTCAACTCCCTTCTCTCTCTCTCTCTCTCTCTCTCTCTCTCTCTCTCTCTCTCTCTCTCCTCTCTCTCTCCTCTCTCTCCTTCTCTCTCCTCTCTCTCCTCTCCCTCTCTCCTCTCTCTCTCCCCTCTCCTTTCTCTCTCTCCCCTTCCTCTCTCTTTCTCTCATCTCCCTCTTTCTCTCCTCTCTCTCTCCCCCTCTCTTTCCCTCTCTCTCCCTCTCTCTCCCTCCCTCTTTCTCTCTCTCAGTATGTACCTCTCCAATTAAGGGCAGCCAGGTAGTGAAGTGGATAGAGGCCAGGAGTCAGGAAGGCCTGAGTTCAAATTTGACCTCAGACACTTACTGGCTGTGTGACCCTGGGCAAGTCACTTGGCCCTGTTTGCCTCAGTTTCCCCATCTGTAAAATGAACTGCAGAAGGAAATGGCGAAGTATCTCTGCCAAGAAAACCCCAAATGGGGTCAGGAAGAGTAAGACACAGCTAGAAAAACTGAACAAGGAGAATAAGAAGTCTCAAGCATGTTCTCTTCCCTCCCCTCAGCTCAGGGCCCCATCGCCTCTGGCTTGCACTGTGCAATCTTTCCTCCACAGAGCTGCTCTTCCTGAAACAAGAGACTGGGGCTGCCGCTGCCTTGCTCCCCAGCCCCTCTGGGGTCCAGCACAGGCTCCTCTCTGGACCTACACCACTGACCTCTTCAGGCGTTAGCCGAGGCTCCTGTACCCAGGATGCACTGCTTCCTTACCTGGAGCTCTTAGCATCCCTAACTTCCTTTGAAATTCACTCAGGGTCCGTCAGTCAGACAGTCAATGTGCATTAGACACCTACTAAGAGCCAAGTAGGGTGTTAATTCCTGGGGATTCAAAGAAAGGCAAAAGATTGTTCCTGAGGGGCAGCTAGGTGGTGCAGTGAATAGAGCACCAGCCCTGGAGTCTAGAGGCCTGAGTTCAAATCCAGCCTCAGACACGTGATACCAGCTGTGTGACCCTGGGCAAGTCACTTAACCCCCACTGCCTCAAAAAACAAACAAACCAGGGGTCATCCCTGCTCTTGAGGGCTCTAATGCTAGAGGGAGTCAACATGCTGTTTACTTCATACAAACGAGGTAGAGACAGAAAAAACTGGAAATAACAACTCCAGGGAAGGCACTAAAGCCAAGGGGGGTTGGGAAAGGCTTCCTGTAAAAGGTTTGAAGGAAGGCCTGGAGGCAGGCGATGAGAAGGGAGAGTGCTCCAGGCATAGGGGACAGCCTGGGGAAATGTCCAGAGGTGGGAAATGGTGGGTCTTGTTTGAGTAACAGCCAGGAGACCAGGACTGAAGAATGGGGGGCAGGAGAGTCATAGGGTACTAGCGGATGCAGATCTGGATCCGGAATGTACATAGAAGCAGGTTAGGAAGGCTTTTCTATTTGATCCTGGAGGTGATAGGGAACCACTGCAGTTTACTGAGTAGGGGAGGTGACATGGTCAGAGCCAATCTTTAGGAAGAGCCCTTTGGAGAGGTGGCTAGGTGGTGCAGTGGATAGAGCACCGGCCATGAAATCAGGTGGACCTGAGTTCAAATCTGGCCTCTGACCAGATACTTGACACTTAGCTGTGTGACCCTGGGCAAGTCACTTAACCCCAACTGCCTCACCAAAAAAAAAAAAAAAAAAAGGAAGAGCCCTTTGTCAGCTGAGGCTTCTCTGTCCCCTTGATGCCACTGTCCTCATCCACCCCTGTTCCCAATTTCTTAGCTTGAATAGATTTCTCTGGGTCCCTGTGATTTCTCCCCTCAAGGGCAGAGACTACCTCCTTTTCCCATGTGTACCCCCTAACACTTGGCACATAGCTCAAGACAAGCTTCCGATGGATTGATCCAGAATTCTGTCCTGAGAAGCCTGTTCCGCCTCCCTTCTTCCTGAGATAATCAATGCTATCTCTAGTCACTACCACGAGAGCATCTTCCCAAACCCCCATCCCCACCTTCAGACCTGGGGCCAGCAACCTGTCATCAACACTGCAGAGCTCCCTCCTCCAGGGCCTGGATCTCTGAACACGGTCACCTTCCTCCTCCATTCAAGAAAGCTGATCGTCTAACAGGTTCCTCAAGCCTAAACCACAACCTATTTCCCTATTCTCCCTTTCCTCTCCCCTGCTGCCACCACCAGGACAGCCCTAAGGTCTCCACAGAGCTGCCCTCACAGCCAAGCCTAGAGGCCAGGAGACTGGACAAGTTGACTCTAAAGATTCTTCCTATCTTTACAACCAGAGAATTGGAGCAGGAAGGGATGGCAGTGGCCGGGCTGGTGCAACCCAGGCCTGACCCAGAAGCCCCTCTCAGCTCTGCTTGAAGATCTCCCCAGAGGACCACCCCCAACTTCCAGTAACATGCCAGTGCACCTTTGTACAGCCCTCTCTGCCTCTCTGCAGCTCTCCCCACCTCTGTGCTCCTGGGTAGCAAGCAGAAAAAGTATGAACCCTGCTTCTTATGGCCACTCTTCAGCCTGGCATCTAGAGGGATGGGCAGAGGGGGTCGGCAGTAATGGGAGAGATCCATGAAATCCACAAATCACAGTTTGGCATACCTTACTGCCCCCACTCCATCAGGGCAGCAAGGTCCTGGAGTCAGGAGGACCTGAGTTCAAATTTGATCTCAGGGCACTTATTAGCTGTGTAACCCTGGACCAGTAATTTAACCTGTGACTGTCTCAGTGTCTTCAGGTGTGAGGATCCAACAAGATCATTCTTGTAAAGCGCTTAGCACAGAGCCTGGCACACAACAGGCTCTTCATGAAGGCTTGTCCTATTCTGTACCCATTATCCAGACTTTCCACCCAGATCTCTAGGCCTCTGCTTCCAGGGTTTCTCAGCCCAAAGCTGGATGCCCAGGTGTGAGAAAGGCCTCAGGGCTGAGTTCAGACTCTGGGGATCGGCAGAGCCAAGGGCGGGGCCCTAGAGGTGGAGTGGCCAGGGGGAAATTCACCTTCAGCTTGGAGCAGTGGGTGGTTATGTGGGTCTGCAGAGGACAGAAAGGGGCTGGGGGGGCCCGCAGCCTTCCTTCCCCCTCAGGCCCCCCCTCAGCAAGAAGAGAGGGTAGCTCTAAAGCAGCAAGCCAGGTGTCCTGAGGTAAGCACTCCTCCTCCCTCCCTCCTCTCCAAGCGCATGACTCATGGCACCCAATGCCTTCATGACCCAACAGCTCCCAAGTGACTCAGGGAGGGGAGGAAGTGCAGTGGGGGTGGGGGAGAGAAGGAAACCTAGCTGAAGAGTGGGGGCCAAACCCTAAGGACCCACCCTGAGGCATGACGCCCTGGGAGAAGCACTCAGCCTCAGTTTCCTAACCTGTAAAGTGGGGATAATGGGAGCACCTGCCTCCAAGAGTTCTTACAAGAATTAAGTTAGATAACAGATGGAAAGCAGATTTTACAACACCATTCAAATACTAGCTGGGGAAAAGGGGTCCTGGCGCTCTTAACTGCTCCCCATCCCCTAGGGAAACAAGAGGTGGTGCCCTCAGACCCCATCCCAGCCTTCTGTATTCCTGAACATGCACTCAGCCTCCCGAGGGCTGGGGAAAGGCGGAATGGCTCTGTCTCCTCCATGAGGACCTCAGTTTCTCCATCTGGGACATGGGGAGAGGTCCCATCTAACTGCCTTGGCCCAGACCTAGAGAATACACAGAGCCCGTCTGCTGGCAGAACTGTCTGCTGAGGCCCAAGGCTTGGGTTCCCTGGCCCTGGAACGAGGTGGCCAGCAGAAGAAGCCACCTTGGGAGGCCAGTGGCGGAGGAGGGACAGGAAGGACACACCTCATCACCCTGGATTCAGAAGTCTCAACACCTCCAGAAGACTTCCCTGGTGCACCCAGTTTTCTCTATCTCTGTCTCTGTCTCTGTCTGTCTGTCTGTCTCTCCCCTCAAATTATCTTCTATTCTATTAACACTCCTTCTTACCCCAGAATGTAAGCTCCCAGAGGGCAGGGATTACTTTGGTTTGCTATGGGACTCATGCCCATGGAGAGGCCATTCTTCCCAGGCTAGGAATGCCCTCCACCTCTGTGAAGCTGCCCTTCAAGGCTCAGCATAAAAGCCACCTCCTCCACCAGGCCCTCCCGGATTCCCTCAGTCCTCAATACTCCCTCCCATTTCTTCTACTCAGTAATTATTTTGTGCAGTTTCTCATCCAGAAAGCTCCTTGAAGGCAGAGAGCATTTCCTTTTTGTCTCAATGTCCCCAGCACCTAGCACTGGTCCTGGCCCAGACTAAGGGCGTAAGAAATGCTTGCTGAATGGAGTGAAGGCCAGAGACCTCCTCGAAGGGAGACAAGGCCAGCCAAGCGCTGCCCCCCACCCATCTCTGACTTCTCCCTGACTCTCCCAAGTTCATTCCCAAGCTCATTCACTGGCCCTCCACAAGAGGAATAACAAAGTCCAGCCCAGCCCGGATCATCAGAGGCCCCACACAGGGTTGCCCCGATCCCTGCCCCTGCTCTGGTATCTCCACCTCCCAACCCACCCAGAATAGGAGGAGAAGCCTTCTGGCCAACACAGACATGGAAGATTGCTTCCCAGCCAGGGCAGAACCCTCTAGCTCCTAAGGTTTCCATGGCAACTGAAGGCCACTCAGCAGCACCCTGTGAGGTCCCTAGCCCAATCTGGTCTGGCACAGGCTCCCAGTGCCTCCTCCCTTCCCCCCACAAAACAGCAGGCTCCCCAACTCTTTTGGGCCAGCTGCCCTTCTGATTCCATTTTTCTTCCTGCTGGGAAAGTCCCCAGAGCAGAGTGTGCCCCCACTGCATGCCTCCAATGCTTACTCTGAGGGATCTGGGATGCTGGGCCTTAGTTTAACTCATCAGTAAAACAGAACCGGTAGACAGACAGCCTGGGGTGCGGGCCTTGGAGTCAAGAAGTCAAGTTCTGCTTTTGACAAATATTGGCTGTGTGACCCTGGGCAAGTCACTTAAATTCTGTGTCCCAGAGAACTCTCTAAAATGAGAAGTTGCAGGGAACAGATAGTACAGGAAATTTCCTCGGAGTATACCTTGGACCATTAGTATATCCCAGGTCCATCAAAAAAACCAAAATGGAGCCAGAATTCCCTGGCCCTTGCACGGACTGGCTAGGGTGGGAGAGGGTCAAGGTACCTATGGCTAGGGGCTTGGGGATAGGCCCATCATTAATTTAGAGCCTATGAACTTCAAGGACTTTTTAAAACTATGTTACATTTCAATATAATTGGTTTCTTTTGTATTCCTATAGATTTTTTTCTATGCATTTAAAAACATTATTCTGAGAAAGGGTCCATAGATTTCCCCAAACAGTCAAAGAAGGGAATGGTTCTCAGGGCCCAAGAGGGAAATGTGAATTGCAGGCCCTGTGAAAGTCAAGAGTTGGAAGGAACCTCAGAAATTACCCAGTTCAGTCCCTTTCATTTTTAAGTGATTTGTCCAAGTCAGGGGTGGGGAACCTGCAGCCTGAAGCCACATGAGGAGCCTGAGGACCACTCTAGGTCCTCACATATGGCTCTTTGACAGAATAGGCGGCACCTGAGGACCTAGAGGGCCACATTCGGCCTCTAGGCTGCAGGTTCCCCATCCCTGATCCAAGGTGACACTCAGGCCTTCCCTCTCTCCCTCCAACTCACAACAAACCCTGTGGTTCTGGGGTGTGCTGGGTCAGATCAGGGACACCAGGCTCTAGCCTAGGAAGGCTCGGGCAAAGACAAACAGCCTCATGCCTGGAGAGAGGCCCAGGCCACACACACCCCACTCTCTGCAGGGCCCCAGGGAGGCGGGCATGGGCCCAAGCAAAAGCAGACAGAACCAGAATGCTTCCTTGCAAGGGTGATGACAAATAGGGAAAACCCAACCATTCATCAGAAACATGCCTGAATTCCCTTTATATATAAGGATCTGAGTCTAGATACTACCCTGCCTGTAATTAATCTCCTTCAGCAGGCAAGACTAATTATCAGAGAACATTAAGCCTCAGTAGCCCAGCAGGCACCCCCTCACCCTCCAATCCCCTCACCCTGCCCCAGCCTCCCACAGTGACATTCCTGCCCCCAATCATTCCCCCACCTGGGAAATTCTTGGCGAGATCTCAAGCCCCGCCTGATTTGGGGGTGTGGGGGGGACTACATCAAATTCAAAGCTCTGCTCAGCCCTTGGCCTCCACCTCCACAGATCCACCCCAACAAGGAATTCGCTCTCTTATGTACTTGGGATCCAAATTCAGCCTGTTCCTGAGAGGCAGGACCCAGGGAAGAGCCCCCCTGAAAAACCATGTGAGCTCAAAAGCTGTCAACCTGTTTCCCTCCCCGTGTTTTTGCCCCAGAGCTTCACACAGTACTTGGAAGAGAGTAAATACTTAATAAAATACTTGTTGACTTGGTTCCCTCATACGAATTTCTTCTAAAGGAAGGCTTCTACCAACTCATTCACACTATGGTGTCAATGACTGAGGATGATCCTCATGGGCCTGACTTCCCAATACATCAATCAAGGCTGTCAACAGAGGCAATGAAGCAGAAAGATGGAAATGCTGGCATCAGCCGGGGTGGGAGCAAGCATGTCCAAAGGTGGGGTGGATCTCCCTAAAAGCCCCACAACGGAATGTCTGAGGAAGCTCGATGTTACAAGGTCACAGCCATGACCCCATCCAGTTACCGCCTGGGGAAGCCTTTCATCCCTTCCTTCAGAGATGTCCTTCCATATCTGCCCTCCTTCTTTCGTGTTGGCCCATACGCTTCTGCTCACTGACTTCCCATTCTTCTCTAAGGGCCACAAGGCCAGGGACTGCCCATCTCCCTATCCTGAGCTCTTACTGCAGTGCCTAGCGCATAGTAGGTCAATCATTTATTAACCACCTACTACGTGCAGTTAGGCACTGTGCTAAGCACTGAAGGATACAAAAGGAGGCCAAAGTTGGTCCCTGCCTTCAAGAAGCATGCAATCTAATAAACATTTAATAACTGCCTCTGGATAGACTGAATGCGTCACTGTGGAGACAGAAGGTGCCACAGAGTCTCCCTGAGGACCAGGCCTGCGCCTAGCTTTGATTCAATTTTATAAGCCCCCACTCTGGGTCAGTGCCCCCACCCCATCTTCAGGGGACTAAACTCCTGGGGGAGGGGAGGCCGGAAGAAGAGGAATGAATGGGGGCCATTCCCTGTACAAAGGTGAGTGGGTGTGAGGTTCTAGGTGAGGAGGGGGGCGGGGGGGAGACACTTTCATAGGAGGAAGCACCTGGACCTCAGAGGGCCATGGGAAGGACTCAAGTTGCAAGTCCAGGAGAAGATTCTTGAGGGCCAGCCACGCTTCAGGGGTAGAATGCTTGGCCCCTATGAGGCATCTCTTCTCTCCTCTCCTCCCTCCCCAGTGGGCTAAGGGAGGGCAGAGCCTCGCTTAACAACTCAAGGGTATTAAAAGAAGAGGCTTGGGCTCAGAGAAAGCAGCCAGGACTTCCACTCAGGGGGCCTGAATAAACCCAGGGGGAAAACCTGGGTAACTGTCATTGTAATTTCATAGCAATTCAGCTGAGAAAGACCTGGGAGTGTAGGTAGACTACAAGGTCAGACCAGGCAACACCCTGACATGGTGGTTAAAGAAGAAAAAAAAGCTGGTAACACCAAGGCCACAGGGTTAAGAGGAAGGCTGTGCCTCAGCCAGCCTGCAACTGGAGGGAGCTGCTCAGCTCAGGGTCCTGAGAAGTCTCCAGAGGAGGGCACTGGAAGAGCCTTGAGATTAAGGAATCCTAGAAGGCGGAGGGGGTGCTTAGTCATGAGATTGGTCTTTGACACTTAGTAAGGCAGCTAGGGAACACCATAGTGCAGAGTTCCAGGCCTGCAGTAGGAAAGACTCATCTCCAAGAGTTCAAATCTATCCTCAGACACTTCCTAGCTGTGCGATCCTGGGTAAGTCACTTTACCCTGTTTGCCTCAGTTTCCTCATCTGTCAGATGAGCTGGAGAAGGAAAGGACAAACCCCTCCAGTATCTCTGCCAAGAAAACCCAGAATGAGGTCACAAGGAGTGAGATCAGACCTATCTTGCTTGGCCCTAGACTGAAGAATTGGAATCATCCAATAGAAATCGGAAAGAAGCTAATTTAGGATTCATGTAAGAAAAGCCCTCCAAACAATGAGAGGCATCTTTATAGGAGAATAAGGAGGTGCTTTGAGGCTTCTTAACCTTCTGGGTGTCAGGCACCTCCTCCTTTAGCAGGCTGCTGAAGCCTATGAATCTAAATCATGGCTTTAAATGCATAAGATAAAATATATAGGATTAGGAAAAAACCAATTAGATTGAAATAGCATTATTGGGAGGGAAAATAGCAGCCCAGATTAGGAGGGCCTGGTCCAGGGGTGTGGCTGAAGGTTCCACACCTCTGGAAGAGCAAGTCGGACAATCACCTGCCTGCAGTCTCCTATTGGAGATTCTCTTTTGGGGTGTGGGATGCACTAAATGGCCACCAGAGCCTCTTCCAGCCCAGAGATTGTATGCTCCCAAGTCCTAGGGTACCCCTCAGTTCTGACATTCCTGGACAGATTCTCTTTTGTTCTGACTGGGGGGGATTTTGTGTTTGTACTGAGCCAGCCACACTCCTGGCCCCACCCCACCTCCCTCCTGTACAAACAGAGGCAGGCGGTCTACCTCGTGGTCAAGGGGCAGCACTAGATCAAGCCAACCCTTCCCAGGCTCCCCAGAAGCCACACACCCTGACCTTGGCCTCATCAGCCTCTGCCTGTGGCCAGGGGGTAAAGCAACCAAGCCAAACAAAGCCCCAGAGAGGGGTAACTGCCCAGTCCCCACCTTTGCCCAGGTTCCACTGGCCCAGCCCCGGGGCCAAGGACAGAGAGGCTAGGGAAAAGGAGTGCTGGGGGGGTGGGGGGATGGCTCAGTCAAGGCTGAAGGGCCCTGAGGGACAATAAATATAATAATTACCGACCCATGAGACTCAACAAGGCACTTTAACTCTCAGCCTCAGTTTCCTCATCTGTAAAGTATGAATGACAATAAAGATAGCACCTCCTCTCCAGGGTTGTTGGGAAAATCCAATTATATTACAATAGTTCAGCTTTATTTCTGTCGTCCAATCTTTTCAATCACGTCCAGCTCTGTGAACCCACTGGGGGTTTTCTTGGCAGAGATACTGGAGTGGTTTGCCATTTCCTTCTCCAGCTCATTTGACAGATGAAGAAACGGAGGCAAGCAGGGTTAAGTGACCTGCCCAGGGTCACCCAGCTAGTAAGCATCTGAGGCTGGATTTGAATTCAAGTCTTCCTGACTCTAGGCCTGGGGTTCAGCCACCTACCCGCCCACTCACATGCATATATTGCCCCTTTTGGGCCACCTCTGTAGTTTCCTCCATGCAGGGAACTCCCAACAAGGAAATGCCTTCTACCAAAGCTGCCCAGCACCTGCCCTGCAATTCAGCCTTGGGTCCCAAGATGGTAACTCTGGCTATCTGGAGGGCAGGGGAGGACAAAGGATTTGATGGAATCCATCACCAGCCCTCACCACAGAGCAGCAAACAAACACGGGGCAGATGGACAGCTGAGAGCTGACTGTATACTCCCAGCCCCTGGCCAGAGCACGTCCCACCAGGCTGGGCTCACACAGGCTACCTCCCAGTTTAACCTGTCCTCTAACCCAAACCCCTCCCTCACCCACCAAAGCTAAAGACCAGGAGTTTGACTGGAGGCCCTGGGAGGAATCCCAGCACAATGGGAAAGAACACTGTATCTTGAGCCGAGGGAGTCTGGTTCAAATTCCTCCTCTGTAACTTAAAAGCAGAATGACCCTGGCCTCAATTTTTACTACTTCTAATTTCTCAAAAGTCCTTAACCTTTTGTGTGTGTGTGTGTGTGTCAACCTATGGATTCCTTCTCAGAATAATATTGTTAAATGCATAAATCAGTGGTTCTCAACCTTCCTAATGCTGCGACCCTTTAATACAGTTCCTCATGTTGTGGTGACCCCCAACCATAAAATCATTTTTGTTGCTACTTCATAACTGTAATTTTACTACTGTTATGAATCGTAATGTAAATATCTGATATGCAGGATGTATTTAAATTGAACACAACCCACAGGTTGAGAACCGCTGGCATAAATAAAAATCCATAGGAAACTGATTAAACTTAAAGAGTTATCCATTTTTTTTTAAGTTCATGGTGCAAGATTCAGAAAAGAGCTCTAAAGTATATTTCCAGCCCTAACATTCTGTGACAGTCGTGATGTTGCCATTATAATCAAAGAATTCCAGGCATTGAAGTGGCAAAGAAAAAAATGTGGTCCTGGACAAGTCAATTGACCCTGCTTGCCTCAGTTTCCCCATCTGTAAAATGAGCTGGAGAAGGAAATGGCAAACCACTCCAGGATCTTTGCCAAGGAGAACCCAAATGGGATCAGGAAGAGACAGACACAGCTGAGCACCAAATTTGAGGAGGAACAGAGAAGGGGAAGGGAGAAGAGGAAGAGAGAGAATCAAGGAATTTGTCCCATAGGAGGAAGCATTGAAGCTGAGCTCTAGTTACCCTAATAGATGCTTTATCTTAACTATCCTGACAGACTGAGATGAAGGGAGGGATGATTCCCAAGACTGTACAGAGACGAGAGATGGGACATGAAATAATGAATTCCCAAGCAGCTAGTTGGCCAGGTTGGCTGAAATGAAGAAATACTGCTTTAAGTAGAATAATGGGAAATATATGCATAGATTGTGGAGGGCTTTAAATGCCAGAATGAAAGTATATTTTTGATGCTAAACAATAGGGAGCCACTAATGATGTTTGAGGAGGGGAGTAACATGGTCAGACTTAAAAAGGCTTTTGGCAGCTGTGCAAGAAACCTGACCAGGGTGGAAGATGACAGTTGGATGTCCTACAGGCTCTACTGGTACCCTCACAAGGTGTAGAGATATTGAGGGAGGCCCCAGTGCTTTAGGGGGACCCCCAGGGACAAACTAATGGGAGGAGGAGGACAAGTGGGTTTTGTTTGATCTGTACCGTCTGAAGAAACCTCCAGACAGATGGGATCAGAGATCCCCTGGAGGTTTTAAGTATTTGAGGCTGGATTGGATTCTAGAAGCAGGGATATTAATTAGGACACCTAGCCTGTCGGAACAGGGAAGGGGCATAGAGAGCAGCTAGTCTAACAGGGGAGGGGGTCTAGAGAAGGGCAGGGATTGGCTTGGGGTCTCACACTAAATCCAGAGCAGACCCAGAAGGAGAGGCCAGGTGTGTGACACCTCACCTGCTGGTTCTTCTACCAGGAATGCATTTCTAATGGAAATAGGTGAGGGTCACAGCAGGTGTCACAGAGACCTCTAGCTTCCCTGGAACCACAGGTAGGAGGAGCCCCTAGCTCTGAATCAAAGACTCTGCTCAAAGAACTTTCCCTTCTAAGCTCCAGGATTTATTTGCAGGATGGACTGAGAGCTGAGCCTTGGGGAGAGACTGGGGGGTAAGGGGTGAAGGAAGTAAGTGGCAGAATTTGGGCCAAACCCAGTTCACCAGATTCCGGGCTGGAAGAGACCTCAGAGATAAATGCAATTTAATTACAAATAGGGAATCTAAGGGCCCAGGAGGGGAAGGAGGCAAAGCCACGATTTAAATCTGGATTCTCTGACTAAATCCTGCACTTTTGCCATTATCCAGACATGGTGGAAAGAGAGAAGGGGAGAACTGGGGCCTAAGGCTGAGAAAGGAACCTTAGGCTGGCCCTAAACCTCAGCAGAAAGGGAAAGCCGAAGGTTAGGGGGGTCACCTAAGGCCTAACCAGGCCTGGGGAAGGCCCTCCTTCCAGGGAAGTTATCCCCTTCTCCCTGGACATCAAGCCCCAGGCCCAGAGTCCAGCCCCAGGCTCCAAGGGGGGCTTAGGGAAACCTGAGTTTAAATACAATAAGCAAGCAGACCAGAGACCAGAAAGCTCCCCCCACCCAGCCCTCAAGGATGACGGGCCAGGCATCCCAGCCCCCACCCCGTCTTCCCAAAAAGGCATGGAGCCTGGGTCATCAGAAAGTGGGTGTACCCAACCCAAGGGTTCGCTAAGACACCACCAGACCCAATCTTGTGTCTTGGGGCTCAAGGCCGGAGTATATGATCCCAGCACCACAAAAGAGCTTCCAAAAGCAACTTCCAAAACCAGGCTGCAATTTGCAGAGATTGGGGCTGGAGGAGAGGGGAAATCTTGATGCCCCTCCCCCAGTGGCCAAGAACTGGCTCAGTAGCAGAGGCCTCCCAGCCAATAAAACCTCTAAGGAGGGGGCCTCAGCGCTGTCCAGCACGAGAAACCCTCTAATCTCAGAGCTAAGCAGACACTCGGATTTTTAGTCTCTATTCCAGGCCCCCCAGAAAGGGGCCTAGAGCTCTCTCAGCTTGCGTAGTGGGGTGGGGGGGAAGGAGGGAGGAAAAGCCTTGGAGATAACTGGAAAGCAGCTTCCAACTCTATCTATGACGAAGAGTCCCTGCTCTGGGGCTGAAAGAAACCACATTTTTATAGATGTAAAGCTGAGAGGAACCTCGGAGGTCATCTGGCCCAGCCCCTCCATTTTACAGATGAGGAAACTGAAACCCAGAAAGAGGAAGGGACCTACCCAAAGTCACACAACTCGAAAGCAGAAGAAATTCTCTCTAACACCCTATGACTTGTGACACTGCTCATAAAATCAAAGAATTACATTAGATTCCTGGGATTCAAAGCCAGGCACTCTGGCTCCTTTCTCCTGGGTACCAGGGCGGTCAAATGCATTGTCCCCAAAGCAACAATAATCCTGAGTGAGGCCTGAGGCGGATTAAAATATAACTGGGAGATCATTTTTTAAAATGAACAGAAAATACAATAGAATAAAGACAACGTTCATGTATAGCTTTCTAAGTCACAGAACATAGATAATGTTAACACCTAGTTTTCTAAGACGGTAGGTTCCCCCACAGAGATTATGTACAGCTTAGAGACTCCCCCCTTGGAGCCCCACTTTCTGAGTGTGACACCACAGGATTAGCACCTGCCCCCTCTAAACCTTGGCTCCCCAAACAGCTGCCTTGGAGCAGGCAGCCCAGTTGCTCAGGGCCAGAGGCAGCAGGCAACCATGTGAACCAGGAAATGATTTTCAATGTCAAACTCTCAGAAAGTGCCTGGTAAACAAGGGCAAAGTCAGTGGCCCTACCAGGCCTAATCAATAGGAGCGAGGCCAACCAGCCAAGCCCAGTGGGGCACCGGGCAGAAAACAGGCCAGGGCTGGAGCCGAGGACATCCAGCTGAGGGCCCCACTCAGGCCTGGCCAGCAAAGCATCAGCCCCAGGAAAATGAGGCCCAGCACTGGTCCTAGAAGGAAAAAGCTTCATCTTGGCCAACTGGCCCTTCCTAAGAAAACAGGCTGGTAATTCTCCTTCCCTTCTCTCTGGGGGCAATGAGGTCAGGATAAGTAACAGGTACCAGCAGACTCTGGGGTCCAAAGAATGGACCACCAAGCCCTATAGACTGGCCACTATAGTGGGTAGCCACTATATTGACATCAAGCAGACCCTGGAGACAGGGTCTGACCTATCCCCCAGGAAGGATCCTGGAAGAGAGGAGCAGTCGAGGTTTCAGCCATGACACAGTCCTAGCCCCCCAACCCCCACTAGTAACCCTGGATGCTGAGAAAGGAATTTGGGAATGGAGGGAGGTGGGCCTTGTCTCTTAGGCTTGGGGGAAGCTATTCCTCTGGTATCAGAGAGGTGGGGGCAGCAGTTGGCCTATACGGGAGTGTGTAGTTGCCTTCACTGGTGTATCTCCCTCCCCAGCACTGACTCTCTCCCCAGCTCCCAAAGGCCTTCTGGTCAGGGCAGCCATGTTAGCTTCAGCGGCCTAGCCTGGCCTTCCCGGGACAAAACCCAGCGTGCCCAGCCCAGCCAGGAGTCTGAGAGGGCAAAAAACTCTGCCAGGACCTGACAGCGCCCATTTTCCCCCACCCACCCTTAGAGTCTCTAAGCTGTACATAAGTGGAAGGACTTCCTTCACTTAAATACTTCTGTGCCCCTCCCCAAGAAAGTAGTGACTTACTTTACCCCCGTCAAATCTGTAGAGCCCCTGAACCCCACTGACATACACACTTAACGGAGGTACAAATGAGAGGAGAGGGGATAAGGACCCCAGCCAGAGGCTCCACCCCTCTGTCAGGGAACAGGTGCCCCGGGGTAGGGAGAGGCTTGAGCCCTCCAATACACCCCCTCCCAGAGACAAGAACAGGGCCAGAGATAGAGACAAGGCCAGTGACAGGGCCAGAGCAGAGCCAGACTCAAGGCCAGATACAGAAAAAGGGCCAAGGCCAGAGTCAGAGACAGACAGGGCCAGAGACAGGCATGGGGTCAGAGACAGGGACAAGTCCAGAGCCAGGGACAAGGCCAGAGCTAGAGCCAGGGGCAGAGCTAGAGCCACAGACAAAACCAAAACCAAAACCAAAGCCAAAGCCAGGGCCAGGGATAAGGCCAGAGACAGAGATAGGGCCAGGGCCAGAATCAGAGACAGGGCCAGAGACAGGGAGTGCCAGAGACAGGAACGGGGTCAGAGATAAGGACAAGGCCAGAGCCAAACACAAGGCCAGAACCAGAGCCAGAGCCAGGGACAAGGCCAGAGCCAGGGCCAGGGCCAGCCGGCCCCGGGAGCCGCACGCGCCTACAAGGCCTTCACTGACCCGAAGTCCTGGTCCATGGACTTGAAGAAGAACTTGTAGCAGTGAGCCGGCCGGTTGCTGAGCACGCTCTTGAAGTCAGCCAGCGTGACCCTCTCAGGGGCCACCGGCAGCTTGACCAGGTAGGGCGTCTCCTCCTCGTCCATGTGGTAGATGATCTTGGTCTCCGCCATGGGGGGTGGACCGGGGTAGCCCGGGGCAGGGGGCGCCGGCGGCAAAGGAGGCGGTGGCGCTGGTTCAGCGTGGAGCCCGGAATGCGGGGCCCCGAGTGGACAGCGGCCGCGGCCGCAGGAGCGGAGGCCCGGCGCGGGGGACTCGGGCTTTCTGGGCCGGTGGGGCCCAGGCCCCGGTCCAGGCCGCGGAGGCGGAGGCGGCTCCTGATCGCGAAGGGAGGCCGGGCCGGCCGCAGGGGGAGGCCAAGGCCGAGGTCCAGGCGGAGGCGGCGCGCCGGCTGCTGCCCTCCGCGCTGCCCCCGCGGCCGCCCATCCGCGCCCCGGCCCGGGCGCGCCGGGGGAGGCCGCCTCGGACGCCTGCCGGGGTGAGGGGCTTCGGGGCCACCGGCCGGGCTGGCTGGAGGCGAGCCGGGGACTGACCGAGCTCTAAAGGGCCGCGGCGGCAGGAGCCGGAGCCTGAGCCGGAGCCCAAGCGGGCCACAGATAGGCTAGCGCCGAGCCCGGATCGGAGGCTCCCCGCGCCCTGCAATTAGCGGCGTGAGTAATGCGGCCGCCCCGCCCGGCCAGGCCCGGCCCCCTGCCCCCGGGCCCCCCTCCCTGCCTGCCTCCGCCCAGGGTCCCTCCCTCCGTGACGCCCCCTCCCCGCCCCGAGCCTCTGCTCCGAACCCAGTCCCGGCTCCCGGTCCCCCGCCCGCACCCGCGCCGGCACCGCCCCCAGCCTCCCCCCCGCCCCCTCGCGACGTCTTTGCGCGTGGCTCTGCCTCGCCCCCTTCACAGCCAAGGGCTGAGTTAAAGGGACCGCAGCTCCAGCGGCCCGGATCCCGGGGGGAGGGGAAGGGACATTGCACCTCGTCCCCTCTCCCCGATCCCTGCGATTACAGCCGGGCGGAGAGGGGGGGAACTCCACCTTCCCGAGACTGCTTAATGTGACCATGCCTCCCCCTCGCTGAAGGCTGTCGGGGTTTGGAAGGGCTGCTCGCTGCCCCTGCAGCCGGGAGTCGGGGGACCGTCCTGGGCAGGGTCTTGCGTGTCTGGCTCCTGCTACCTTTCTCGGTGGCTTGTCTCCCTTCCTCTGTCAGTGTGCCTGTCTCTATGTGTCTCTGTATCTGAGCTTCTGTGTCTGGCTGCAGGTCACTGTATGTCTCTTTCTCCCTGTCTCAGTATCTCTGTTTCTATCTATCTCTCCAGGTGTCTGTATATGTGGGTATCTCTGAATGTCTCTGGTCGTGTCCCTCCAAGTCTCTGTGTGACTCTGGCTCCAGGCTCTGTATTTCTTCTCATCGTCTCTTGTTTCTACGCTTTCCTGTCTCTCTGTGTCTCTGTCTCTGTCTCGATGTCTGTATTCGTATCTGTCTGTATCTCTGTGTCTCTGGTTGGGGGTATGTTTCTTACATAGGTCTCCCCCGGCTGCCTTCCTGGCATTCCATTAGAATTCCATTAGAATGGCTCTTTTGTTGTTTAGTCCTTTCTGAGTCTTCGTGACCCCGTTTGGGGTTTTCTTGGCGAAGATACTGGAGCAGTTTGCCATTTCCTTCTCCAGATCAGTTTTTACAGATAAGGAAACTGAGGCCAACTGGGTTAAGTGACTTGGCCAGGGTGACAGGACTAGTAAGTGTCTGAGGCTGGATTTGAACTCAGGAAGTTGAGTCTTCCAAACTTCAAGCCAAAGATTCTATTCAAGCTCTAAGCCTGTCCTCAACAGAGCCTGACTCTCCTATCTGTCACTTACACCCAAGCAAGGGAGGTGACCTCTGAGGTCCATTGGAGCCAGACACTGAGTGGGGGCTGACAATATTGTTACAGATTGGTAACTGATACATTGTACCTGTCCCCTGTCCTATGCCCTGGGAGCTCCAGTCTCTCTGAACTGCTCTCCCAGAAGCCAAGCAGGAAAGCTTGACATTTGGGTTAATATTTTGTTAGTCTCATGGAGAATTTTTTGGGCCCAGACCTAGGTAACTAACTGGCACAGTAGACAGAGAGCTGGGACTAAAGTCAGAAAGACCTGAGTTTAAATTTGACCTCCCACACTTATTAACTAAGAAACTGTGGGCAAGTCACTTAAACTGCCTGCTTCAGTTTCCTAAACTGTAAAATGGGAATGATAATAATAGCACCTACCTTCCTAGGTTGTTATGAAAATAAAATGGGCAAAGATTTGTAATACTGTAAAATGCATAATACTATTTGTAGCTCAGTGCCTGGAATATAGTAGATGGTTCATAAAAGCATATTTCCTCCCTCTCCCATCATGGAAACTCCCTCCACTGATGCAGATAGGCAAATCTGGCAAGTGGTCTGAATCCCAAGCGGTCCCCAGTGTCTGGAATGCATTCCTTCCTCACTTCCCTCTACTTCCTTTCAAAGAATACCTCAGAGACAACCTTGTACAGGAGGCCTTTCTTCATCCCTCTAATTATTAGTACTTTCTCCCCCTTGGAAAAAAAATTGGCGGATGACTAATAAGTTGTGTCATATGATTGTGGTGTAATACTATCATGCTGTAAGAAATGATGAGGGGAAGAAACCTGGGAAGATTTATATGAACTGATGCAAAGTGAAGTGAGCAGAACCAGGAGACCATTGCACACAGTAACAGCAACAATGTAACAATGATCACCTGTGAAAGACGTGGCTACTCTGCTCAAGAGAATGACCCATGATAATTCCAAAGGACTCATGATGAAAAATGTTATCCACCTCCAAAGAGAGAACTGAAGGAGTCTGAATACAGATTGAGGCATATTTTTTTCACTTTTAAGTTTTTCTTGCTTTTTTTTGGTGGGGGGCACTATGGCTAATGTGGAAATATGTTTTGGATGATTTCGTATATATGGTGATACCTGTTTCTTGCCTTCTCTATGGATGGAGGTGGGAGAGAATTTGGTACTGAAAATTAAAAAAAATTAAAAGAAATAAAAGCTATATATGCATCTATCTATATATACAAATATATGTGTAGATAGATAGGTAGGTAGATAGGTAGATAGATAGATAGATGATAGATGATAGATAGATGATAGATAGATAATAGATAGATGATAGATAGATATAGATATATCAATTTAAGATTTGTAAAGAGCTTTACAATTATCTCATTTTATCCTCGCAACAACCCTAGGAGGGAGGGAGGTGCTATTATTTTTATTATTATCCCCATTTTGAAGATGAGAAGATTGAGGCAGATAGAGGTCAAGTGACTTGCCTAGGGCCACACAGCTAGTAAGTGGTTCCTGACTCTTGGTCCAGTACTCTGTCCAATGCACACCAACAGCAGTTAACAACAACAATCATTATTGCTAGCATTTGACTGAACAAGTGATTTAATTTCTTATGGTCTCTAAGATTATGAATAAAAGAGAAGGTATTGACCTGCACTGGCAGAAAAAGTTTCCTCTTCTCAAAGTCTCCTATCCCCATTTTCCAGATGAACAAATGGAACCTGAGAGGTTAAATGATTTGCGCATGGTTATATAGCTAGAGATCTAAGATCTAAGAAGACCATCTAAGGTCTTCCTGACCTTAGTGTCTAGCACTCTATCCACAGGGACACCTAGGTGTCTCTGGCACCAAACTGTGCCCTAACTTTACTTACCAAAGGTGGGGGGCTGCGGGTGTGGATCGCTGCATATGTCAAACTTTTTCCATATGTTGATTAGTTTCTCTAAATTGGTCATTTTCCCTCTTTTTAATTTTTTTGTTACAAGGGAGGGCTCCCTGGAAAGGAGGGGAGAGGATGTATTGGGGAATGTAGGTAATGTAAAAAATACAAGATGTCAATAAAAAAAATTTTTAAAGAAACTACATTCTACAATTTTATCGATCTTTGCGTTTATTTATGTATACACATGTACACATCTCAGTAGAATGTAATCTCCTTGTGGGCAGGGACTCTGCCCCTTTTTATGAATGCTTAGTAAATGTTTGTTCAATTGGCTTAGAGAGTTGCTTGCCTCATAGAGAGGTTAAGTGATTTCCTGTGGTCCCCCAGAGACAGGATTTCCATCCAAATCTTCCTGCCTCTAAGGCAGGTCTCTGATCCACTTGTCAGTGGGGGAGGTTTGACTATATATAAAATCATTTTAGAATTTGGTTTCTCCATTTGCAATTTTGCTTTATGAATGGTTATTAAGTGTAGCATTAAACACACACACACACACACACACACACTTCAAGTTTGGGTGGTATTGGTATAAGTAGTACTTAGCCCTCACTAAAAATTTTGTCATTCTTAGCTCCTTTGAGCAATGCAATAATCTAAGATGATTCCAAAAGACTCCCGATGGAAAATGCTGTCTACATCCAGAGAAAGAACCATGGAGTCTGAATACAGATCAAAACATATGATTTTCTCTTTGTTTTTTTCTTTCTTGTGGTTTTTTTCTCTTCTGTTCTGATTCTTCTTTCACAACATGACTAATGTGAAAATATGTTTAATATGATTCCACATGATTAGCCTATATCAGATTGCATGCTGTCTTGTGGAAGGAGGAGGGGACGGAGGGTCAAAATTTAGGACTCAAAATCTTATAAAAGAGAGTGTTGAAAACTAAAAATAAATCAATAAAATTTTTAAAATTTTATCATTGTTCAGTTGTATCTGATTCCCTGTGACCCCATTTGGGATTTTCTCAGCAAAGTTACTGGAGTGGTTTGCCATTTCCTTCTCCAGATCATTTTACAGATGAGAAAATAAGTCAAACAGGGTAAGGGACTTGCCCAGGGTCACACAGCTACTAAGAGTCTGAGGCTAGAATTGAAGTCGGGACGATCATTCTTCCTGATTCCAAGCCCAGAACTCCATCTGATTCACCATCTAGCTGCTCCTATTCTCAGAGAGTACCTATAGTCAAATAATTCATTTCCCTGTGGTCAGTCTGCTGGCCAGTCTTCCACTCCCCACCCCCATTCCAAAGTCTTAATTTAGCTCGTCTAGTCCTCGTCTAAAAGATCCATAGAGGTCATCCCCGAGCTGTCCTGGAAGCACTCCCAGCTTGCCAGGGCCCCCACTCCGTTGGAGAATCCAGAGTTCCTTCCATGCCAGGGTGAGGGCTCAGGAGAGGTCTTTGATGGAGGAATCCCAAAATAAATTAAATAAATGTTTATTGCTATGCTGGCTGGATTTTCACTGTTTCTCTGTTAAGGTCCTAGAGATGTTTGGCCCCATCCAGGAATGTTTCAGGTGGGACTGGCCAGTTCAGTTCTTAACCTTCAGATTTTAAAGGGTATGTCTAACCCCACCCAGCACTTAGCATAGAGCCTGGCACATAGGAAGAACTTATATTTTCATTCATTCATTCCTTTACTCCTACACTCCATAGTTAGCTCCCCAGGAGGAAAAAACTGGTTCCCAGTAGTTTCCTAAGGGGAGCACCAACTTTCTCTGCCTTCAGTTCAGGACAGGGCAGCTGGTCCTTCTCTGATCATCCCAGTCTGGGGAATGAGCTTGGGCAGGGAAGCGTGAGAGGTCAGCTTGGAGACCAGAAGGCGCCGGGGCAAGCCCTGCCTCAGATGCCCACTACCTGAGAGACTCTGGCCAAATCATCTAACCTCACAGCCTCAGGCAATGCTCTAAAATCTCCAGACAGGCTTGATCTGCCTTGTAAGTATAAGTGAAACTACAGGTCCTCGAAGAAGTGATCTGTTCCCTTATGAATCAAGGATGGGACCAAATGGCTCTCTCAGGACTGCTCCTCGTGCCTGGGTGTCATCAAACTTGGTGCCAGAAGTGAGAGGAAACCAAGACTGCCATCGCACACCTGAACACAAGGGGGAAAGGCATTGCTGGAGGAGAAAATGGAAGCAGCTCCTCCCTCCCTTCCCCATCAGACCTAGGGAGACTATGGTGTGGACAAGGTCAGCAGGCTGGGTACATGGCTTGGCTGCTCTTTTTCACACTTTCTTTTTAAATCTTCGTTACAAGGGATGGCTAGATGTGAAGAGGATGGAAGGGATACACTTGGGAAAGAAGGGGATATAAGAATAAAATAAGGTTAAAAGTGGGGAGGGGAATGGAGGCAAAGTCATGTCAAAGTCAAATTTGGCCAACTTCACAATTGTGGTGATGGAAAATCCTGTGGACAAGCCAGACTGATTGAATAAATGAATATGAGTGAATAAGTGAAAAAGACATTTGTTAAGTGCTTGCTGTTGGGGATGCTGAGAGAAAGAGAGAGAGACAGACAGACAGAGACAGAGACAGACAGAGACAGGGAGAGAGAGAGAGGGATGGAGGGACAGAGACAGAGAGAGAGACAGAGATACAGAGAGAGGAGAGAGAGATACAGAGAGAGGAGAGAGAGAGAGAGACAGAGACAGACAGAGACAGAGACAGAGAGAGACTGAGACAGAAGGAAGGAAAGAGGGAGGGAGGGAGAGGAGAGAAAGAGAGACAGAGAAAGGAGAAAAGGAGGAGGAGGAAGGGAAGGATACAGAGACACAGAGACAGAAACAGAGAGACAAAGGGAGATAGAGAAATGATCTTTGCCCTTAAGGAGTTTCCACTCTAATGAGGGAAGACTACACTACACATGGGGCAGCTAGGTGGCGCCATAGTGCATAGAGTGCCAGGCCTGGATTTAGGAAAATGAGTCTTCCTGAGTTCAAATTTGACCTCAGATACTTCCTAGTTGTGTGGCCCTGGGCAAGTCACTTCACCCTGTTTGCCTCAGTTTCCTCACCTGTAAAATGAGCTGGAGAAGGAAATGGCTAACTATTCCAGGATTATTTGCCAAGGAAACCTCATGAACTGTACTGTCCATGGGGGTCACAAAGAGCCGGCCGCGACTGAATGTCTCAGCAGCAACAATCCTACACAACTAGGTGGCCAGGGAAGGGAGGTGGAAAGCTGAGGAAGAAGGCCTAGGGCTGGAACTCCAAAGATAAATGGATTAACTTCCCTAGGGACTAGGGGTCCAGCACTGTTGGGGAGGGCCCAGCCGGGGCAGAGGTCGGGAGCGGGAGGCAAGGCCACTGGCCAGTTCACACACATTCACTGGGGATAATTCGGTGTCATGGTGGCTAGAAAGTGAGGTCTGTAGTCAGGGAGACCCCGGTTCAGACTGTACCTTTGACCCTTGCTAGCCTAATGATCATAAGGAGAAGGACTAGCTGCCCTGTCCCAAGCTGAAGGCAGAGAAGGTTGGGGCTCCCCTTAGGAAACTACTGGGAACCAGTTTTTTCCTCCTAGGGGAGCTGATTATGGAGTGTAGGAATAAAGGAATGAATGAATGGATGGATGAATGAATGAAAACATAAGTTCTTCCTGTGTGCCGGGCTCTATGCTAAGTGCTGGGGTGGGGTTAGACATACCCTTTAAGGTCTGAAGGTTAAAAACTGAACCTGGGGCGACTAGGTGGTGCAGCGAATAGAGCACTGGCCTTGGAGTCAGGAGGACCTAAGTTCAAATCTGGCCTCAGAAACTTAACACTTACTAGCTGTGTGACCTTGGGCAAGTCACTTAACCCCAATTGCCCTGCCCTCCCCCTTCCAAAAAGCAAAAAAAAAACCAAAAAACCACCATTGAACCGGCCAGTCCCACCTGAAACATTCCTGGATGGGGCCAAATATCCCCAGGACCTTTACAGGAACACAGTGCTCTGAGCCTCAGTTTCCTCATTCATAAAAGGCACTAGTGATGGCTACCTAGAAAGGCTGCTTTGAGTATCCAATGAGAGCACGTAAAGACATTAAAATGGAAATTCTCAGAGGACATTTATTTTTTAAAACCATTTTCTTTTATAACACGCATAACAATATCTACATCTTTTATTTTAACATCTGTTATATTTATAACATCTATGCTTCCCATTCCTTCCCTCATCCCTATCAAAAAAAAAAAAAGAAACCCCCCCAGATCCCTCCTCGTAAGCAGGAATCATTCACCTAAATAATCCCCACACTGGCCATGCCTGAAAATGTATGTCTTGGGCAGGGACTGTTCTTGTCTTTTTTTATCTTGCCTGGCACATGGGAAATGCGTAATATATAAGCCTGTTGGATCAATTGTTGACTGCAGTATTTTATATGCTAAACTAAACAGCACTAAAATGTTTGAATGACAGCCCTTACTATCAGTCCTGGGTCTTGCTGAACTAGATATTATGGGAGATGAGGATGGTTTTGCCTAGAATTGGCAGAGAGGACCAGCTGCAGTGAAACCCAGGGTGCTTCAGCAGTAACAAGGAGTCAGAAGGTTGGGATTCAGTAACTGATTCAACCAGAGTATCACAGCTGGGAGGGACCTCAGACCCCATTGAATCCAACCCTCTTATTTTATAAATAGGGAAACTGAGTCTCTGTAAGTTGAAGTGACGATAGGGCTGGGATTCGAACCCAGGTCTTCTAAGTGCAATTGCTGCATTGAGCCACCGAGGAACAACCACCAGGATACAGAGAGCCCAGCTACGTTGTTGTTGTTCAGTCACACCTGGCAATTTCTGTCCCCATTTGGAGGGTTTTTTGGCAGAGATGCCAAGTGGTTTGCCATTTCCTTCTCCAGCTCATTTTTACAAATCAGGAAACTGAGGCCAACAGAGTTAAGTGACTTGCCCAGGGTTACACAGCTAGGAAGTGTCTGAGGCTGGGTTTGAACTCAGGAAAATGAGTTTTTCTGTCTCAGGGGTCTAACACTCTGTTATGCACTATGGTGCCACCTAGTGGCCCAGCTTCAGGCTCTGCAAGACTAACAGAGGCCCTGAGTGGTGGAGGTGGGGACAGCCCTGTCCTCATTCAGGTAACCTTTGTCTGCTCAATGTCTGCTCAAGGTTATGAGTACAAGACGTTGCAGGCTCTGGCAGCCCTGGGGACTCCAGAGGGCCATGAGAGGGGGACAGCAAGATGTAGCTCTGTTCAAGGGGACCTCTATTCCCACATCCTGCTTAAAGGGCAGCTAGGTGGCCAGATCTGGAATCAAGAAGACCGGTGTTCAGATCCTGCCTCAGGCACTTACTAGCTATGGGATCCTAGGGAAGTCAATTTGACTACTGTCTGCCTCAGTTTCTTCATCTGTAAAATGGAGATAAAAAATAACATCTATCCCCTATGATTGTTTTTTTGTTGGGGGGGGGTTGGGAGGGTTGGAGGGTTTTTTTGAGGCAGTCAGGGTTAAGTGACTTGCCCAAGGTCACACAGCTAATAAGTAAGTGTCAGATGTCTGAGGCCAGATTTGAACTCAGGTCTTCCTGACTCCAGGGCTGGTGCTCTAAGGTTTTTGCAAAATGAAAATGAAGTAATAATTTTATTGTTCTTTGTTTTTGTATTGTATGTTGTATTTATTATTATTATTTTATTTATTATTAAATGACAATGTAAAATGAAATGATAATTTTAAAGTGCTACGTAAGATAAATGCTAGCTATTATCACTACAAACTTCCCGTTATCCACAACCTCTGGCTGGCTCCCGGGCATCCGCCACTGAGTGCTGGTAGAACCCTTATGGTCCAGGAATAAAATAGACTATCACCGAGCTAAGGAATAATGAATGGGGAGAATGCAGAGAAACATAAGAAGACTTTGATTACATGAACTGATGCAGATTTAAGAAAGGAGAGCCTGGAAAAGAAGAGGGGTGAGGGAAGGTGCCCCACGGATCCCTGGTGGGGATGGACCTGTGCCCAAGTCCCTTCTAGGGTACACAATGACTACAACAATGTAAGCAGAAAGAACCAAAAAGAAAAGAAACCCAACTCCATTTAATTGAAGAAACTCAACTCCACCAATCAATTTAATATTAAACACATACAATATGCCAGGCACTGGGACTGCCTTAGGCTCTGAGGGTCCAAATCCAAAGAATGAAACAATAAGGAAATTTATAAGTACACAGAGTATAAATATAAAGTGAATAAATACAAATAAATATGAAAAAATGTATCTTCCTCTATCTATTGGGGAAGTGGGGGCCTATGGGTGTGGAACACTGCATATGTGGTCAGACTCAGTTAATGTGTTGGTTAGTTTCATAGCACTGCCTTTCTGTTCCTTTTTTCTTTTCTGTTTGTTGTCATGAAGTCTGCTACTTGGGAGAGGTAAAGGGAAAAGCAGAGATATATTTGGAAATGAAGATGATATTTTAAAAATTCATTTTTTAAAGTCAGAACCCCTTAGCCCTTCCTCCCCCCCAGTGACGCAGAGCACACCCCGCTCTGGGCTCTGGCCAGTGAGAGGGTCCCCCCTCTTTAAGCACCAGCCCTGGGGGTTTGGAGCTCTGGCCACTAGAGGGAGACAGGAGAGGTGGAAATGGAGCTTCAGTAGGAGAGAGAGAAGCAAGAGGATTCCAACCTCTTAGTTGGAACCAGCCTGCCCAGAATGGCAGACAAAGGAGTCTAGATTTGAACCCATAACCAGGGTCTTTGAGGGGGACCACAGATCCTTAGGAAAAGTGATGTCATAGATCAAAGAAGCCCAGAAATGAGAGCTGGAAGGTCCATTTCCTAGTAACTAATCTGTTTTACAAATGGGGAAACTGAGGCCTTGAGTGGTGGAGGTGACTCCAGCTAGGATCACACAGGGTCCAAACCCTCCAGATTCATCATCCTTTAGAATGGACTGTTCACTCAATAAATCAACCAACCTGCTTTTAAGCAACTGTTATATGCCACGTCCCCATCAGACACTGGGGGTACAAAAACAAAAGGGAAAAATGAAACAAAGGCTCCTTGCCCTCCCCCTTGGTTCCCCTGCCTATGACCCTCCCCATACACACGCACCAAGAACTTCTTGGTTTTGGGGGCCTTCCAACCCCAGGAACTCTGCAGCCTGAAGGAAAAAAGTACTGTAAACAGCAAAACCTCAGAAACTCTTGCTGCCCACGTCACCAGTCTGTCCTCCAAAGCCAGCAGCCCAGAATCTCAGATGCCAGAAATTCAGGAGAATGGGAATGAAGAGGCCCAGCAACTTCAAAAACTCAGGAGTCCAAAGGCCTAGAGATGCAGAGATTTGGGATCCAGGCCCCCTAGGTATCTGAGAGCCCAGAGACCTGGGAATCTGAGGTCCCAGAGATCCAGTAACTCAGGAGCCCAGAGAGAGGCTCAGGGCTCCAGTGACTCAGGAGAGGAGGAATTCAGATACCCAAAAGCATTTGGCGCCAGGAACAAGAGACTCACAAGTCTGAGGAAATCTAAAGGCAAAGGATTCCATATCTAGACAGACTCAGATACTCACGAACCCAGAGACCTGGGAGCTCAGAAGACCAGGAGCCCAAAGATCTGGGAGCCCAGAGGCCAGAAGCAACATAATAACTCAGGACTCCTGAGACCCAGGGGCTCAGAAATCCAGGATCCAGGGCCCTGAGCACCCAAGGGTCCAGGAGCTGAAGGAATACAGTTGGTCTCAACCACTGGGGGAGCCTGGCATTGTAGCTCCTTCTCCTCCTGACCCCATTAGCTGTCTGAGATAGGAAAAGATGGTACCAGGTCATGGACCTTGAGGGCTTTCTGCCTCCTCTAGGGCCTGGACTGTTGGCACCTCCCACAAACCAATCACATACATTTCTAAGCAGCCAGCTCGGAGCTAATTAGGGTGGGTGGGTGGGGGTTCAGGGCACTTTTGCTAGCCCCAAAGGCCCTATAGGATGGGAGTGGGGGATGGTTGGCCAACCCAATCCAACAAGTGATTGTGAAGTGTCTATATGTGCTGGGCACTGGGGACAGAAGCTGAAAAACGGCCCTTGTCCCCAACGGTCCCTGAAACCTTCCTGTCCTCCTTGGTCCTCCAGCATTCCTCCTTTTTCTTTCCAGTCTTTCTCATGATGACTGTCAGTCTATCAAGCCTTAAATCTGGGCACAAGACACTTAACTTGGCATTCAAGCGCTTCCTGACTCCAACTTAACCTATGTAAGCCTTAATGCTTTTCCTTTCTTCAAATGCCACCTCATCTTCCCTTCTCCTACCCCCAACACTCTCACCCACCCACGCAGCTCTTTCTCCTACGATTAATCTTCCTGCTTTAAAAATCTCACTCAAGAACAGCCTGAAAGGAAAGGTTGTTAAAATCTGCATGTGGACCTAGAAAGAGAAGCGAGCTGGGTCGTGTTCTTTGGAGAGCTTGGAAATGCAGAAAAGGCGGATGGGGATGAGACAGCTGGGGAGGAGGAGGAGGAATGGGAAGTGGTACAGAGCCAGATGTAGAGCCAGGTGGATCCTCTTCATCATAGGCGTGGTGGCAGCTCCCAGTAGGGATGGAGGTCCAAGATGGCGGCCCCAGAAGGGAGGCACTGCCATGGCTTAAAGCTGCGTCACTGGCTTTCAAAGGCAACGCTGAGAGAGAGAGGCTAAGACCACAGGTATCTTTGGTCTTTATTGTCTCCATTGTTATGAAGTAGATGAAAAATATACAGGAAGATGTACCGGAAGGATGAGTGAATGACCACAGGGTCGGTGGAGTCCAATTCAGGGTAGCGTCGAGGCCGACGGCTCAAAGGAAACCTGTCCCTACCTGAGCCACCCTGGGCATGGTCAGGAGTGGAAGCCAACCGAGACACCCAATACCGGCTGGCAGGAATTCCAATTGGGAGCTGAGGATGGTGCATGGGGGGAGGTCAGGGGCAGGAGGAGGATGGAGATGGGGTGGGGAAGGCCTGGTTTTCTTCAAGACTCAGCCTAAGTAGCCCCTTCTGCAGGAGGCCTTTCCCTGGTCTCAAGGGGTGGCTAGTGCCTCCTATCCAAGGTTGCCATGTCTCCGCTTTGTGTATATCCTGTAAATAACTAAAAACGTGCGTGTATCCTCCCTTAGAGTGTAAGTCCTTGAGGGCAGTCAGTCAACAAAGATTTGTGAAGTTCCTGTTATATACCAGGAGTCATGCCAAGTGTGAGAAAACAAAACACAAACCATAGTTCCTGCTCTCAAGGAGCTCACAATCCAATGGAGAGACTTTTGTATATCATCCCCAGAGCCAAGCACAGTGCCCAGCACCAGGAGGTGCTTATAACTGTTTGTGGGTTGGTAAGAGCCCAGCTCAAGCCATCTCCGATTCTCTTTGGAATCCCAGGGACGGCTCCCCACCTTGAGTACCAGACTGACAGAGCTGGGGGCGGGGGTGGCCGCGGGGCCATCAGACGTCGATTCTGAGTTCTCTGGACACTTCCCACCTGACAAAGTGTGCCCTCTCCTCTCCTAGCCATCTGTGACTAGGTGGTGGTGGGGAGTGCCTGTGGCCTGGAGGCCACACATGGCCCTCTAGATCCTCAAATGCAGCCAACAGAAATGTGAAGTTTGGATTCAGTCAAAGGACTGCACTTGAGGACCTAGAGGGTCCCATGTGGCCTCCAGGCTACAGGTTCCCTACCCCTGGATGAGGACTTTGGAGAAAAAGAGCATGATCTATGACTGACCACTCCAAATGGAGTTGGGGTGATACGGAAAACTCCCAGACACCAAGTAATAACAGAAAAATCCATGTAACTCAGACAGAGCGCAGCTAGCCAGGCCCTCATGATCACACAATGCACCTGTGTGGGATAAACAACAGTGTACATCACTCCTGACTGGCACAGACTGGTCCAGTAGGGAATCAGCCTGTCCTTAGCTGCCACCGACCAATATGGGGGTTGGGGGAACGGATAATCAGAGGTTAATTTTGCCGCCAATAGCCCCCAAAGTGTATATAACAGTCGGATCATTGAGCGTTGCCTACATTGGGTTGCTGAGGGATTTCTGGGGCTGGGATGAGGGCACTGGGGGAGGAGGCTGCCCTCCAGGGTCTGTCTGCCCGTAGCTAGGCCATTCTACTCCCTTCTGGGTTACAAGGACCAGCATCTGTGATGGGGGACGGGAGAAAAATTTCCACAGCCCAATTAACCAAAATCAATTCTGAATCCTCCCTCTGGGAGGGTCCCCACTCAGCCCTTCTTCCCCTCTGCTGCCATCCTCTCCCATCCACCAGCCGGTGTCCCCAGAGGACACCTTCCCAACAGACTCTTCCTGAAACACAAATTAGCAGAGATTTCCAAACCAGGAAAATTAAGATTGTGAGTTTCTCCCCATGTTACTTTCTTCTCCCCTCCCTATGACACTCAGCATCCGTTTAGCCCCTTCCTTCTTTCCTCTCCCCTAATTTCCTTCCTAAGTCAAATCCCTAGGAGTCCTGTCAATGAAGTTTTCCCCCGAGGCTTCCTACGGAGCTCAGTTCCACTTGGCAGGACAGCCAAATCTTCCGTCTCCAATTATAGAATGCCACCCCTTCGGGATAAGCAGAGCCAATGCTACGGAAATGAGGGCTTGTGTACAATCCCAGGAGGGGAGGAGGAAAAGAACTCCAGTTTGGGGGTCAGGGTATAGTTGGCCAGAGAGAGTCTAGGGCTGGAGAACACCAGGTCCTGCTCCAGCAACCAGCGCCAAGGCCAGAGGGAAAAGAGGGCTTAGAGTGTGGAGCTGGCATGATACGGCCTAGGCACGGGCTGCTGGCAGGGGTGGAGGAAGTAGCTTAAAACAGGCGGAGAGTGGTTCAGGAGGCCAACCTTAGCCTGGGTCCCGGCATTGAATTTTCAGCTTGTAGAGAGTGGAGGGGCATAGAGAGAGCCCTCTGTTCCCAACTCACAAAGCACCAGCCAGGCATGTCCTGTGTGCCTTAGTCCATTAGTGGGAAGGGTGAGCCGGGTACGGGGGCAAAGGACCCCAGAGGAGACACTGTCCTGAGAGATCCAGGGGGCAGGGGAGGCTTTGACCTTGGGCATAGAGGGAGGGTCCAGCCCTGAGCCTCTGGGCCTGAGAGAAAGGTGGGATGTAGACAGTCTAGCACAAATGGGCTTCTCACCCCCAAACTCACCCCAGCCTGGTGGTCAACATCCAATCAAACCCCAAAGAAAGCGGGACCTGCCGCAGGGGTGGGCTAGACCAGATGGAAGTTCTGAATGAGTGGGAGGAGGTCATGATGGGAACAGGGGCAGTGGGGGCAGAGTTGGGAAGGGGGAATCTTCTGAGGATGGGGCTGACGCCAGAGTCTTCATTTACAATATTCCTTCCGGAACTCTAGACATCAAAGGAGGGAAGAAAAAAGGGAGGATTAGTTCCAGCCAGAGTCTGGGGACCAGAGACAAGGGCTGGCCTCCATTTTCACCAGCAACAAAGCAATTACGTGTGTGTGCATGCATGCATGCATATGTATATTATGATTTTATGTATTTTATAATACTATATACGTACATATATCCAATCACACAGGGCTTCAAAATTTTTAATGCATACATCAGCTCATTTGAGCATCACAAGACCCTGGGAGGTTGGTGCAATTTTTGGCCCCATTTCTCTGGCGAAAAACTGAGGCTCATGGAGATGTAAAGAGATCAAGGAATTTGCTGAAGGTCACCCTCCTGTAAGTAGCCAAGGTGGTTGGACTCCAGGTCCAGAGCTCAAAGCAGAGAGCACACCTCCTCGGGCTCACAGAGCATCCGCTGGGGTACACCCCGCTGTGGGGAGCCCAGAGCAGAGCCAGGGCAGAGGACCCCAGAGAAGGTGCTGCCCTGGCTGGGGTGTATCTACCCCGCTGTGGGGAGCCCAGAGCAGAGCCAGGGCAGAGGACCCCAGAGAAGGTGCTGCCCTGCCTTGTGATGTGATGGAAAGAATGCCGGCTATGGGGCCTCAGGCCTGGGTTCAGATCCTGACTCGGGTCAATAATAAACACGAGCATTTCTAGGGCACTTTAGGCTTTACAAGTAACATCTCACTTGATCCTCCACAATCCTGGAAGGTAGCTACTACCGTTACCCCCATTTTATGGATGAAGAAACTGAAGCAAATTGAGGATAAGTGACTCACCCAGGATCATACAGCTATATGAGGCAGGATTTGAACTCAGTTCTTCCTGAAAGCAGACTAAGTGCTCTAACCACTGTACCACCTCAGTTTGCTACTTTCTGCCTTTGTGACTATAACTGAGTCTTTCTGATACTATTTTTTCCTCTGTAAAATGCGGAGCTTGGATCCCATTCTACCTCTCCCTCAGATTCTGAGGTCCAGGCCACATTCTACCCAGGTCTGAACCTTCCCTGCCCCCCAGGGAGGTCTCAGGGCACCTTTGCCCCCATACTCTGATTCCCTTTCCCACCAATGGACCAACACACCTAAGACATGCCCTGACCGCTTCCTCATGAGACAGGACAGAGGGGTTCCCTGATCTTGGCTTCCCCCTCCACACAGACACACCAAAGTCTCTCACCTCTGTCTAAGTCAATATTTTTGGCTATGGCCCCTAAAGCCAGATCCACTCGCTCCTTCAGGATGTTGTTTTTATAATCTAGGAGGGAAGAGGAAGAGAGCTGTAAGAGCTGTAAGCAGCTTCCCCTACCCTAGGAAATGATGGGGGACAGCCCTATCCATGGACAGTGGCTGTGCCTATGGCACCTAAGCTCTGGGATAAAGATGCAAATACCCTTATTAGCATCTCCACAGAATCAATACATATCTCAGTTTCCCCTCTCCCTCTAGGGTAACATGTTCCCCCTTCCCTTACCCAGCCTGATGTCCTCATTCCTAAACTGAGACAAGTCAGCTGAATCTACTGAAAATTCCTTCAGATTAACATCTTTCCTGGAAAGGGAAGGAGTAAAAATCAGTTAGAAACTGGGGCAGCAGGGATGGGGCTGGGGGTGCAGAGAGGGAGAAAGAGGACTGGGGGATCCCCAGAGTTCCCTGGTGGCATCAGGGGCCATGGAGGAAGAGGGCTGGGTCACACTCACCCGCCTGACTTCTTCACATCATATGCATGGCCTGGGGAAGTAAGACACAGGGGAAGGGTTAGATCATTCCCCAGCCCCAGTCCTGCCATCTCCCGTCCCAATCTCGCAGACCTTGGGCCTTATGGGGGAGAATTGGGGCTCTCTGGTCTGTATGTCCAAGTAAGCTCGTGTGTGTCCTCCTCTGCCCAGGAAGGTCTTTCTCTTCTGTTCCAGCTCGGGCCCATGGCTTCCCCTCCTTGATTTGACCCAGGGGAAGGCTCTGAAGTATGCAGAGTGGGGAAGGGGAAGATGAGGCAGGCAGGGGAGGCTTGGGAGACCCCAGGAGCTTACCTCTCTGCCGCCGCCAATGGCGAGTGGCGAGGACCACAGTGACAAGGAGAAGAATGAAGAGGAGAGGGGTAACCAGCAGATAGCCCAGCTGCTGGAAGAAGTGGGCCCGGCTTTCGGGGATGATGACATTGATGACATTGTGGCCGTGGACCACTGGGGGATCTGCAAGAGAAGCCCCAGGAGTCAGGGATCCCAGGCCAGAACATGGGACTCAGAGCACCCAACCCTGAACCCAGAACTCTGAATAGGTCGGTGAGGCCTACAAGTTAGAACTCAGAACTCAAAAGATAAAGCTTGGAGCCCAGAACTCAGGATTCACAACCTAGAACTTGGAGCCTGGAACTTGGAACCCAGAACTTGGAGCCCAGAACTCAGCCTAAATTTTAACCCAGAACTTGGAGCCCGGAACTTGGAATTCAGAACCCAGAACTTAGAATCATTATAGTATTATTGCTTTAGAGCCAGTAGGGGCTTTATAGGTTGTCCAGTGTAACATTCCTCGTTTTGCAGAGAAGGAAACTGAGGCCTTGTCTCTCTGTGGCTCCATCCCCAGCTGCCTCAGAAGGTGTAGAGGACACAACATAGCCCCCCCTCACCCCAAATCTCCACCATCCCCAGTCTTGGCCCTTGAAGGGACAATGCCAGTCACTATACTCTCTCATAAAAACTGCCTTTTGCCACACCCCACCCCTGTGAATTTGGGGGAGGGAAGTCTCCCCCTCCCTTCCCAACTCCCCCATTTTACTCTGATTTCAGAATGACCTTTATGTGAGAAGCAAATATGGAGTGAATGCCAAATGTCACTGGCTGGGGATGTGGAAGGAAGGCAGAGAAGGAGCGGGGGAGGAGAGAAAGAAGGGGGAGAAAGGGAGGGGCTGGCTTTGTTTTTTCTGGGACATGCACCTGGAGCCAGCCAGGCCAGGTTCTTGCCAATGGAAAAACTGGGCTGTTCCCCAGACCTGCGGGGCCACTCCCCAGCACCAGCCCGCCAGGAGCCAGCCTTCCTCTACCAGCAAAACTTAAAATCCCAGGATTCAGAGCTGGGAGGAAGCGAAGAGACTGCCCAGTTCAACCCCCTCACTTTCTAGAGGAGGAAAGAGCCTGGGAGAAGGCAGTGATTTGCCCACCGCCCCCACAGTACCAAGGGTCTGAGCTGCCTCCCAATTCAGGGCTCTCTCTACTGCCCTGTGCCCCCAGTGGATGCCCTCCCGAGCTGCTGGAGGCCAGGCTGGACCAGAATATGGCACACATAGAATGCTTGAACATCTGTAAAGCACTTTGTGTACACCATCTCATTAAAACTCACACTGTGCTATGATTATCCCCACTTTAGAGATGAAGAAATTGAATCTCAGAGATAGTGAGTGACCTGTTTAGTCTTGGAGGTGAGATTTTAATCAAATCGAAGAATCACAGGTCCTCTCATTCCAGAGACACACTGCCTTCACAGGAAGGTGGAGTGTCCAGGGACTCAGGCCAGAGTTTCTCCCCCACTAACCATTGTCCCCCTCAAGGTCTGACTCCCGGAGACCACGTACCAGCAGGGGAAGGGTTTCGGCTCTGGCTGCTACGGTTGCTTGGGGTGTCATCAGGCACCAGGGGAGGGCGGCGGGGTTCAGGGGGGGGCTCTGAGACAGCCAGGTGGAAGATGCGCCTCTCATGGAGTCCACAGTAGTGATGGTGCAGGTGACAAGAATAGGTGCCTTCATCTGCCAACTCCAAGGGGTCAATGCTCAGGGAGAAGTCCCCTTGGGCAAAAGCGTCTGTGCTGACCTCCATTCTCCCGTGCAGAAAGGGGGGACCATAGGCACGCCGCTCACCAGAGGCATACAGGTCCAGAAGGCGGTCAGCACGGTCGTGAGGGACACCCGGAGGCTGGCGGTCCCAATGGACCACCTGCTGCTCCTCCTCCAGGTGCCGTTCAGTCCATATCTGGGCTCTGTTCACACAGGTCAGCAGGGCTGGGGAACCTCTCTCTACCACCAGGACTTCTTTCTCACCATCCCAGTGGGCACCAGCTGCAAAGGCTGGGAGAGGGTGCAGAAGAGGATAAATAAGGTCAGTGTCAGGGGTCATGGGGGTCATGGGGGGTCATTGAGGTCATTGGGATCATGGAGGTCATGTGGTCACATGGGGTTATTTGGATCATGGAGACTGTAGGGGTAATTGAGATCATGGAGGTCATAGGAGTCATTGGCATCCTGGAGGCCATGGGAGTCATAGGGGCCACAGGGGTCACTCTGGAGAGCTAGGTTAGTGAGGTGTTACCCACTTTCTGGCTATGATCAAGAGGCCAGGGCCTGAGGACAGCAGCAGGGCAGTGTCAAGAGAGGAGCAACAAGCAAGTTTCTGGGGGGCCAGGGAGACTCACGGTCATCGGTGACCTGCAGGCGAATGGCGAGGGTCTCATAGAGATGGCAGTAATGATGGTGAAGGTTACATGTGTACAAGCCTTCGTCCTGCTCCTCCACAGCTGCCGAGTCCAGAGACAAGAGACAGGAGGTAAGAGGCGAGGGATGAGGGACAGGGCCAGGGCCAGAGACCCAGGCAGAACTTTCCCTTCCACATCTCCACCCTCCAGCCCCACAGAATCTGGGCCCCTTACCCAGGGCCCACCCCCAGCCAGCCCATTTCCTGGGGCTACCCTCACCCCATCTTTCTTACAGTGGATGATCAGAGAGAAATTGCCGTCCTGGAAAGCTGTGGGAGCTAAGAGAAGGCGACCCCGGTCCCTGTCCATGTAGACGCGCTGTTCTCCGGCAGAATACATGTCCAGGAGTCGGCGTGCAGGGACACCGGGGCCTCCACTCAGATCCCAGTGGACCACTCGCTGCCGGTCACGGAGCCGGTCCCGAGTCCACACCATGCGTGGGCTTTGACAGCGAAGCAAAGCTCGGGCCCCCGCAGGCTGGTTCAGGGTGGCTTCTGACACCACTGTGCTACCCCCTGACCCTGGGGGCGCAGCTGTGGGGGGAGGGGAGAGAGAGTCAACAGGACTGAGGAGGGGTTAGCGGGGGATACTCTGGGAAATCAAGGGATCGTGAGAGGGTACAATGGGCTCAGAGAGCATCAGGAGAGGGGCCAAGGGACCCTGGGGGAAGGAGGCTGGTGGGAAGTTGGAGTCCCCCATAAAGATTGACGGGGTACATCTCAGCAGGACTATGGCAGCTGAGGAAGCTCGGGGGATGTCTTGGGGCAGAAACCTGTGTGCCTGTGGGGAGCGGCTCACTCACCTGAGAACGAGTGGATGCTGCAGCCTAGAAGGAAGAAAGGGGAGAATCATGGCATGAGGGAAGGGCAGTGGCAAGGCTGAACAGCCCCCTTCCCTTATCTGGGCACCTCTGGGGTCACAGGGTCCCACATTCTCTTCCTTAAGTGGCCTCAGGCCCAGGCCAGAGGAGAAGAAAAATGTGCCAAATCAGCAGGATATAATGAAGCTATTGGCCAGACTTCCTTCCCCATTCTAGAGGCAAACCATCCCAGGCTCCCTTTTCCCCAATTTTGACTCAGGCTGGAATCCAGCCTCCAACCAAACTACTTCTTTCCCCTCCAAATCTACCCACTCCCCCAAACTTGCCCCATTAACCAAACCTGTCTCATCAACCCCTTTCCTTCCCCCAAATCTACCCCATCCCTCAAACCTATTCCACCCCCTAAACCTGCATGCTTTTCCCAAAACCCTCCCCTTTCCCAAAACCTGCCTCAACCTCTAAACCTTCTTTCCCCTCCAAAATCTACCACTCTTTCCAACCCCCTTCCCCCAGACCTGTTCCCCACTCCTAAACCTGCCTTCCCTACATCTGTCCATCCCCTAAAGCCATCCCTTTCCTCCAAGTCACCCCTCCTCCAAACTGGTCCTCTTTGCCAGATCTGTCCCACCCCCCAAATCTTCCTCTTTTCTATCCCCCAAATCCCTTGTTTTTCAACAGCCCCCCAAAGTATCCTTCCTCCAAGCTTTCCTCTTTGCCCTCAAAACATGCCCAGATTCTCCCAAACTCTATCATGTCCCCCCACTCCAATCCTTGTCCTTGAGAAGGATGGGTCTGACTCCTTCCAGACATACACCTAAGGGGAATTGGGCAGTGGGAGCGTTAGGGTCTCCTCTTGATGTTTGGGGCAGCTCAGAGGGGCCATTCCTGGCACCCCTCAACTCCTATATCCACAGCCCTGGGAGGTGGGGGTGGGGGGAGAAAAGAAGACTGCACAGTCTCTCACCGCACCCACTCCCATCCACAGCCCCTCCAGTGGCAGAGAAATCCTTGCTAAGTAAATTTTTGTATTCTGACATGCACGTTTCACATTCCACTAGGTTCCAGACTCCTATGGACTCCAGTCCCCAGCCAACTCTGGGAGGGGAACAGATAAGGTCATTGCCTGTCTCTGGGGGTTGGGGGGAAGAGAAAAGGGGAGGTAACCTCCTCCCCAGCCTTCTCCCTGATCCCCAGCCCTCAGAAAATCTGGACCCCCTTCCCCCAAAGAGACCCCATCAGGGTCACCCAAGGACACACTGAGCTCAGGACCGCCCTCCTTTGCCCCCTCCCCCAGCATCCCAGTCCTGGCCTGAATGACTAGCACTTACTCTGAAGAAGCAGGAGATGCCAGAGGAGGGCTTTTCTGGGTAACTGCTCCATGTCGGCTCAGTCCCTGCCTGGTCTGCCCTGGCTGCCTCTCTGCCTGGCCCTGGCGCCCTAGCTCTGACTCTGCCGATCTCTTGGTCTCCGTTTCTCCTTCTCTCTGTGTCTCTCCGTCTCTTTGTCTCTCTCTCTCTCTCTCTCTCTCTCTCTCTCTCTCTCTCTCTCTCTGTTTCTCTCTCTCTCTCTCTTCCCTTGAAAAACAAGTTAAGACAGAGTTGTTCTCTGCCCCCACCCCTGGCCTGGCTATGACATCATTGAGCCCGCCTGGAGCTGGGCCCTGGGTCGGACAGACAGACCTGGCCCTGGCCTGCTCCTCCTTGAACTCCTGGCTCCCCTTCTCCCAGGGGCTGCTGGGCTCCTCAGTCTCCCCCTCCCAATTCACAGGAGGGAGGAAGTGGGAGAGGGCGGGGGCTTGGAGATTTCCCCCCAGCTCCTCCTCCTCCCCTCAGCCCAGCTCCTCCTCCTCCTCCTCCTCCTCCTCCTCCTCCAGCTGCTGGAAGACAGGGAACCCAAGCAAGGTCCAGTAGTCTCCTTACCCCAGCCCAGCCTGAAAGGAAAAGCCTCCCCATCTTCTCCCTCCCAACCCCCATGGGAGAGAACCCAGAGGTCCCACTGGAGGGGACCCAACTGCTCTTGATGTACCACGTCCTCCATGAGAGGAGACTTGCTTCTGATTTTTAAGCACCAGTCCCCCCCATCCAAGGGGACCCCAACTCTGATCTCTAAGCACTGGTCCCTACATCAGAGGGAGCCAGCTGAATACTAGACCACAGGCCCTCTATCAAAGACCCTAAACTCTGATTTCCACATGGTAGCCTCACCATGCCAAGGCACCCCAGCTCTGATCTCTGGGTGCCAGCCAGCCTTTCCACCCAAGAGGATGCCAACTCTGATCTCTGAGTAACAACCCCTTCCTTCTTCACTCATTCAGATTCAAGTCATTTTGTGTGTCTTTAGAGAATAAGACTCTGACAACTGAGATTTGGGGAACCAACACTCTCCTCTCTCCTCATGGATCTGTTTCCAAACTTGTGTCTCTAAGGAGGGAACCTTCAGAATTTGGGAAGAGATCACGACCCCCTCCCCACCAAACACCCACACGACTCACCTCCGGTTCAGCCCCCACCTCATCTAGTCCACGAGGCAGAATCAGAGCCTCAGCATTGAGCAGGCCTACCCCCAACCTGGTCAGAACAAAGCTTCCTTCCCATTGCTACCATTAACCCGCAGCACCCCATAACTCTCAGGCTGGGGATGGTCCTGCCTTAACCATAATCCCTCTTGGTGCCACACTTTCAGTGAAGATGGAAAGTGACTACCATTCCCAAGTGAGTGCCTGAGCAGCCCGATCCTCTCCATGGACACCCCACAGCCCCCACCTATGAGAGATGAGGGATTATTGGAGGAAGTGCCAACCAGATGGAAACAGGCAAGGGGCTGGTCAGCTGGGACCTCTACCCAACCGAAAGGGACTCAGTGAGACTCCTTGCTCCTAGCCCCTGACTCGGCCAGGAATGAGGAAAAGAGCAAGAAAGTTCAAAGCCAATTATTCCTCAACTCCCAACTCCAATTCTGGGATGGAGGTCTATAGGGAAAGACAGAGAAAGTGAACTTCTTCAGTTTAAGGAAGAGACAGTTCTCAGAAAGCACCAGCCTAAGGAATACAGTCCTGCCCTCAGTCAAGAGACTCCCATTCTGAAATGAGAGCTAGTCCCTGTTCCTTGTTCCCATTGGGCCCCCAGTTTAAGCGGAGACATAGTCCCTGACATCAGGGAACCCATAGTTTAAGGGGAGACATAGTCCTCGACCTCAGGGAACCCCTAATTTAAGGGGAGACATAGTCCCTGACCTTGGAGAACCCTCAGTTTAAAGGGGAGCTCCAGCCTGAGGGGAGAGATATAGCTTTGCCCTTTGGGAACCCCTATTCTGAAAGGCAATCCCTGACCTCAAGGACCTCCCAGTCTAAGGGGGAAATGGCCCCAGCCTTCTTGGAGCCCCAGGTTTGAGGGGAAAGGCAGGACACACACATTTGAAGCTTTGGGAAACCTTACCAAGGGCTGTGTAAACAAATGGGAAATCATAGAGCCCAGCTGGTTCCCTTCTAGTTAAACTAAACCTCAAAAAAAAAACCCCACCCCCCAAACAACCACAAAAAATCCTTGGTGCATTTTTTAGGTTGCCCATTTGGGTTGAATTAACTCTGAGCCGCCCGTAGCAGCAGATGGCCCGGGCCCACTAGGGACGGGCAGTATGTCATGTCCTGGATGGCCAGACCTGGCCCACCCCCCAACCCCATCACCATAATAGGTCTGGCCCAGGACTAGAAATGGGGGTGAGGGGAGCAGCTGTTTGGGACTTCCTCCCTAAGCTCTGGCTCATTTAGCTACAACAGGAGTGACTTAGGGCAGATTGGAGAGGGAACTTCCCAGCTGCCAAGGGCATGGAAGACTCCCTCCTCCCGACTTCAGAATAATCCTTACTGCCCGGCTCTCTCTGATGGCTCTGCCAGACACGTTAGGGTCACAAGATTAAGAGTTAGAAGGACCTTCGAGGTTATCTGGGACAACCCTTTTCATTTTTCAGGTGAGGAAACTGAGGCCCAAGAACAGAAATGACCTGGCCAGGGAATCCAAACCTTTGGAGGACAAATCCTGCTTGCCTTCCAATGACTCAGGGGACTGATTGCCCAGAGTGGATAGGCTGGCAGGATTTGAGGAGGTCAGGCAAAGAGCTCCCTCACCCAAAATGGGTTGTAAACTCAGTGACTCCATTCTCTCCCCCCTTCCCAGCCTTCTTTCACTTCCTCCTCCCCTTTCCCTTTTCAGAAAAACAAGCTTGAGTCGGGGTTGCCATCCCACCCCCTTCCTGGACAGCTTCTTGTTTTTATAGCTGGCTACATTAACAGCGTTTCTCTTTCTGTGTCTCCCTCTGTCTGTCTGTCTCCCCCTTCTCTCCCTCAGTGAGTAGGGCGTGGGGACGAGAGAACCCTCCATCTCTCTCTTTCCCTTTGTTAGTGACTTTCTCTCTCTCCAATTCTTTCCATCATTTCTGTCCTTCATGTTTGTCACCCTCTATCCATAATGCTGGCTCTTGTCAAATCTCCTCCTTTTTGTCTCTGCCTTTCCGTTCTTCTCTCCATTTCTCTGTTCCTCTCCCTGTCTCTCCCCCCCCCTTCCTCCTCTGTCCCTCTCTCTATCTATCTATCTCTCTCTCTCTGTCTCTCTCCTTCTCTCTCCCTCTCTCCCTCTCTGTCTCTCTCCTCTCTGTCTCTCTCTCTGTCTCAAAACCTCTATCTGTCTCTCTATCTGCTTGGGACTCTCTCCATCTCTGTCTCTATTTCTCTTGGTGTACCTTTCTCTCCACATCTCTATCTATCTCTTGGCCTCCATATCTCTCTCCATCTCTCTGTCTCTCCCTCTGTTTCCTTCTCCGTGTCTCTGTGTCTTCCTCCCACCTCCTTCCTTCTCTGCATGTTTTGAAAGGAAAGATGAATTCCAGATTTGGTCTGGGACATGGGCCAGAAGAGGGGAGGAGAGGGTGACCTGCAGCAGCTGAGGAGGCGATCTCAGGCCTGGGAAATAGCCTTAAACAGGGATTAGAAGCTGTTTCCTCTAGAACTGGGGTGCCAAGCTGTCAACAATAAGCTGAGGGTGGGAAAGACAGGCATTCTCAGGTGCACAACCAGGACCTGTCCTGGTCCCACACTGGCCAGAAAGGGGGAGGTAGATCCTGTGGGAGGGGAAAGGAGATGGAAAGTCTGGATGGGAGCCACTGAGGGGCTGGGCGTGAGGCAGGCTCAGCAGGATTGGGGTTAGAAGGACCTGCCCCCCCAGGCTCCTGTATCCTGAGATCTAAGGAACGCCTTAGCTTTATTCCTAGCTAATATCAGTCCCTGCCTCCTGAAGGCCCACTTGAAAGCCCTCCTGCTGCAAAACCAACTTGGCTTTTTCCCTCCCACTGCTTGGTGGGAATGGAACCTAACGGTCAGTTCCCTGCCTGGCTGCCCTTCAGGGACAGTGAGCAGATTTTGGAGAAGGGCATCCTTCCAGGCCCACAGAGGGACGTGGCTGGGGGGCTCGCCTACCGCACACCCCCTCTGGGCTCTGCCTCCCTCCCTCCCATCCTCCTTTCCTCCCTCCTAGGCTGTGGCCAGGCTCTGCTCCCTTCAGCAGGAAATAGCCGGCAGATGACAACAGCGGCCACAGGGGCGGGAAGGAGAGAGGAATGGAGGAAGGGAGGGAAGGAGGGATGGAAAGACGGCTGCCAGATGATGGGCAGACGAGATTTTGGCCCGGGCAGCTTGCTCTTTCTGCTGCTAGGTTATGCTCCCGACACCTCTTCTCCAAGACGTGCCCTTAGCTTCCTTCTTTCTGCCTTATATCCAGGGATGCCTTCACTATGACTGGGGCTCCCCAAGGTTAGGACTGTGGGTTCTGCTGAGATCAGAGGCTCTGAGGTGGCAGGCTCACATATCCCCTCAATATGTGGGCTCCTAAAGGGCAGAGGCTGTCTCCCACCTTAAGCTTGGGACTCTCAGAGGGCAGGGACTGTGTCTCTCCTTTAGACTATGGGATGCCTCAGGTAAGGTGCCCCTCAGGCCCAGGACTCCCTAAAACCAACCCCTGAGGCCTGAGGCTCTAATCCCTCATGCCCTGGGAGGCCCAGAAGGGGAGACAAACCCACCAGAGAAGTCTGAGCCACCTTCTCCAAGTCTGAGAAATGGAATTCTAGTCCCTGTTCCAGAAGTCTCTGTCCACCACGGTCAACCAAACAAATGGGAGTATATCATTCCCAGAAAAACACGGTCACACTCGGGCACTCACAAAGATAACCATACTCAAAGACACATTTACTTCTGGTCATACTCATAGAAGCATACACAAATCCCACAGAGACACAATCATCCACAATCATAGAAACTCATTCACAGACTCTCTCTCTCTCTCTCTCTCTCTCTCTCTCTCTCTCTCTCTCTCTTTGTCCCCCCTCTGTCTTTCTCTCTGTCTCTCTCTGTATGTCTCTCTGTCTCTCCCCCCTGCCCCTCTCTGTCTCTCTCTGTCTCTCTTTCTCTGTCTCTCTCTCAAACACATTCTCATACAGGCACTCCTACAATGGAACGCCTATTCAAGTAAATTTGCATATGTCTCTGTGAGTGTGTATCTGTGAATGTGTTTGTGAAATGAATGTGTCTCTGTAGGAGTTAGGATAGTTGGGCGTATTTTCGACTAGCTGAAAGACTGGAATCAAAGAGAAGTCATTAATGAGCCTTGGAAGGAGGCCTCTGGTAGAAACATAGTCATTGTTGGTGGAATTGCAAATTGATGTTTATGAAAACTTTATGAAGAACAATGTGACATAGTGAATACAAAGCTGGTCTTGGAGCCAGGAAGACTTGAGTTTAAATGCTCCCTCTGTCAACATATACTAGCTGTATGACCGTGGGGCAAGTCACTGAATATCTCAAAGCTCCAGACAGAGAAGGTGCCACTTGGTCTGGAAGACAGAGCTTCCTCATTGGAGAATTGCCTACACCAAAAGTCACAGGTCCAGGTCCTACCCCTATCACTAATCTGGCAGTACTTAGTAAAAATTCCAAGAATAATCCTGACCTTCCATAATTCCATTGTTGGAAACATCTCAGGAAGCATCGTAAAGCAAAATAACAAACTAAGCAATCCAACAAAAATTTGGGAAAAATTCATGCCTGATCATTGGAAGAATGATTAAACAGATTATTATACATGAATATAATCAAGCGTTTCTGCACCATAAGGAACGGTGAAAGTGAAGAATTTTAGGGATGTGGGAAGACTTGTGTGAATGAGGGAGGCCCAGTGCTCTAAAAGATAGATCATTTTCTCTGAGCCTCATTTTCCTTGGTGGAAAAAGAGGTGGACTAAATGTTAATTTTTTTTAATTTTTTGCTTTTTGAAGGAGGAAAGGCAGGGTGATTGTGGTTAAGTGACTTGCCCAAGGTCACACAGCTAGTAAGTGTTAAGTGTCTGAGGCTGGATTTGAACTCAGGTCCTCCTGACTTCAGGGCTGGTGCTCTATCCATTGTGCCACCGACTTGCCCCAGGACTAAATGTTTAACAACCAGCTCTTGCATATACATTTTTAACATTTTTTTCATTTGTATAATATTTTATTTTTTCCAATATGATTTTTAACATTTTTTTTTAATTTTGAGGTCCAAATTCTCTCCCTCCCTCCCCTCACCCATCCCTAAGATGGCAAGAGATTTGATATAGGTGATATATGTGCAATCATGAAAAACATATTTCCATATTGATCATGTTAACATGCTTTCTTTAAAAAAATAACTTGATGTTTTCTGTTTCTTATATTATCATAGTACCCCATGTATTCCTCTCCCTCCTCCCCAGAGCCATCCTATATGACAAACTATTTTTTTAGAGAGAAAAAAACCAGCACAACTGATATATTGAAAAAGTTCAAAAATATGCAACATGTAACACCCATAGATCTCCTGCCTAACATGAAGGGATAGACAAAACACACTTTTTAACTTAATTTGCATTGGAAACACTTTCTCCATAACTTTCTTAAGTCTAGGCAGTCAATAAAATAATAAATCAAGCCTTGATTTGTAGCATTTGTTGACTTTTGAGGCATGAATGTTCACACTGAAAATTTAACAATTGGATTCTGTGAGCCAGTTCAAACTAGGTGAAATGTAGCCCCGCTTCCAAACTCTAAATCTCCAAGATTCTGTGTCTGTCAAGGTGACATTGACAACAATGTAAATAGAGTCAATGTGGGGAGGAGTCAAAACCTCCAGCCAATTTTGCATGGCACTTACTAGCACAGTTATAGGAGATGTCCCTTCCTAGGGACAATCAAGGAATCTAGGACTGCCCTGTGTAGGGATTCTGTGGGGTGTATACTTGGGAAGTGTCCATTGTGCTGAAACAAAATGTATAGATGAATTTTTTTTAAGCCATTGATTTAAATATTTGGGAATCCACCATTTTCAACAGGAAGGGGTAGATAAATCATGGTCCATGAATGGAAAGGGATGCCATAATGTAATTAAGACTAGAAAGTACAAGGTCTACAGAGAAATCTCTGAAACAGGACAGAGAGGAAAAGAGCAAAACCCAAGCGTGTTCACTAAGTTCAGATACAGAAGAAGAAAAGTGAATGGGGGAGATGAGGGGTTAAAATTTGATGGAGATGTAGTTGTTTGCTTGGTTGCTTGGTTGTTGTCCTTGATGCTGGAAGAGGACCAAAATGACATCACTATGTTGGGGTCAAGGTACAGTGTGTCTGCCTGGCCGATCAGAGCAACTTGAGCTCAGAAGGCCCTACCACAAGTTGGGCACAAATAATTCATGTGGACATTCGGAGGGAAGATGGCTCTATATTTGGGCATCTCATGTCTCACTTGAGCTACTGCAATTCTGCTTCACTCATAGAGCACAGTGCCTTCTTCAACGTGTGCACACCGTGCTGGGAGAGAGTCCTTCTATCGCTCCTTCTGACTTCCATGTGAGCATTTGCCTTGTAACAGATATAGAGGGAGAGACGAAAAGTTGCTAGGTAATAGCTGTCCTTAGGTAATAGAATGTTAGATATGAAGGGGGGTCTATGAGCGGTGCAGCCCAACCCTCCATAGATGAGGAACTTCAGGGCCAGAGAGGTTAATGGCTTCCCCAAGATCACACAAGGAAGCAGTGACTTCATTTATTTAAACGCAAATACGATAGTTCTAAAGCCTTGCAAGCTTCTCATCCCCTCAAACCTGGACTATTGCCTGAGCCTGCTGGTGGGTCTCCCCATTCCAGTCTGGCCCCCTCTACGGCCAAAGTGATTTTCCTAAAGCACAGCTCCAACCATGTCACCCCCCAACTCAAGAAAGTCCTGTGGCTACCTATTCTCTCCAGGATCAATCATGATACCCTCTGTTTGGCATTCAAAGCCCTTCACAACCCCCATCACACACACACACACACACACACACACACACACACACACACACACACCCCTTTCCAGTCTTGTTACACCTTACTCCCCTCCCTGCATGCCACAATCCAGTGACACTGACCTTCTTCATTGGTCCCTGAATGGGACACTCCCTCACTCATCTCAGGGTCTTTTCACTGAGGACTATCCCCTATACCCGGGAGGCTCTCTTGGTGTTCACCTCCACTTGTCCAGCTTCCTCCAAGACTCAGTTCCACGTTATGCAGGAGGCCTTTCCTGGTTGCCAGTTACCCTGCCCACAATCTTCCCACAACAATCATTTAGGCTGGCATTGGCCAGGGAAGAGAGCTTGGGTCTGGGGAGTCCTGGGGATTTGGGTACACCAAAAGGCAATCACTTATCATGCCCTTTCTATTTAAAATGGTGTCATTGATTTGATTATCATTCCAGGAGCAAGAGGAAGGGGCTGGAGTCTAGGGTGGGGGGTGGGTTCAGTAGCAGGTCAGATGGTAGGTCGCTTCCATTGGGCAGGGCTTGGTTTCCTGGTGGATGTTGGGGGGCCTCTGTGCTAAGGGACCTGAGGCTCCATGTGAGCCAAGAGCGTGACCAGACAGCCTCCAAAGGTGATGCCATCCCACAGGCCATATTAGTAAAGGCAGCAGGGGGATCACCTTCGTTATTCCCTGAATGTCTGTGAGTCTACTCTACTTCCTTTGAAATAAATAGAGGGGCCTCTGTGCTTTGTCCTGTTCAGCCCATCGAGCTCTATTATGGGGGCTACCCTTTATGGAGCTAGAGCATGCCCAGAAGAAGGGGATCAGGATGAGGAGGCCTGGAGAAGGGGCCATAGGACAGGTGGGATGGCTTGGGGAAAAGGAAGTGCTATCAAGGAAACATTGGAATGGCTGTCACATGGAAGACAGATGAGGGAGAAGGAAGGACCAGGAGCAGAGGGAGGGAGATGGAGAGAAGTGGACAGAGGCTGGACGTCACAAGAGTCTTCCTAATGAAACTTCTCTAAGGAGAGCTACACCAACATGGAATGAGACGCCTCAGGTGGTAGCGAACCGTCATGGGAGGTCTTCAAACAGGCTGGAGCCCCATTTGTTGGGTTACTGTTTCCAGACGGTCCCTGACATCCCTTTCGGTTCTGAGACTTTTGAATTCTGTGCAGCCTCTTCTGGAAGAGCTCTAGATCTCAGGACTAGGAGGAAGAGGAAGAGGAGAAAATGGGCCAGAGGACCTCTTGGGATGCTCTGCCTTCCCTCCAAAGCCCTCCCACGATGACCCATTTCAAAGATGGTAGAACTAAGGCACATAAACCTTGAGGGTTTGGTCTGGTTGTGTTCAGGCTCACAGAGAGCTCAGAGTGTCCAGTGGCCCTCACTGAGACCCAGACCCCAGAGGACAGTAAAAGCAGGCTGGCCTAGCCATGCAGGGGTTCCTGGGAAGCTGTTCTCTATCCAGTCATGACACATATCCAAAGACCCCATGCAGGGCTCTGGTTCTTCCAAGGACTGAGAAGGCCCTACTGACTGACCTCTGACCTCCAACCCTTCCTGGCAGAAGAGGGGGTCTTGAATATGGAATGGGCAGCTAAGTGGTACAGTGAAGTGCTGGGCCTGGAGTCAAGAAGACCTGAGTTCAAATCCAGCCTCAGACCCTCACTAACTATGTAACCCTGGGCAAGTCACTTCACCCTGTTTGCCTCAGTTTCCTCTTTTGTAAAATGAGCTAGAGAAAGAAATTACAAACCGCTCCAGTTTCTCTGCCAAGAAAACCCCAAATGGGGTCACGGAGAATCCACATGACTGAAACAACTGAACAACAACAATCCATAGAACTCCACTGGTAACCATTTTTGAAGGAGGTTGCCCCCAGCCTCCTGCCTCTAGCCCTTTCTCAGTTGATGATAATTATAGCCTGTATCATGCAGAGATGCCCAAAAAGATCAGAAAAAAAAAGCCACAGACATATACACACAGTAAAAGTAGAGATAGGGAGAGATAGAAATAGGGAGAGACAAGAGAGAATAGAGACAGAGAAAAACAAAAGGATTGCAGGGAAAGCCTGAGACAGAAATCAGAGACTGAGAGAGATCAAAAACAGGGAGAGACAGAAATAGGGAGAGACAGACAGAACAGAGACAGTAAAAAACAAAAGGATTACAGGGAAAGCCTGAGACAGAAATCAGAGACAGACAGAGATCAAAAACAGGGAGAGACAGAAATAGGGAGAGACAGAGAGAAGAGAGACAGAGAAAAACAAAAGGATCACAGGGAAAGCCTGAGACAGAGTTCAAAAACAGGGAAAGACAGAAACAGGGAGAGACAGAGAGAACAGAGACAGAGAAAAACAAAGGGATCACAGGGAAAGCCTGAGACAGAAATCAGAGACAGACAGAGATCAAAAACAGGGAAAGACAGAAATAGGGAGAGACAGAGAGAACAGAGACAGTAAAAAACAAAAGGATCACAGGGAAAGCCTGAGACAGAAATCAGAGACAGACAGAGATCAAAAACAGGGAAAGACAGAAATAGGGAGAGACAGAGAGAACAGAGACAGTAAAAAACAAAAGGATCACAGGGAAAGCCTGAGACAGAAATCAGAGACAGACAGAGATCAAAAACAGGGAGAGACAGAAACAGGGAGAGACAGAGAGAACAGAGACAGAGAAAAACAAAAGGATCACAGGGAAAGCCTGAGACAGAAATCAGAGACAGAGAGAGATCAAAAACAGGGAGAGACAGAAATAGGGAGAGACAAGAGAAGACAGACAGAGGAAGAGAGATCAGAGGCAGAGACACAGAGATAAGAGACAGGTAGAGGGGGGTTGAGATCAGAGGCACAAAGGGAGGAGATAATTTACTGTGGCCATAGTGGGGCCCCTTAGAGATAAAAATAGGGTGAGCAATCCCTTCCCAGTGTCCTAATTTCTTTCAAGAATCCCAACCCCATCATTCTCAACTTCAAACAACCCCTATCCCTGCTTCTTGCTTCATCACTGCTGCCACCTATAATCTTAGACAAATTTAGTGGCTCAGGGCTACACCAGGGCTGGGAGAGGGCTCTGTGCAAATACTGTTCTGTGGGTGGCCTGTAACTAGGTGTTTGAGGGGGAGAAGCAAAGCATGAACATCTCCCATTCAGGCCCTTCTCAGTAGGAAAACTCAGACCCTACAGTAATCCCCTCACCATGGGGACTCCTGAACAACTCATACCAAGCCCTCCTCTCACACTGGGGGCTCCTGATGGACAACACCAAGCCCTCCCCTCACACTGGGGACTCCTAATGACCAACACCAAGCCTTCCTCTCACACCAAGGGCTCTTGAATAGCAAATACCAAGCCCTCCTCTCACACTGGGGGCCCCTGATGGCCAACACCAAGCCCTCCCCTCACATGGGGGCCCCTGATGGCCAACACCAAGCCCTCCCCTCACATGGGGGCCCCTGATAGCCAACACCAAGCCCTCCCCTCACATGGGGGCCCCTGATGGCCAACACCAAGCCCTCCCCTCACATGGGGGCCCCTGATGGCCAACACCAAGCCCTCCCCTCAGATTGGAAGAGGAACTTCCCCAGGGATAGGACAGAGTCATGTACCCCTCTCAGATTGGGTGTTTCTTTGAGGGTTGTGGCTCCCCTTTAAAGCCAGGACTTTCCAAGGACAAGGAACTATGTGTTTCCCCCTGAGATCAGGGGGTCCTGAGGGCCAAAGGGCCCCCTGAGTAAGGGAGTCATAGACACTACAGACCTATACATATATAATCAAATCTCTTTGGTCACCTACACTAGTGTTTGGACTAGACAAGGAAGGGGTCCTCGTATTGGGGGGTCAGGTTGGGGTGGGAGATGGAGAAATTCAATTCAGTTCCCATTTACAAAGTGGCTACTATATGCCATACACCATGCCAAGTACCAAGAACCCAGAGATGAAGACAGAACAGTAGAGTTATTAGGGAGAAAAACATCACAAAAACTGATCTGAATACTAAATAGAAACTTAATCATCTAGGGGAAGGGGAGCATCAGCAGCTGGGGAGGTAGGGAATGGGTAGAATCTGGAATGGCTAAAGTCACTTCTGGAGGACTGATGGTGAAACACGCTCCCTCCTCCTGACAAAGAAGCAATATACCCAAGATGCAGAATGACTCACTTTTTGGGGATATGGCCAATGATGGGTTTTGTTTTGTCTGATCATGTGTATTTGTTACAAGGGTCTTGTTTTTTGATTTTTCATTTTGGGGAGGATGGGTGAAAAGGGAAGGAAAAATAGTTTGTTCATTAAAAAATTTCACATCACTGCTGGAGGGTCCTGCTTCACCCAAGGAGCTGGGGGAGATGAGTTCTGTGGGACTTTGGAGAGAGGGAACTATACTCCTTGGCTAGGGCCATCCCCTCCTGTGACTTACCTGGATGGAGAGAGAGGATGGGGAGGGGTGCCTGAGCGCTGGGTAGAGCCAGCACTAAGAAGGGGCCTCTGTCTCCTCACTCAGCCTCCCGGGCACAAGTCTGGAATCTCAGAAGCAGCTGAGGGCGGGAGATGGGGTCTGAGGAGCCCTGAGGCCATCGAGGCCACTCAGTGCAGGTGGCACAATGTTTTTCTTTCTCTGTCTATGTTTGCATCCATAACGTTTTGGGTGTCTGGGTCCCCCTGACAATGTCAAGCTGTGTATTTGTGTCTCGGTCTATGTGTCTGTCTCTCTGGGCACACACTGCTTCTGGCTGAGTCTGCCCTGACTTCCTTGGGCTTCTTCTCAGCCAAGTCAAAAAGCAGAAGCATCCATCAGCCTGTCCTCATCCCCAGATATCTCCGGTCTGGGGAAATGCTCTGAGCATCCGATTGCTTCATCTCCTCCAGGGAGTGAGCTACTACTGTGGTCCACACTGTTGGGACATGGAAATATCTGAGGGAGTTGCCCCAGTATGAAAAGGAAAACAGGAGCCTTGGGCCCCATCCCATACAAAACCAGGCCAAACTCAGTCATTTCTTAGGCTTTATGAAGACACTGAAAGGAAGATCCTTTCTCCTCCACTCGGGCCATCCTGAGACCTTAGAGTTCCCACTCTCCCCCACCCCACTCCAGCAAATTTGAGGCACACATATAAGCTCCAAGCCCGCCCCACCCTGTAACTACAAAGCAAGGGCTATGTTGCCGCCCCATGGCTAGCATGCAATTAGTGGCCGGTCCCCATAAGACTCTGCTTGGTCAGGCTGGGGGCTGCTTAGCGGCTGGTGGTGTGGGGCCCTGACCACAGGGAGGAACTGGCCCAAGGCCACATGGATCCCTGGGGACACAGGCCAGATACTCATTCTCTGCTTTGTGGATTACCGACAGCAGCCCAGCTGCCCACTCCCAACCCCCTTGGCATTGCCCAGTTAGCAGCCAAGGTGGGGGGATCCACTTTCAGAGCAGCCAGCACCACCTGAGGTAAGGAAAGGAAGGCAAGGCCAGGATGGAAATGATGTTAGACTATATCCATCTGTTGGTTGGGTCTAGTCCTTCTATCTGTAGGTTCCCCTATAGACAGCAGAGTTGTTTATTCAGTCATTTATCAGTCCTGTCTGACTCTTCCTGACCCCATTTGGGGTTTTCTTGGCAGAGATACTGGAGTGGTTTGCATCTCCTGCTCCAGCTCATTTTACAGATGAGGAAACTGAGGCAAGCAGGGTCACCCAGCTAGAGGGCAGATTTGAACTCATGAAGATGAATCTTCCTGACTCCAGGCCCAATGCTCTGTGCATTATTTCCACCTGACTACCCCAAGAGAACAGAGAGAGTCCATGCCTGCTCTGGGTTTTCATGGCCCTAGGAGGGTCCTAGGACTATAGACGGGCCTTCTAGGAACATGCTGCCAGGTCAATGTCCTCATCCTCACTGGCTAGCCCCTTCACCTTCATCCCTGGTCACCCTCTTGCCAGGGTCTTACTGTAGCTCTTCCTTCTTTTACTCAAAACCTCCAAGATCCCTGATGGTTCATACAAGACAGAAGACAGGCTGGAGGCATCTGAGAGGTCAGATCTGTTCACAGGATCCCCCTTCTAGTATTGCAAGGCTGAAAAATGTCTGCTCATCCTGAAACCCATCAGTTCCTTTTCAGAGGCTGGTTTACCAATCTGTTCTTTAGAGGGATGGACAGAGGTTACACATTCCAGCTTCTTGCTTCTCTGTACAAGCCCAGTGGCTAAATGTCTTGCTGGGGTATGTGTGCAAGGCCAGGCTCCCAAAGTCTGCTTTAAGCCATAATCACAGACTCCATAGCAGGGAGGCCACTACAAAGCCCATTTCCCAGCCTCTTCCAGAGCTCTCCCCCTCCCCAACGACCAAGGTCTCCTTGTCTGCCCGGAGGCAAGCCCTTGACCTCCCTCCCACCCCCTTCTCTTGCCTGCTGACACACCTGCTTCTACTCTTGCTTCCCAGGCTCTGAGTTTCTGAAGATCTGCCACAGTCTGGGACCTGGAAGGATGCCCTTGAGCCTTCTGATCACCTGTCTTCTCTTCCCTCACCCCTGTCCACTGATAATCTGCTTGGATTCTTTCTCCAATGACTGGTACAGTCCCAACCCCCTTCACTTTCTACATTCCATTAATTTTGTTGCTTCAGTCTCGTCCAACTCTTGGTGACCCCATTTCTTGGCAGATGGTGGAGTGGTTTACTGTTTCCTTTTCCAACTCATTTTACAGATGAGGAAACTGAGGCAAACAGGGTTAAGTGACTTGCCCAGAGTCACACAGCTACTAGGCCAGATTTGAACTCAGGTCTTCCTGACTTTGAGCCAGCACTCTATCCACTGAGCCACCTAACTGCCCTTTCCGTTAATATTGAGCCCCAGATCACCAAAGAATAAACCACCCCTCCATAAGGCCAGCAACCTACTTCCTCACTCCCAGTTACTCAACATTCTCCCCCCCCACATCCCCTGTTTTAATCCAGATCTGCTGGTCCCTTCCACCACTCCTCCTAAAATACTTATTCCATAATTAACAAGTTTCTGTTCATCAGGCATCCTTCTTGTTCCTTCCGTCTCCTGGCACTCACTGAGCTCTGGCTCATCCCCATAACCATGCATCCTGATCCAGCACCAGTAACACCTTCTCTCACACTCCTAACTTCATGATGGAGGTGACAGAGTCAGAAGACAAATCCATCCTCATTGTCACTCGCAGACTCTCCCTCCACTGCTATTTAGAAGCCTCTCTTCCTATGAGACCCACCCTCTTCACATTTATCATCCAATCCAGACCTTGGTGGCCATTATCTACAGGCTCCCACGATGTTGCCCCTTCTTCCACAGGGAGTTTGGTTTCTGGCTCACAGTCTTCCTCCATGCCAACTTCTACCCTCATGCGAAGTGAGTTCAACATATATGTTGGTGTCCCTTAAATATCTCAACTTCCCTATTCTTTCTACTTCACTAAAAATAAAATAAAATAAAACACAAAAAGAAGCAAACGAATTTCCTTTTTTCCCCTTCTCTACATCTCCCCTTACTCTAATATCACACCCCCCCCCCCACTCATTCTTGCTTCACTCCAGTATCTGGTGAAGGGATGCTCTTCTTGCCAAGGCCAAGCCCCCTCCATGCCCCCTTGATGCAATCCCTTTCCATCTCTCATCAGATTACCCCTTCTGTCACCCCCACTCTGTCCAATCCAATTTCTCCCTATCTCCTGGTTTCTTCTCTGCTGACTCCAAACATATTCTCATCTGTCCTCAAAAAAACCCTAATTATTCTCATCCCACTATTGTTCTATATCTCTCCCCTTCTCACATAAATTTGTAACAGCTGTCTGCATCTCTACACCCTCCTTCCTCATTCTTCTAGCCCTCTGCCATTTGGCTTCAGACCTCACTATTCAACTGCAATTGCTCTCTTCAAAGTTACCAACAATATCTTAATTGCTAAATCCAATGGCTTTTTCCTCAACTTCTCATCTTTCCCTACTTCTCTGCAGCCTTCGGCTCTGTGGGTCACTTCCTCCCTCTTTGGGTTTTTGTGACACTGATTTTCTCTCTCCTGGTTCTTCTCCTATGTGTCTGACCTTGTCTCCTTTGATGGATTTTCATCCATTTCAAATCTAATCATGAGTGTCTCCAAAGGCTTTATTCTGGGTTCTCTTCTATCTCCACACCCTCTCTTGCAGTGACCTTATCGCTGAGTTCAATTATCACTGATTTCAATCATCTCTGTGCTGAGGGTTTCCAGATCTATATATCCAGCCCTAATGTCTCTCCTGAGCATCAGTTCTTCTCAACAACCACCTTTTGAACATTTTGACCAGGATGCTCCATTGAGTCTTTAAACTCAACATTTCCAAAATAGAACTCATTATCTTGACCCCCCCCAATTCTGTTCTCTTCAGAACTTTTCTATTTCTGACAAATATTATTTCTACCTCCACAACATTCTCCTATATACATTCTCTTCTCCTATTCACACAACCAGGGCCTCATCACAGACCAGGGCCTCATCACCACTTAAAACATTTTTAAAATTAAGTTTTATCTTATATTCATGTTTGCATTCTCTTCTTCCCACACTTCAGTAGGCAAAAAAACCCAACCCAATGATACCTCTGTTACAAATATATGTGGTCAAGTAAAACGAATACCCAAACTGACCATTTTAAAAAATTCGCAATGTGCACTCTGTGCCCATCACTTACAGAAGTGACAAGATGTGAACACTGTGTTTCATCACAATCCCTCAAGATTGCGGTTGGTCATTGTATTCATCGGAGTTCCTAAGTCTTTCAGATTGTTCTCCCTCATTTCCTCACTATTTCAGTAGCCTGCCGGTGAGTCTCAAGTCTCTCCCCACCCCAGTCTGTCCTCCACTTGGCTGTCAAAGTGATCTTCCTCAAGCACAGGTCTGATCACATCACGTCCATATTCAATAAACTCCTGAGACTCTCTATCACTTCCAGGATCAAATATAAGGTCCTTGGTTTAACACTTAAAGTTCTTCCCAACCTAGCTCCTTCTTCCTTTTCCAGACTTCTTACACGTTACTCTCCCCACCCCTCAATTAGATCTACAAATTGGGCTTACTCGAAGTTCATCCCACAAGTTATTGCATCTCTCATCACCAGATCTTTGCACTGGCTGTTCCCCATATAGTCCTTCCTCTCAGTTGTGAAAGGAAGTATGGCATGGTGGATAGGGCACTGGACTTGGACTTAGGAAGACCTTGGTTCAAATCCTAACTCAGATACTTACTAGCTGTGTGACTCTGGGCAAGTCACATCTCCAGTCCTGGTCTCAGGCTCCTCATCTGTAAAATGAGAGTGTTGTACTTGATGGACCCTAAAGCCCCTTCCAGCTCTAAATCTAGGAACCTAAGAACCTTTCCTAATCCCTCTCTTTCTTCAAGGCCTGTTTTAGACGTCACCTCTCTCAAAATCCATGCCCTCGTACTTCCGCTGAATATTTTCTCTCCCAGTATTTCCCTATTCATTCTTTGTCCCTCTTCATTATTCTTTGCATTTATATGTGTAGTTTTCATATACCCCCTTCCAAGGAGAATGCAAGGTCCATGACTGCAAGGTTTGGGGTCACTTTTCTGTTTCCTCAGCACCTGGCAGAGTGTCTTGTACAGACTTAGATGCTTAACAAAGATCTATGGAACTAAATTGCATCTCCTGACTTCAAATCCAGTGCTGGCTTGAGAAAATGATGGTAACAGCTACCATTTATAAAGTACTTGCTATGGTCCAATACTGTGCTAAGCCCTTCACAAATACGATCTTATTTGATCTTACAACAAGCCCAGGAGGTAGGTGCTATTGTTATTCCCAGTTTACAGTTGAGGAAACTGAGGCAGACAGAGGTTAGATGATTTGCCAGAGTTACACAGCTATAAATGTCAGAGGCAGAATCTGAATTCAGGTCTTCCTGACTAGCTGCCCCCAAGACCACTGCCTACAGAATCAGAGGACCTATCGACATTTTACTTATGCAATCCTGTGTTACTTAATCCTCCCTAACCTCAGGTCCTTCATCTGTAAAATGAGAAGGCGTAAGGGCAGGTAGGTGGAGCAGTGGATAGAGCACCAGCCCTGGAGCCAGGAAGACCTGAGTTCAAATCCAGCCTCACACACTTGATATACTAGTTGTATGACCCTGGGTAAGTCACTTAACCCCAATTGTCTCACCAAAAAGAAAAGAGAGAAAAGGGGTCCTATAATATATACTTTGAGTTAAAACAGATAAGAATATTTATTTTTGTTTTTAAACATAGTGGTTGTTTTTTTTTTCTCCTGGTTTAGTCCTGTGATTTCATTGGTTAGAGAAATCCAAGTGTGGAGGCTCCCTCTACCAAGGTAGATGCACTTTTGCCTGCTTTATGCCTTAAAGGCAGCAGAGCTCCCTGATCACTGAAAGCTCTGGCAGGATTGCACAACTGTGGTGTGAAAGAGATAGAACTTGAACTCAGCTCTTCCTGACTGCCCCCCATTTTTAGTGAGATACACCCAAAACCACAGACCCATTAGAATGTGAACTTCTTGAGGGCTTGGTCTATTCTTATGCCTAACCAGAAGCACATGGTGAGTGATTTAGCATGCTTCCTATTCATTTATCCCCTTATACATTCACTTATTCAGTTAAAGATTTGATATCTCCCATCCTGATCTATATCTCACTATTGGACCCAGATGACTCCAGAGGAGAAAGTGAGGTTGGTGACCTTGCACAGCCCTGCCTCACTTAAATCCAATTCACTTACATGGCATGATAGCATCTCCCTGATGTCGTGGTCCTTTTCAAAAATTATGGACAGATAACAATAAAGATTTGCAATTACTGTTAAAAAGGAATGGCACCAAGTCACATGAGGGGGATGACTACACTGTGTTTGCTAAGAACGAGGGAAGGTCACGTGGGCCTTGTTTCTGTGTGGGACAAAGAGATGACCCTTGCCCAAAATAAAATAAGCAGAGATATCTCCAAGTAAAGACAGGAAGGATTTATTATACAGTTTCATGAGAAGGGGGTGTCATCACCACAAGAGCACTCTGGGGGGAAAGGTCGAAATACAGCCCTCCCCCTTTATGCTGTCCCACTCCCATATTAGGAAGCTTCAATTTGCCCCTTTCCCACTCCTTCCTCCCCCCCGCAACTGCTCCTGGTTCTGCCCTGGGGCTGAGCAGATCAAGTATCATCACTCTTCACATAAAGTATCTGAGGAAGGTGGACATGTGTCCCACAAAGCCACAGTGGGTTTGCCTCTAAGTGAATGTCTCTCCCACCTCTGACATTCTGTGTAGCACCTGAGTCCATGATACACTTTCTTCAAGTGGGGAGAGTTTGACTGGGGCCCCTGGATCCTGGTGCAATGGCCTTGGAAGATTAGTCTGGGGCTCAGCCTTCCCGGGCATTCCCACCTACTGCCAGCTCTTCATGGTAGGGTCCAGATGGATGAACGATGCAGGTCTACCGCCATCTTGTGACGCCCATGAGGAAGCAGCTCATGAAGTCAAAAGCCTCCCTCTCCTCAGTCCCGTGGTCCAAAACCTGCAGCCTTCCCACACTCAGAAAATTCCCAGCCCCCGGAGCAGCCAGCTTGGACATGGAGAGTGACTGAGCATTTGCCACCTCATGAAACAGCTGGCTGAAGCTGTTGGATGTGGCCAATGTGCTGGTCCTTTCTGTCCCATTGGGCAAGAAGACCCTCCTTGCTCAGACTGAGGGGCCAAATGGCAGAGTGCCAGGTAACCCGAGGTCCAGCCTTGCCTCTGATATACTAGCTAGGTCACTAGCAAGATCACTCTGCATTGGTCTTGAGAGCCAGGTAGGATTCTCCAGAGATCATGGGAGCCAGGGGATGGAAGGTATATTTCTAATGCCCTTGTCTGATTTAAGAAGGCAGTAGAACCTCCACCCCACCCCCCACTTCTACTCCTCAGCACACCAACATGAGACATCCTTTGCTGGGTCTCTGTGTCTAACAAAAGCCACCAACTCAATAGGGAAGGCCTCATGAGAGCCTGTGAAAAAAGATCCAGCTCACACAACTGCTTCTCCATCCTCTCCTGTCTTAGGCAGATGACTTAAACCCCTAGCACTCCCACTGTTGCCAGTGAGGGGTAGATTTTTGGTCTTTCCAAGGGTTTACTCTTCTAGGATTTTCAGGGGTCATCCATTAGACTGGGATATTCTTGAGATCAAAGACTCTTTGTGCCTGGAAGGCACTTAATAAATGTTAGCTGATTGATGGTTAATAGGCTGATCAGGGTTGAAGGCAATAGTACAAGGCTCTTATTTTAAAACACTGGAGGTGATCACTTATTTATTTCTTACCAAAGCTATCAACAGGAGCAAGAGTGATCAACAGGAGACATCTGTGCCACCTACTCTCGCTATGATTTTTGTTGTTCAGACGCATCTGACCCCTAGTGACCCCATTTGGGATTTTCTTGGCAGAAAAACTTGAGTGGTTTGCCATTTCCTTTTTCAGTCCATCTTACACTTGAGGAAACACAGGCAAACAGGATAAAGTGACTTGCCCAGTGCCACACAGCTAGTAAGGGTCTGAGGCTGTATCTGAACTCAGGAAGGAGTCTTCCTGACTCCAGGCCCAGCACTCCATCCACTATGCCACCTTGCTGCCCTGCCATACTATGGCAGAGGACCAGGTTAGGGGATCGAGGTTCAGGGGGTGGGCCTCCCTGTTCAGGAGGAGGTAAGGGGTGAAACCTTCTTCTATCAAACCAGCATTTCCAGTCAATCGCCACAACTTCCACCTCCAAGTCTCCCAAACAGGCCTGGGACACTGAGGAATCTGGGCAAAAGAACCTTCTGGTGCTATTACTGCGTCCTGGCTGGAAGGCAGCTCTCTACTTCACTGGTGAAGAAAACCATCCAGTCCTAAGGGTTAGGAGTTTATCACTAGAATTATCAGAAGACAATGTGAGGGCACCAATGAGCTTGAGTGTCCAGAGGAGAACGAAGGACCTTGAGCTCACATCATAGGAGATTTCGTTGAAGGAAATGAAAGTTTAGTTTGGAAAATTCAAGAAATATGAGGGAAGTTTAAATTTAAGTCAAAAAGCTCCTAATTTTGGACGAGTGTCCTAATGCACAACAGTCATCTTGCGATCTCCTCCTTGAAGGCCAGGAAGTGACCCACTGGACAGGTGGGTCACAGTGAAGACGCACTCGGGGTACAGACTGGACTAATGGCTGCAGAGATCCCCTTCAGCCCTCAAATCTCTGATCTTCTAAGAGTCCTCGCTCACCATAACATGATGAGGTTGGAGTAGACAGGAGGTGTCAAACACGTGACCCACAGGCTACAGGCAGGCCACAACATCGAGTGGGCTGATTCAGATTCAAATATAATGGAGAATAGCTAACAAAATAAACCAAAATGCAATAAAACATAGATAATATTGCATGTTAAAACCAAGCCACTATGCAGCCCTCAGGGATCCTTATATATGGGGTGGTGGCAAAACCTCGAAAGGCCCCACAGTGACCCAGGCAATGCTCTGGGATTTTAAGTTCCCCGTGGAAATATGTTTGGCGTGACTCTGCGCACGCGCATGCGTGTGTGTGTGTGACGGGTGTTGTATTTCTCACCTTCTTATGGGGGGAAGGTGATCTGCACTCTAAGGAGCACTTCCAAGCCTGGAGTTCCCACAGCACAGAACTGAGCCCCGCCCCACCCCCAGTCCTTACACTACCTCTGACACAGTGGGGGGGGATGCCATGAGGATGCTTTATAAAAGAAGTGACTATGAGTGTGAATGGCCATCACCCCACTGCTGCAACAACTCCATCCCCTCCTCCCCAAGACCCCGGCCAGTCCTCAGGAAGGGGCAGCTGGGGAAGGGATGCCCCTCTGGCCTCCAGGGGCATAGCAGGGGCTAATCACTGAGCCCTGTGACCCAGCCGTGCCACCCACCTCCTGGCAACCCTCTTCTCCCCCACTGATCCAGGAAAGGATGCAGGCACTGGGGGGAGAAATGGGCGCCATTTCTCTAACATTTATTAAAATGCTGTAGCAGACACACTGGGGAGGGGCTCAGTTACTCTTCACATAGATCTTGGGGGTCTGCCAGCCCTCGGGGGCCTGCTTCAAGCCTGCTTTCTTCCATAAACGCTTCAGGTCCTTCTCAAACCTGATCTGTGAGGGGCAGCAAGAGGAGAGAAGGGTGACTGAGGGCACAGCTGCAGCACATCCCCACCAAAGCCACATAAAATATGCTGCTGTCCCAAAACCCCAGAGATGCATCCCTGACAAAACCAGCATGCAGCTGCAGACAGGCCCCCCAGACTGTGTCAGGCCATTGGTGGTGACTGGTCTCACCCCTGACCAGGGACACGAGTGCAGGAGGGAAGGCCGAACTTCCAGGGGCATGGCAAGAAGAGGCAGCCAGGGCAATCAAGGCAGGGCTGTAAAGGGCCTCAGAGATCACCTGATCCAAAACCTCTGTTTCACAAGTGGGGGCAAATGAGGCCCAGCCACTTGGGCCAGGCCATGCTCAGCACTGAAGCCAAGTCTGGGCATACTCAATGCCAGGCTCTTTCCACCATGGGCCCGGGCACAATTGAATCCCACAGAGAATGTGGCCTGGGGAGGGATCCGGAGCTCACCTGCTTCCGCTTCCTTTTCCCTGCTCGGACCTTGCGCCGCAAAAACCGGGTCCTCTTCACCAGCTTGCGATACTTGTGGTGGTTCATCTTCCGGCGGCGAATCTTCAGCACATTCTTGCAGTGCATCATGGGGACTCCCCAGGAGCCTCCTTCCCCCAGCTCCTCCCCATCCTTGGCCTCACTTGGGGGACAGTCATAGAGCAAGGCCAGGCTCACGGAGCCAGGGATGGTGGCCTCAGGTTTGGGGAGCAAGTATCGAACGGTGAGCCAGCTCTCCAGGAGGCTGATGGACATCTTCCTGGGAACTAGCATTTCCTCTAGCTCTGGATTTCTCTGTGCCTGGGGCTGGGGCACCGGCCCATTCCTGCCTGCCGGCCAGGTGCTGTAACAACACCACTTGGCCACAGAGACCAGAGGGAGCACTGCAGGGCCTGGCCTTGACAAACATCGGCCTGCAAGAAAGAAGAACTCAATGACAATGGAAGGGAAGCCTGGCTTCCAGCAGCACCCAGGGGGTCAAGGGCAACCTTCACAACGCCTTCATGGGCTCAGCAGCTACCTAGCCAGAGCGCATTGTGCAGAACAACCATTTAGGGCAGCAGTTCTCCACCTGTGAATTATGTTCAATTTGTAACAATGAAAATACATCCTGCATATCAGATATTTATATTACGATTCATAACAGTAGCAAAATTACAGTTATGAAGTAGCAATGAAAATAATTTTATGGTTGGGAGTCACCACAATGTGAGGAACTGTATTAAAGGGTCGCGGCATTAGGAAGGTTGAGAATCACTAGTCTAGGGGATCTGCCCACTGCTGGCTGATGTGGCCCAAAAGGGAGATTGTTGCCTCGCCTCCAGGCCCAGGCTGGAAAGGAGAGATAACCTCAGGGGCCGGGAAGGGTGGGGCCAGCAGATGACTTGCTCTGCCAAGAATTCATCCTCTTAGAGCACAAATGCAGAGTGAAGCCTTCCACAGAGATGGCCCCCACGGCCAAGCCACAGCGACACACCAAGCAGGAAACCGCAGCCTTCTGTGGCCTCCCTAAGCTGACCAGAGGAGGAGGCACACACTCAGGGGGCATGAGGCATCACCTACAATCCCATTCCCTGAGCCAGTCCAGGGGCAGCCTGAGCCCACCCACAAAACAGACTCTTACCTGCCCAAGGCACGGCCCTAGCTAGCTGCGAGGTCACTTGAGCCAGAAACATGGTGTTTGGGTCTGTTCTTCTAGGGTGAGGCTCAGGAGGGCTGCAAAAGAAGGCTTTATTCACTCATTAAACCTTTATTAAGGCATCCTGGGATAACGGGGCAGAGCTCCAAGGAGAGGAGGGGGACCTTGGGGTTAGACAAGTAAGACTCGGACCCTCTAGGATCCTGGGGGATACAACACAAACATGGGTAGCCCCCAGCTACACTGCCCCTTAGGGCGCTGTACAGACATTATCTCCTATCCAGACTCTGGGAGCCCTGGAGAGGTACCAGGTGCTTCTGAGGCAGCTCATCACTCACCAAGAATGCTTCCTGCAAGAAAAAGGAAAAAAACCAGAGGGTCTGGGTTCAAATCCTGCCCAACACTTAGTCCCTACGTGACCTTGTATTAGAGTTAATGTCTTGGAGCCTCTGTGAGGTAAGGGGTCAGGCTAGATGACCCCAAAGGTCAGAGTCTGGCTCCTCCTCAGGGAGGACAAGTCTCCCTGGAGCAAAAGCACATCCTCCTGTCAAATCACGGAGTTTTAGAGCTGTAAGGGCCCTGGCCCTGAGTCCAACCCTTCTCCTGCCAGGGGCTCATTCGGCCTCTGCCTGAAACCCCCGAGGCTGGAGGGTCAGCTCTTCTGGCTTCTCAATGACCTCCCACCTCCACTGGCCCCTTCTCCGCTTCTAGCCCCGGCTCTGTCTTCCGGGGGTCCACAGAACCAGGGCTCCAACGTCCCCAGGTCTCCCCAGGGCTTCTCCCACCCAACTGACAAATCCCCAGCCCCTCTCTCTGTCACGTGGCCGGACTTGAGTTCAAATACGACCGCTGGGCGGCCTCGATAACGCCTGTAAAGTTCTCAGTATGGCGCCCCGAACACAGCAGGCGCTATATAAATGTTGGCGATTATTATAATTCTCATGGGACACGGACTAAATCTGCCCAGCTCCTTCCCCTCCTTACAATGGCAACATTAACAACGACGTGGCCCGGAAGGCGAGGGGGGGTGCTTGTCGGGCCCGCCCCTCCTACCCCGCCCCCCACAACAGGAGGTCAGAGTGCGAGCTTCCACCTGCCCCAGGGGGAGGCCACAGCCCAGGACCAAACCCCGGCTTTCCTTTTGTTTGGGGGGGCGGTACAAGGCCACCTCCTCCAGGAAGGCTGCCCGGCTAGTAGGAGGACCCTCACCCTTTTTCTCCTACTCCCCGCCCCCCCCCCCCCAATCCGGGCAGGCTGAGGAAGAGAGAAGGGGAGTGGGGGAGGGGAGGAGGAGGGGACCCCTCCAAAGAGCCGCCGCCCCGCCCCTACAGCCCCCTCCCCCCGCCCTAGGCCGCCCCTCTCTCTTTCTTAAATCCGCCCCTCCCATCTCCAGCCCCCACCTCGCGGTTGTGAGCCCCCCCCACAACAACTCCGCTAAGCTAAGAGAGCCGGACACTCTCACCAAACTGACCATCCGGCCGCCTCTTCCAAGGCACTTCCGAGTTCCTCAGAGAAACAGGCCCGCCCGAAGCTGCGGCACAAAGGTTCCGCCGCACAAAGGTTCCCACGAGCCGCACCGATGGCGCAGCGCCCCCGCGCGACCGGGCCTGGAGACCGGCGAGGGCCAGAGGCTGCACAGCGCTCCCTTGCGGCCAGACTTGGAGACACACAGCAGGTGCTGCTCGGATCTCCGCTCCCTGGCTCCTGCTAGCCTGCCAACATCAGGCTTGAAGGTAGCGCTGGTCCCAGAGTTAAGTATCAGCCGGAGGTGTGTGCTGTCAGGTGTGCTCAGTCAATGGTCACAACCAGGATCCGTTTTCAATGACAAGTCAATCTAGGGCCAAGGTCTAGGACTGGGCTCAAGGTCATAGTTGAGGCTGGGGCTGGGATTACAGGCTCTGTTGGGGGCTGAGGTCAAGGTTCAGGCTGGACCTGGTTTGGGATCCTGTGACCACCCTCACACAGGATCTGGGCTCATGGTGCAGGGTCAGCCTGGAGCCAAGGTCAAAGCTCAGTCTTAAGATGGCAGCAGGGTTTAGTGTGGGGTCAGAGTCATGGTTCAGAGCGTGATTGGGGCCAAAGATGTCTGTGTGTGGCTGTATCGCGGAGTATGCCAAGGTTAAGGCTTAGTTAGGCTGGGCCTGGGGCCAAGGTCAAAGACTGGGCTTGGGATCCAGCCTGGAGTTAAGGCTTAGGTTCCGGTTGAGGTCCATGACCCAGTGTGGGGCAAGGTTCGAGACTGAGGCTAAGATCAGGGTCCAGGGTCAGGGCTCACATGGGACTGAGGTCAGGGATGGTTCCAGTTAGGGTCCAGCTTGGGGCTCACTCTAAGGCTAGAGCAAGGACCGGAGGGTGTATACTAGGATAAGGGGAAACCTCTGAGTAATGTTGGCCTGGAAGGAGAGTGGGGACCAGTTTGGACAGCATTCTCACACATGTAGGGGATTAATAAGTAGATAATAATGGGGCCTTAGAGGCAAGGCCCAAGCCCGCCATGACTAGTGTAAGGAGCCCCTGGTACAGAGGAGAAAGCCATGGTCTGGAAAGCACAAGTCCTAAGTTTTAGCCCCCACTGACTTCCTGAGTGGGCCTCATTTCTCCTGCTCTGTATCAGAGGAACAAGCCACTCCATCTTCCTTCCTGGGACTTTTTGGGATGTGGGGGAGGGAGCAGTCTTGTGGAGCTGGGAGAGGGCCACAGGCCTAACCAGTCTAGTCCTGGGAGGCAAGCCAGCCTCAATTCAGCAGTACAGGTCTGTACCCTCAAGGAAATCCAGTTATTAGGGGAAGGAGGCTAGAAAACAGCTTCAGTCCAGGGCAAAGCCCCCAGAGCCAAGCCCCACCTCCTTCCAATGATTATTTGAGTCATGTCAAAATATGGCTTTACATATGTTTCACAGCCATTCCATCAGGCAGCTACTACTGTTATCCCCATTTCACAGATGAGGAAACTGTGACAGAACCTGCCTAGAGTCATAGTTAGTAAAGTATCTGAGGCAAGACTTGAACTCAGTGCCTCCTGACACCAAGTCTAGCATTCTCTCTACTTCTGCCACAGGGCAGAAGAGGCAGCATCAGGTTAGACCCACACCTACTTCAAGAGATTACATTTATTAACATTTCTGAAACTTCACATATTGAAAGAACTGACTCAGAGCTCAAATTTGTACTGGAAAAAACCCAACACATTTCCTTTTTTTTTTTTAATAAGGATCTCTCATTTACCACAAACCGGAGGTTGATAGGATACAGGGAGCAATGGGGACCGGGAGACAGTAGGACCTGGGGGGATATGAGAGAGTCAGTGAGTGAGGAGGCTAAGGTAGAGAGGGGGCAGGGACTGGAAGACTCTGGGGAGTGAATGTCTCCGTGGAGTTGTGGGATTCACTGGGTAAGGGGCTGGGTGGGCTGAAGGAGTAATGGGACCCTCTGGCCAGGGTTGGGGCAGCCAGGACTACCAGGGAATCACATCTCCCTTCCAGTCCAGGAAGGCCCCGTGGTCCTTTTCTCTGAGATTGGCCAAGACGTTGAGAATCCCTGGGATGGTCTCCTTTAACTGCAGGGGAGCCTGCGAAAAGACAGAAGGAAATACCTATGAAAATGTTGTTGTTTTATCATGTCCGACTCTTTGTGGCCCCATTTGGGATTTTCTTGATACTGGAGCGGTTTGCCATTTCCTTCTCCAGCTCATTTGAGATGAGGCCAACAAAGTTAAGTGACTTGTCCAGGGTCACACAGCTAGGAAGTTTCTGAAGCTGGATTTGAACTCACAAAGATGGACCTTTTATGTAGGCTTCAAAGGGAGTCTCTGTTAGAAGCAGGAGGTGCCAAATTCTGATGTAATTAGGAAAAATCCAGAATTGGGGCACAAGTCATCAAAGAAAAAAATTATTTAGGAGATGGCTCTAAGATTGAACCTGGTCCATTTAAAACCAGAAGGGAGGCTCTAGGTCATAGCACAAGTTAGGTGTGACTGTGTAAAGCCCCTCTCCGTAGGTGAACTCTCATCAGAGCCTAATTATTGCAGGGCCCCCAGTGCCCACAAATGTCCTTACTTCTTTTTTTTTTTCTTTATATGACCTGGTCTTAAGTCAGTGTACAGGTAAAGGCTCCTTCCCTCCCCCAAGTATTGGCACCAATCTCATAAAACTCGCAGGGAGATTATAAAATCTTCACATCTGTGTTGGAGGCAGGGAGGGAATTTAGGGGGTCATTTAATACGACTGACGATTTTTTTAAAAAGGAGCAAGTATTAAGGTAGAAGATACAAAAACTTTGATATTTTTTTTAAGGATTACATAATTTACATGTAAAGCAATACTAGCCCCTTCTCCCTCCACCTCCCCATCTGGATTTTTGTTCCGGAGCTCCTTTGCTCTAGCAGAGCACAGCCTTCACAGAGGCTTGTAACTGTAACGGTGCGTAATACAATATTTGGAATGACTCTTTTAAAATGTACAATCGGAGTCTTGAAGATGCCCTGTAGACCTTTGGGGATGTTTGCCTCCAACATGCAAAGGTCCTTACTTCTTAACCCCAATAAATGTAAAAACCTGACTCTTCCTCCCTGCTTCCCCATCAGCCTGTCCGTCCTTAGGCCCCTCCTCCTTTCCCCTTTGAACATCTTCAAGGCACCAGGATGGCCCTTGGGCCGCTCATCTACAATCCCCTCATTCTCACTGTCTGACCAGCTTTTCCCAAATGGGCCCCTTCACAGTCTACAACTTGCTTGTACTCATTAATAACAAGTGACAAATAAGAACAACTCGATTTCTAGGGCCGTTTAAAGGTTTGCAAAGCCCTTTGCATGTTTTTTCATTTGATCCTCACAATAATCGCATTAGGATGGTGCTATTAAACTGATTTCACCCAGCTACTCAGTGCCTGAGGCAGAATTTGAACTCGAGTCTTCCCAAGCCCAGCACTTTTCCACTGCCCCCACTCCCTACTCAGCCCTCCATTGTCCTTTGGGCCCCTTGAGACTCTGATTATAAGGGGAGGATAGTATTCCGTTATTCTTGTGCCTTGTGGCTCTCCTGACCTTTCAGAACTCACAAGGTCAGAAACTCCACTCCCTTCACCTAAAACAGGAGAGAAGAAATGAGCCCATTTCTTAGAGCTCTATGGCCTTGGCGGGGACGACGGCCCAAAGGCTTGAACATTGCTGGGTTTTGAGACCAGCCAAGTTTGACAAGGGCATTATGGCCCAAGGAGCAAGCAGTGACCTTGGGAAGTGCCTTTCTGGACCCGGGTCAGCAAAAGCAGATGTGAGAACCCAGCGGGTCTCCTGCCTCCTCTTGGATTGCACTGGGGGTACCAACTATATGTAGGAGCTGAGCTAAATTAGGAGCCTACTTCCCCCTTTGGACTCCCCACAGAACCAGGGAGAATAGGCCTCCTTCTTGCTATATCTGTGAAGTAAACATCCTTTTATAAAAGAAGTTCATTTTAATGGGAATGGGGGAGGGGCTGACGCTTACCAGGGCTTGAGTTGGTGAGACAAACCCCAAGACCACTTTGTGTTGTTGCCTTTTATGCGACAGGTATAGATGTATCTATTTGGGGCTTTTTTTTTTTTTGGTATATGCTTTGAGATGCCGGTCTACACCAGAGGTACTTTTCTTGTCTTTTTGGAGGCAATCCGGGTTAAGTGACTTGCCCAGGGTTCCACAGTTAGTAAAGTGTCTGAGACTGGGTTTGAAGGAAATGTCAAAACACCAACCTCTCCAGTATCTCTGCCAAGAAAACCTCAAACAGGATCACGAAGAATGAGACATGACTGAAGTAACTCAACAACAAAAATACATCTTCTCATCGATCGTTGTATGGAGGTCTTATGTTTAGAACCTCCATAGTTAAAGGTTTAAAGATGCACCCCTCTGTCCCCTTTGCTTTACAATTATGCCTGCAGAAGAGGGAGGCCACCCAAAATGGAGGCTCTTTTTGCATTTTCCTTAGGTTCACGGGTTGCTATGACCACACAACTCAACATCCAGTGATCAGTCTATACCCATGAGGATAAGTTTCTCCCACATAACCAGGCTGGTGCTCAGACAGCAGACACAATCTGTCACAGGGACCACACTCAAAGATTTCTAGCCAGGTTGGACCCGCTGGAGCTTTTAATGCACTGGTGGAAAATTGGAAACCCTGTAGTCACCTCCATAGTGATGTGGCCCAAAGAGATGTTGGGGGAAGCTGTTCATAGAGCAAGATGGTCAGCAACCTCACTGAAATGTGGTTCCCCAAACTGGCCACCAGATTTTGGTCTGTGGTCTGAGCAAGACAGAGGATAGAGGGACTCTCATCCCCTGCCCCTTTCTGGCTGTGCTATTTCTCTTAAAATCCCTTTACTTTCTTTGGGTTCCAGTCTGCACTGCTGACTTATACTGAGTCTGTGAGTGTGTGCCCAGACTTGTGATTTCATCAGTCAGGAGCTCCCAGGTGAAGAAATTCCTTCTTTACCTATGGTCCATGAACACTTTAAAAAAATCACTGAAAACCTTATTTTAATATAATTGGATACCTTTGTAATCTCATGTATTTAATTCTATGCATTTTAAAACATAGTTCTTGGGGGCAGCTAGGTGTCGCTGTGAATCAACCCTGGAGTCAGGAGGACCTGAGTTCAAATGCAGCCTCAGACACTTGACACACTAGCTGTGTGACCTTGGGCAAGTCACTTAACCCCAATTGCCTTGCCTTCCCCCCTACCAAAAAAAAAAAAAGATTAAAAATAAATAAAACAGTTCTGGGAAGGGGTCCAACAGCTTTGCCAGTCTGCCCAAGGGGTCCACGGTGAAAGAAAGTTAACTCTTGATTTATCAATGCAGATCAATGACTGTTCTGCAACTCACAGTCTTAGAGTTTCCTAGGGCACTCCTCCTACATCCATTCTTTTTAACATAAACTATTATCTAGCAGCTAGGGGTGGGGAACCTGTGGTGTAGGGCTGCCCTTGAGGAGCTAGAGGGCCACATGTGGCCTTGAGGCCATAGGTCACCCTTGGACTCTAGCCTTTCTATCTTGTACTTGGGCAGCAGATTTTTTTTCTCCTGATCCAAGTACAAGACTACTTTTTGTCTCTACAAAATGGGATCTTGTTAGATTTGACCCATCCTTCTAGCTTAATGAGTCATTTTGGGATCCAGACTCCCTCCACCAACACATTAGCTAAAACATTCAGTTTCATCACCTTGGCAAAGTCATTTCCCTTTTTTGGGGCCTCAGTTTCCCCATCAGTAAAATGAAAAGGTTGGCTCAGATGCCTTTGTGGAGCTTTCCAGCTCCCCACTTAGGATGCTATGATCTCATGTCATCTGTGAGTGTGACACAGATGTCAGTTACGCCCTCATTGAAAGCATTTGACCATGGCAGGGCTGAGGTCAAAGTGGTCCTCCCACCTTCCGGGTCTCCAGCTCCTCCCCCTCAGCTTCCTGCTCCCTGACTCCCCATTCCCATTCCCCTAGCTAGTCTACAGTAGATAAGTTCCCCAAATCGTGCTCACAAGGTGAGCTCTTTAAACCTCTGTACTTCTTGTCACTGACCCCCCACTTTCATCGTGCCAGACTCAGCACCCGCCAACACCAAATGCATTAGGCAGACAGAGACCAGATGAAACCAGGCTGTGTGAAGAAAGTAGAGGTTCCCAAGGCGGAGCCCAGGAGGCAGGAGTTGCCAGGAGCAAATGCCACATGGGTCATCCCCATGGGATTCCCAGCCCTTTCTGTTGAGCCTAACAAAGCAAAGCCCAAAGGCATAGACCTTTGGACCAGGCAATTGCTGACAAACAGTGGCACTGGCTGCCAGAGACCCCCGGTAGATAGGATGGGGGGAAGTGCTAGCACTGAGCTCTCCCTGCCCAAATCACCTGGACGTGAGAAGCGGTGGCCACTCACCTTGCTCCCCCCCATGTCCGTCTTGACCCAGCCTGGATCCAGGGAGATGCAGAGAATCCCGTCAGATATCAGGTCAGCTGCTAGGCAGCAGGTGAGCATATTGAGGGCCGTCTGGGAGAAGAGAAGTAGAGATACTCAGAGGAGGAGCTGGGAGGAACTCAGGAGGCCAAACCAGTCCTCCCTGAGAAGACCCTCCACCACACCCCAGAAAAGCGGGCATCCAGGAAGGGGGCAGCTCACTCCCTCTCCAGGCATCTCATTCCATGTGGAGGCAGCTCTAAATGGGAAGAAATTCCCATAGTTCCCTAACCCTAACCACTCTGGTCTTCCTGACCTCAGGCCCAGTGCTGAGCCACCTAGTTTCCCCCAATGCTTACTATGTGTGAAGTGGGCAGCTAGAAGGTGCAGTGGAAGGAATGGGCCACTAGGTGGTGCCATAGTGCACAGAGCTCTGGGCCTGGAGTCAGGAAGACTCATCTTCCTGAGTTCAAATCCAGCCTCAGACACTTACCTGGGCAAGTCACTGAACCCTGTTTACCTCAGTCTCCTCATCTGTAAAATTAGCTGGAGAAGGAAATGGCAAATCACTTTGGTGTCTTTGCCAAGAAAACTCAAAATGGGGTCATGAAAAGACAGACATGACTGAAAATGACTAAACATGAGAACCTCGAATGTGAATTTAATGCAAGGTCCTAGGAACAACCAGGGGCTCTTAACCTGAGTCTACAAACCATAGATTCCAGGGGATCCATGAACTAGAATGAGGGAAAAAAAAAAAAGACTTCTCACTGAAATGTACCATTTCCTTCCATTGTGAATATAGGCAACAAAATACAGTTTGAAGGAGTCCAGAGGCCTCAGTGGGCTGCCAAACACGTCAAGACAGAAGAAAGCTTCGAATCCTTGCCCTAGACTGAAGGCTCCACGAGGACAGGGACAGGACCGGGTCTTATCTAGACTTTGTACCTTCCTTGCAGCCAGCACCATTTTCAGGACACAGTACAGACCTAATCAGCATTTGACCAAGTAAATGACTGTAAGAATAAATGAAAGAATGAGCAGTAAGGTGCCCAAGTCCTCCAGTCAGCTGCCAAAATAATTTTCTTAAAGTCCAGGTCTGCCTGTGTCACTCCTATACCCCCTCAATAAACTCCAGTGGCTCCCTATTACTCCCAGAAACAAATATAACAACACCCTCTGGCATTTAAAGCCCTTCACAACTTGCCTCATCCTGCCTTTCCTCCCCTCCACCCTACTCAGATCCGGAGATACTGTCTTCCTTAATGTTCAGCACACACTACCCTCCATCTCCCAACTTCCTGCCTTTTTGAGTTCTCTCCTGCATGCCTGAAGAGCTCTTTCTCCTCATTTCTAACTTAGTTTCCTTGACTTCTTTTTTTGTTTGTTTGTGGTTTGTTTGGTTTTTTTGGTTTTTTTTTTTTTTTTTGCTTTTTGGAGGGGAAAAGGCAGGGCAGTTGGCGTTAAGTGACTTGCCCAAGGTCATACAGCTAGTAAGTGTTAAGTGTCTGAGGCTGGATTTAAATTCAGGTCCTTCTGACTCCAGGGCCAGTGCTCTATTCACTACACCATCTAGCCACCCCAGCTTCCTTGACTTCTTTCAAGACATCTTCTAGAGACCTTGCCCTTTCCTGGTCCCTCCTGATCTTCCCTCCTCCCCCCATTACTTTCCATTTACACTGTAAATATTTGCATGAACACAGTTATTTGCATGTGGTCTCCCCCATCAGATCTCAGATCATAAGTGTATTGAGAACATGTCTTTCGTTATCTGTAGAGCTTTGTTGGGTACCTGGTACACAGTGAACTCTTAGTTAATGTCTGGTGACTGACTGGCTTACTGACCTTACCCTGTAGGAAAGAATGTTGGTCGCTCTCTGCTGCCCCTGATCATCCCTCCTCTCTAGGCTTTCAGGACATCTCCCCCTCAACCTGTGCTCCTCCTGCCTCTCTGGCCGCTCCTTCTCTGTCTCCTTTACTGGCTCCTCCCCTGGATCACACTAGGTGTCCTGGGCCCTCTGCTCTTCTCCCTCCACACTGACTCCACTGGGTGATCTCATCAGCATCTAGGGATTTAATGAGCACATGTCCTATGCTGATTTTCTCTGCTGGCCTCCCATCTCACATCTCCAACTGCCCTTCAGACTCCTCAAGGGGGTCCAGGAGTCATCTTCAAACTCGTTATGTCCAAAACAGAACTCATTATCTTCCCCCCAAAGCCTCCCCTCCCCCAGACTCTCACCCCAGGATTGATCCTGGACTCCTCACTCTCTCTCACCCCCAACATCCAAGCTGTTGCCAAGGTCTATCAATATCACCTTTGTGGCATCTCTCCAATACTCCGCCTTTTCTCCTCTGACCCTGCCCCCAGACCCTGGCCACCTCCCACCTGGATTATTGCAGTAGCCGAGGGTGGGTTTGCCTGCCTCAAGCTTCTTCCCTACTTCAATCTATCCTCATTCAGCCAAAATGCAGGAATGACCAAGTCGCTTGCCTACTCAATAAACTGCAGTGGCTCCCTACTGTCTCCAGAGACAAATACAAAATACTCTGTGTTTGGCATCCAAAGCCCTCCATAACCTAGTCCCCTGCTACGTTTCCAGTCTTTTTATACCTCTCCACATCTTCTTGGATCAGGTGACACCAGGCTCCCAGGTGTTCCAAGAACCATCTCTTAACTCTGGGCATTTCCCCTGGCTGTCCCCCATGCCTGGAAAGCTTTCCCTTCTTCATCTGATAACTTTCCTGGCTTCGTTAAGTCCTGGATATAATCCTACCTTCTACAGGAAGCCTTCTCAACATCTCTTAATTCCAACGCCCTCCCTCTGGTCATTATTTCCTGTTTATCCTGTCTAGAGCTTGCTTTGTGTATATGTTTTTGAGTGTTGTCCGTCCCGTTAGAGTGTAAGCTCCTTGAAGACTGGGATTGTCTTTTGTCTCTTTTTGTATCCCAAATGCTTAATACAGTGCCTGTCTAATAGTAGGTACTTAAATATTTATTGATTGCTTTAGTCAGGCGATACCCTCCCAAAACATAATGTCTCGAGACCATCATCTTTCAATTTATTCAGTGATACCATATGGTCTAATATTTTTTATAAGGTGAGGAAAATTAACCACTATTTTTGAAGCAAAAATATTTCTATTGAATCAATTACAACTGTCAAGCTAGTTAGACCTCCTGCTTGCTACGTCATATTTAAAAACAAATTAATTAAATAGAAAAAGGAACTAATTTTTTGTCAGTGAAACCTAAGAAAGCTTAAAAAGAACAATCCCTTCTTGAAAATGTTTGACAGATCTTTACTTAGAGACAGCTTTATTTCTATCCAATCTTGAGATCTTTCACAATGAAAGAATTCACTTTAATTCCAGGATCATTGTGGCAGTTTAAAGAATGGGTTTTTTTTTTTTAATAGTATTGAGGAGTTCAGTATATATTCGTATTGGACTTTAAGGTCCTCACTTTCCCAGGAGGTGGGTGCTGCGATTATCTCCATTTTACAGAGAAAGAAACTGGGGTGAAGTGACTTGGCCAGGGTCACATGATTAGTAAAGTGTAAGAGGCAGGAGTTATACTCAGGGCTTGCCGACTGGCGCCATATTCATGGCGCCCCCTAGCGGCCCCTACTTTAATGCAGATAACTTGATGAAAGAAAGACCCTGCTAATTCATCTTTACCATTTTATAATCTTCTGACCATAAAGACAACTTGGGTCTTGGGAGTTTATATAGTGAATTTTACCCAAATATACACTTCGAGGAATAAGAGTAAGAGGGGAACAAGTTATATAATTAATTTTTAGGAACTTCAATAGTCTCACAATCTTTCAAATATAGGAACCACGTTTCAAAAGAAAGCCAAATTCCCTATCCTTTGACTTTCATGGTCTCCCTTAAATTTTAAGTTTCTGATGAATGGAGAACAATCTTTTGCAATGTTTTATCTAATGTGGGCCTTTTTATCTCATTTTATCAATCTGAGATAAGCAATTAATTTGCTTTCAAAAGCATCTATAGCAAAATATACACATGTAATGAAATAAACTCAGCATTTGTGACAAAGGGAGCAATAGTCGGAAATATAGTACGTTAAGATTAAAATAAAGCACCTAAAGAGATTTAGAGTATACTCATAGATTTTCTTCCATAGGCATTTGACAAATTCGTGGGATGTGTGTAATATCACATTCAAGGTTGTCCTTTTTAATTCACTGGGATGCCTGACGAAATTTAATTATTATTAAACAGAAACAGGTAAAAAAAAAAAAAAAACAACTGACATAGGAAGAAAAGAAAAGAAAAATAATCTGGACCCCATCTGAAGGTGGTTGATCAGCTTTTGGGGTTGGATTTTTTTTTTTTTTTGCTTTTTTAAAAATGAATTTACTTGGTTATTTATTTTTAGTTTTCAACATTCACTTCCATAAGATTTTGAGTTCTAAAATATCTCTCCCTCCCTCCTCTCCGCCTTCTCCAAGGTGGCATGCAATCTGATATAGGCTATACATATACATTCATATTACAGTTTTTAAGCCCTAAAGGAAGAATGAATTAGGAATGAGTGTTAGTGTGGCATGGTGAAAAGTCTTAACTCTAGAATCAAACCACTTAGCTCTGGTTTCAAATTGCAGCATTGAGGTTTGGGGCCTATGTGACCTTGGGTAAATTCCCTATCCTTCCTGGACCTCAGTCTCCTGGTCTGTAAAATGGAGGGGCTGGATTCAATAGACTGTGAGGTTAGCTGGGTGGTGCAGTGAGTAGAGCACAATGTCTGGAGTTAGAAAGACCAGAGTTCAAACACAGTATCAGACATGCCCTAGCTGTATAACTCTGAGCTAGCTGCTTCACCAGTATCTGCCTCATCTGTAAAATGGGTATAATAACAAGCAGCTACATCGTAGGATTCTTGTGATAATCAACGGAGGTAATACCTGTAACTTGTTTAGCACATGGTAGGTACCTAATAATTGTTTCCTTCCTTCCAGCTCTAAATCCTGGACTCTCTTGCATTTACACAGCGATTTAAGGTTTGGAAAGCACTGATCTCAGTGGAGTCTCACAATAACTTTAGGAGGTGGGTGCGCCGAGACTTATTTTCCTTATTTACGAAGGAGGTAACTGAAGCGCCGAGA
>CM053588.1:32588966-32630147 GCA_028646515.1 Pseudochirops corinnae
TGCCTTCCAGGTGTTTGCGCTGGGGGGGGGGGGGGGAGGGAATGCAACAGATGTACGAGTAAATAAATCCCATCTTAAAAGGGAGAGTTTCCTGGTAGAAAGTGGGCGTGGAAGGGAGCTAGGGACAATTGAGAGGTGATGAGGAAGATCCCCCGGTCATGAAGGGCAGCCGGCTCTAGGCTACAGCTCTCGGACAGCTCCTGCAGAGTGTCAGCTGCTGTGGCTGAGCAAGATGGTATTGCCCGGCTGCGCGGGCAGACCGCATTGCTCCTGAAGTTTCGGGTCCTGCCACTCCACCCCCCATGTGACCTCAGGCCCAGCCCCGGCCCCCTTACCTTAGCTATCCTGTAAGGGTATACTTCCTCCGATTTCCTGTACTGAAGGAAGAGCTGCATTGAGGCGCTTCGGGATGACATGTTGATGATGGCGGCCCGGTGAATGCCCATGACGACGTCCTGGCACGCAGCCTTCCTCAGGACGGGGAGAAACGCCTTGAGCAGTGGAAGGAGGAAACACTCAAAACCTGGCTGAAAGCCTGCTGTTGATCAGTCGAGGGTCCTTCATGACCTCACTCGGGTTTTCTTGGCAGAGATACTGCCAATGTTTGTCGTTTCCTTCTCCAGCCCATTTTACAGATGAGGAAACTGGGGCAACCCGGGTGAAGTGACTTGCCCAACGTCACACAGCTAGTAAGTATCTGAGGTCATATTTGAACTCAGGTCTTCCTGAGTGGACCTGCTTCTTATTCCTTAGCAGCTATGTGCCTCTGAGCCTTCAGTTTTTAAAAATGAGAAAACTGAGGCCGGGAGAGTTGTTCTCAACAATCTCTCAAGGTAATTTCCATGCTTCTGTGAACCACTCAGACACCACTCCTTCCTCTGATAATGGCCCAAGCTGATCTCCCAGCAGGGGGGCGGGGAGGGGAATATAACATATGATCACAGATTCCATTAATAATAGGAGGGGACATACCAATAGCTCTTTGAGGTTTACAAAATACATTACAAACGTCATCTCATAAAGACCCTGGGAGGGCAACCTTGAGTTCAAATCCTGACCATTTACTGCCTACTAATGGGTCCCCTGCCTTCAAAGAGTTTACATGGGGGGGGAGGGTCTGGGAGGTGGAGCAACAGATCACATAAATAAGTACAAAAACACACACAGGGGTTTCCGGGGAGGTGGCGGTAAGACACTGTGCCTAGTTTTCCTTTCCTCATCTGCAAGATGCAGGGGCTGGGATGAGTGGTCTCTAAGGCAGAGGTCTGATCTTAATAATTTTTTGTGCCCTGGGACCTGTGGGCAATCAGTATAGAACTCTTGTCAGAACCATGTTTTTAAGTACATTTTAAAAAATACAGTTAGTGAAAATAAGGTTATGATTGCTTTTCATAGTTCATGAACTGCCTAAAATTCATCCAGGGGCCTGGAGTTAAGAACCTTAGGTCTAGGAGCTCTATGAGTTAATGATGGATTAACCCAGGGTCACACTACTACATCTGAGGCCAGATTTGAACCTTGGTCTTAGAGATCACAGCTAGGTAGAACACTGGGCCTGGAGTCGGGAAGACCTGAGTTCAAATCCGATCTTAGACACTTACTAGCTGTGTGACCCTGGGCAAGTCACTTAACTCTGTTCACCACAGTTTCCTCATCTGTAAAATGAGCTGGAGAAGAAAATGGCAAACTATTCCAGTGTCTCTGCCAAGAAAACCCCAAATGGGGTCATGAAGAATCAGACAAGGCCAGAAAATGACTGAACAACAGCTTTGAGATAATACAACTATAGATTTAGAGCTAGAAGGACCCCAGCCATCTAGTCTAACTCCACTCTCATTTTTCAGATGAGGAAACTGAGACTTTGAAGGGAGCCAAAACACCTGATCCAGGAATCAGGCTGGCCCTAGATAAGTTAGCTCCCGGTTTTTCCAGTGGCCAGCCTGTACTGTCCAGTCCTGGTTTTCTCTGTGATGTGGCTATAAATCAGAGCCTGCCAGATATCCTGAGATCCAGGGCTGTGCCCTATTTCGGGATTCTAGCCAGAAGGTATTGGCTCACCCATACATTTTAGATACTATTCTTATGGCTTGGAATCAGCTTGGACATTGATAACCAATACTGGACATCACAGTCTGGCATCTTGAAACTGAACAAAGCACTATTAGAAAACTAAGTGACCTATAATTACCTTCTTTGTTTCGTTGCTCTATAAAAACCTTGCTTATGGCATCAATAAACAGATCGCATTGATGATCTCTCCTGGCCTAGGATTACAAATCACCCTTTCACGGCCAGTCATGCACATCATTCTAGAGCTGGCACAAAAAAACACTTAGTGTTAACCCTACAAGGCTTAGAGAAATTTCTTCCAAAAAATAAACTTATTCTAAGGCCTAACTTGTCTGTGAAGGCCTTAGAATAACTTACTCTAAGGACTCTAAGGCTAATGGTTCTAGCTAGTATACCACATTGGCCTGTAAAGGCTGTAGGGAGGATAGGAATAAGCATTTATTAAGCACCTACTGTAAGCACTTTACAAATATTATCTCATTTGACCCTCATAATCACCCTGGAAGGGAGGCACTGTTATTGTTCCCATTTCACAGTTGAGGAAACTGAGGTAGATGCAGATGAAGCAACTTGCCCTCCCTTGAGCCCCCCCAGCTCAAGAAGCATCCATTGCTCCTGACTGCTTCTAAGATGGAGTAAAAACTCCTGATCAGCGTTTAAAGCCCTTCAAAATGTGGCTCTGGCCAACTTTCCTAGGTATATTGAAACTTACTCTGTGTTCAGGCCAAACTGGCCTGCTTCCTGTTCCTCACCTACAGCGTTCCATTTCCCACCTCCAAGACTTTGCATAGGCTGATGCCATGCCCAGAATACCATCCCTCCTCACCTCTGCCTCTTACTTTGAGGTTCATCTCAAGCACCACCACCTCCCTGGAAACCCCTCTGGGTACATTTTGTGTTTATTTATCTATGCAATCTGTTGCTACCCCTGCCCCCCAGAGTGTAAGCTCTTCCAAGGCAAGGGACTCGTTCACTTTTGTCTTATAACCTCCGTGTGTCTGGCACATCTGCTTAACAATCGTTAGCTGAATGAATGAGTGAATGAAGACACAGCTGCCCATCTCTCTGCCAAGTGTTGGGGGGCCCTGCCCTGCTGGAGCCAGGGGCCTACTCTCCCTCACCTTGCTGACCATGAGTTGGGCCACCGTATTGGTCTCATAAATGGTGCGCATGTCCTGAGCCGTGACGCTTTCCAGAGTGGCGATCTTGTTGATGCCAGCATTGTTGATGAGGCAGTTAAGGCCTTGTTCCCCCACCAGGGCCTCTGTTTCCTGCACCGCCTTCTTGATGCTGTTTTCACACACAATATCTAGGGTGGAGAGTGGAGCAGAGGAAGAAGGATGGGGGAGGCGGTTCAAGGGAAAGCGATGTTCATGGAACACTAGGGCAGTTGACCAAAGGAAATTGTCAAGGAGCTAGAGAAATCCGGGGAGCCCAGGCATAGGGACTGAAGCCAGGTAGTGGGCCTGGGGAGATCCATGCTGTGGACAGCAGCAAAGCCCTAGGACAGCAGAAGTCAACTGCTGAGCTCTGTGGTCATTTATTAGGGAGCCCAACCATGGGGGGCTATTCTGTGCCCCCATTCCCAACCCAGACACTCACCCAACTGCAGAATTCTGAGATTCTGATGCTGCTCTTTCAGATGCTGGAGTTCCTAGGGAGGGAAACAGCATTGATTAAACACCAGGACCTATGCTGAGCCTTTTACAATTATCTCATACCTAAGAAAGATGGCTGGAAGAGAGCTTCTGGGCATCGGAACCTCTCGTTGCCAATGGTGATAACCTGACCATCAGGGAACTCATAGCTCTTTTCTAGAGAGAAGCTGGATGCAGCAGGGGCCATCTCCTGCTCAAAGTCTAGGACAACATAACAGAGTTTCTCCTTGATGTCATACATGATTTCCCTCTCAGCTGTGGTGGTGAAACTATACCCTCTCTCGATCAGGATCTTCATGAGGTAGTCTGTCAGATCACGGCCAGCCAGATCCAGACAGAGGATGGCATGGGGAAGGGCATAACCTTCATAGATGGGCACAGTGTGGGTCACATCAGCACTGGAGTCCATCACAATACCAATGGTACGACCAGAGGCATACAGGGACAGCACAGCCTGGATGGCAACGTACATGGCTGGGGTATTGAAGGTCTCAAACATAATCTGAATCATCTTTTCTCTGTTGGCTTTGGGGTTCAGGGGGGCTTCTGTGAGCAGCACAGGGTGCTCTTCAGGGGCAACATGGAGCTCATTGTAGAAAGTATGATGCCAGATCTTCTCCATGTCATCCCAGTTGATGACAATACCATGTTCAATGGGGTACTTCAGGGTGAGAATACCTCTCTTGCTCTGGGCCTCATCCTTCACATAGCTGTCTTTCTGGCCCATACCCACCATCACACCCTGACATCTGAGACGCCCAACAATGGAAGACAGCCCGAGGGGCATTGTCTCCTGCAAAGCCAGCTTTGCACATTACAGAGCCATTGTCATCAAGAGCAGCCATATCATCATCTGTGGTGAACTTTGAAGTGGCCAGTTTAAACCCTTAAGAGAGAGAGAGGAGGTGGTGCCACACCTGGAGGTAGGGGGGAGGCAAGTCCATGCTGGGTGGAAGAGCTCACAGCTACCTAAACTGATTCTTTCTTGAAGAAGGTCTCCACTAAATTCCTATAAGATTAACCACAGAGAAAATATCTCAGAAGAACAAACTTATCTCTGGTAACTCCTTAGATCCCAAAGCTAATGCATTGTTCCGATTTGCATTCTGCTGCTGAATACCATTAATTGGCTTTGCAAAAGTATCTATACATACATACACATGTATGCACACACACACACACACACACACACACTGGGGTGTGTATATATACACATATACATGTTGTTGAGTTGTTTTCCAGTCATATCCAGCTCTTCACAACTCCATGCGAGGTTTTCTTGGCAAAAATACGGGAGTGTTTTGTCATGTTCTTCTCCAGCTCATTTTACAGATGAGGAAACTGGGGTGGACAGGGTGAAGTGACTTATCCAGGGTCACACAGCTAATAAGTGTCTGAGGCCAAATCTGAACTCAGAAAGATGTGTGTGTGTGTGTGTGTGTGTGTGTGTGTGTGTGTGTGGCTTTAGGCCAGGGCTGTTGCTGTCTGTCTGGCAGTAGCCCACAAGTAGGTGATATTAAAGGTTTTATTTTCTTTTTAGTCTTCCAGCCTTGCCTCTTGATTTATTGACCTGCAGTTAATGGAACTGAGGTGGGAGGAATTACAGAATTTTTAAGCATTACAATTTATATTGCATCGATAAAGTAGGTAAGATTTCTTTGTGATTTTTTTTTGCTTTTTTTTTTTTTGAGGGGAAAGGTAGGGCAATTGGGGCCAAGTGACTTGCCCAAGGTTACACAGCTAGTAAGTGTTAAGTGTCTGAGGTTGGATTTGAACTCAGGTCCTCCTGACTCCAGGGCTGGCACTCTATTCACTGTGCCACCTAGCCACCCCACCAGGTAAGATTTCTTACCCACACCACCCTCCTGGACCCCAACTCATGATTGTCTTTGATGTTCTCAAGGATGGTAAGATGAATTTTCCTCAATTTTTTGAAACTGTAGGAGGCCTGCATCTATTAAAGGATAATCTGATTGTTGGCAATTATCTGCCTCAGCTCTGAATCAGTGTGTGCAGACATGTGATTCTATAGTTTGCAAGGTTTCAGGCCAAGTCTGAGGGGAAGAAGGAAAAGCAAATCAGAAGAAGTTGGAGACCATTTCCAGTGACACAGCATGGACTGGAAACTCAATTGGAGAAGTATCTAAAAGTGCTCTGAGAAGTAGACAGTTTTAAAAAGGCAACATTTGATTCCCTGAAATATAATGGCAGGATCCTCCTGATTTGATTTCCCCATTGTGCTCTTTCCTTTCTAAACAGGGAAGATTCCCACCCATTAGAGCATATGCCTGACTGGGAAAACCTTTAAATTATGTGGAATTCTTCTGCATGACTTTTACCTGCAATCAGATGGGGCTGAGGGAATTTTGTCCTGTCATACCCATGATAGGTCAGTGCATGCCTTTAAGCTCAGGAATAGTTTTAATATAGTTATAACCATGTTCCTCTTCCTATCACGGCAAATTTTTCTGACCATGGTAGTTGAACTACAAATAATTTATAATGAATCTTACTGTAAAGATCTCCTGGCATCACAAAGTCTACTATGATGAAGATGCAGAGACAAAGGAAGTCGCTGCTGGCATTTTCTACTCTTCTGAATTTGTGGCCACTGTTTGTTTCAACTTTCTAACCTAGGCAACTAAGACAAAACAGTTTTCAAATGTGCCATCTCCTTGTTCGTCAGTTTTATAGGTATATATTCATATATAATCATGACCTTAAACAAATTTGGAGAGCAGGGAATAGTTTACCTGTCAGGTCTATGGAGAAGGAAGCATTTATGACCAAATAAGAGATTGAGAACATTACATGATATAAAATGGATGATTTTGGTTATAATCAATTAAAAAGGGATTGTACAAACAAAACCAATGCAGTCAAGATTAGAAAGAAAGCAGAAAGCTGGAAAATAATTTTTACATTAAGTGTCTCTGATAAAAGTCTCATCTTTCATATATAGAAAACTGAGTCATAACTATATGAATACAAGTCATTCCCCAATTGATAAATGACTGTGTATAAGCTTATGTCCTTATAGTCTCACATTCTTTCTAAATAAGCCTTCTCCCTCCCCTGATAGAAGGATAAAATATATCCTCAAATGGGGGAACTACAAAGGTGTAAAAAAAAAAAAAAAGCTCTAATTCTTAATCAAGTAGTAAATCTTGTAGATAAAATGTCTATTTGAAATAAATAACTTCATGAAGTAGACAGTTAAACCAAGATGGAACAAGATGCCTGTTACCTAAATGGACATTAAGATGCATTCCTCTTCTGTCACTTACTCTTTCATTTCTTACATTACTTTTTCCTTACATACTCTTAATTATAGAGTTAAGCTTATTGTCTATTGTTCCTTAGCACAGTGGTTCTCAACCTTCCTAATGCTGCAACCCTTTAATACTCGTATGTGGGCGTATGTGCATGTGGGCGGACCCGCCTGGAGATGGATAGAGGAGCAGGGTCTCCGTTCCTAAGACCATCGGAAATATGTGTTTTCTGATGGTCTTAGGTGACTCCTGTGACCCCTATGAAAGGGTCGTTTGACCCCCCCAAAGGGGTCGCGACCCACCAGTTGAGAACTGCTGCCTTAGAGCATCCTAACCCTTTTGGAAGGTTAATAAGACCCAGGTGCGAGATTTAAGATAGAAACTAGAAGTTTGAGCCCAGGTTCCAACTCTTGTATGTTCCAACTCCTTGTAATATTATTGGTAACAATGTATCACAGAAAGATGCTATTGTTGCAGTCTGTGTCCACACTTTTATGTGTTGTTAATTTTGCTAAGTAGTTACTACTATTCAAAACAGTAGCTCCAAAGCATTGAGTCCAGGAAATTATGATGAGCCTCCATTCTTGCTAAGAAGTTCTGTTGAAGCTACTTTTCAAATTCCTTCCCAGTTTATCAGAGTGCGTTTGATGATTGCTCTTTAGTCTTCAAGAGAATGTGCTGAATTTTGTATGATTTGTCCTCCACAGGTTTTTTTGTTTCATCACTTCCATATTTTGCTGGGCAGACAACTGCCTTGTACTCTGAATTTGTATATCAAATACCCCAGTTTGGATAATACTTCCTAGGAAGTATCAAATTGGGGAATGTGGAGGAGGTGGCTAAACCTGTGTACTGTGAATCTGGGGAAAAAAATCTTTTCCCTAGAAAAAGAAATTACAAAGGCAAAAGAAGCAGTGCTGTAATGTTACATGAATCAAGACCCTCAGGATGGTAAGAACAGGCTGAGTCTAACAGATTCTGCCTTGGAGGAGGCCTCACTACCTTAGAGATTTCTTGCATGAATATTATATTCTGATAAGACTTTTGTTGTTGTTGAGTCATTTCAGTCATGTCTGACTCTCCATGACCCCATTTGGGGTTTTCTTGATGAAGATACTAGAATGGTTTGCCATTTCCTTCCCCAGCTCATTTTACAGATGGGGAAACTGAGGCAAACAAGGTTCAGTGACTTGCCCAGGGCCACACAGCTAATAAGTATCTGAGACTAAATTTGAACTCAAGTCCTTCTGACTCCAGGGCTGAGGTTTTATCCACTGTACCTCCTACCTGCCCCTCTGATAAGATTATAAATATTATCCCACAGGAAGAAACCTGATCTTTGGCAACTCCTAAGATCCCAAGGTTAATACATTCTCTTTATTTCCATTTTGCATGGAATACAACTGATTGGTTGTGTAAGACCCTAATATGTGTGTGTCTCCCTTTGTTTGAGGCCATTGCTATCCACATGGCAGCAGCCCACCAGTTGGTGCTGATTAAGATTTTTGTTTTAATCTTCTAGCCTTGCCTACTGATTTATTGACCTCCAGTCAAAAGGACTGATGTGGAAAGAATTACTCCCCAGGACGATCTTAGGATCTCTGACTTGAGGAATTCCCCAACACATACACACACACACACACTCACACACACACACACACACACACCACACACTGGCCATGGTGACTTGCAGCAAAACATTACAGTGGAAGGTACACGCTTGTCCAGGTGAACCTGTGACAGTAGTTTCTGCATTTCCCAATTCCTGGTTGCCTTCTTCCTCTCTCTTTTCCTTTTCTGGGCACTGGTCAGCCAGTAACTTGGATGAGAACTCTGCTCTTCCAATTCTTTCCCAGTCTAGTGAGCTTTTCATTATAGCAAACTCTATCCCGCCCCCAAGGCGAGATCCAGGTTTAGATTATGGTTGGATAAGAGACAGCTTGGAAGTGGATAGTGATTAAGAGGCAAAATAAAAAAAATACCCCAGTAATAATGAGTATGTACATGGCACTTGAAGGTTTGCAAAATGCTTTCTACTGATTATCTCATTTGATCTACAGCACTCTGGGAGGTAGATGATATTACTCTGTTCTGTTATATTATATTATATTATATTATACTATATTATATTATATTATATTATATTATATTATATTATATTATATTATATTATATTATATTATATTATATTATATTATATTCCCACTTTATAGAATGGGAAACTGAAGCTAAGTGACTTTATCAGAGTCACACAGTTAGTTGAAGGTTGGAGTTAGAATTTGAACCCAGGTTATCCTAACACTAAGTCCAGCACTCTCCCCACTCAGTCACCTGGTTGTTTGCTTTGTATGTCTCTTTCTTCTTGTTTCTTTTCATTATTTGCTCCTTTCTTCATTTATTCCTTGCCACTATTTCTTCCCCATCCTTCCCCAGTTATTTTTTTCCCTCCTCTTCATCCCTCTCCATTTTTCTTGTTCATTTTCTTGCTCATCTTTCTCTTTGTCTCTCCCAGTCCCAGCTCCCTGCATAAGAAGACAGCCCAGGGTTCCAAGAAGACTTTGTGGCTAAAAGAATCCTCTGGATGAGGCCAGATACACACACACACACACACACACCGCCTCTGCCCCAGCTGTTCATAGAGCCGTAAGGGACCTTTGGGTTCATCTGCTCTAATCTCTTTATTAAGCAGATGAAGAAACTCGGTAACAAAGAGGTTAAGTGACTTGGGCCAGATCTCACAGGCAGCGTCAGAAACAGGATTCAGATGCAGGGTGGTCTTTATCTCCCTCTGCAGAATGAAGGAGACAGCAGAGCCTGGTGGAGGTGGGAGCGGGTCAGCTCTCCCGGAAACAGGTTCAAGGCGTTGAGGGACCTGTCAGTGACTCAGATCAAAAATCCGCACTTGAGAAATGTTGGCTGAAATAAGGGGAAAGGAGCATCCCGCAGAGCTCGTTCTGGGAATGATTGCTGAGTTATAGCTTATCATATACCAATCATATCGTATCATATATATTGTTAATATCATATCATATATCTTATATATCATCGAATCGTATATCATATCATATCATATCATATCATCATATCCTTATATCCTATCCTATCATATATCATATATATCCTGAGCTTTTGCTCAGCTCTTAACAACAGTCCCATCCAGCTACCTACTGCTAGGTCCAGTATCCCATGCATTCCTCTGGAAAGTTCCCCGAGACACTGAGGCTGTGACTCCTGCTGTCTGCTATGCAAATGCAGGGTACCCCAAAATCTTACTGCACCTTTGAACTTTTAATGAGTTTAACAGTACAGGAGCACAAAGGCACTAAGACTTTTGGATCACCCTGCCTGTTTCTCGTTCTGAGATTTCCTCTGCTGGCCTGGGAGGGAGGGGGGCGGAGGGATGTGTGGATACCTCTGCTCCGAAACAATTATCCACCAAATAAATTGCATCCGTTTAAAATCAAGCAAAAGAAGAAGGAAACGTTGACTTGGCATGAAACTGAATGTTTCTGAAGCCACTGAGAAGGGACCCCACATGGCAGGACCGGACACCTGGAGACACTTTCGTGCGCCCTTCACGGTCCCTGCAGCCCCCACCGGACCCGCCCACCTTCGGTGTTTGGATTCTGTTATCTCCCGGGACCCCAAAGCCTTAAGAATGCGGAAAGACTGGGGGCGCAGTGAATAGAGCACCGGCCCTGGAGTCAGGAGGACCTGAGTTCAAATCCGGCCTCAGACACGTAACACAAAAAAACTAGCCGTGTGACCTTGAGCAAGTCACTTGCTCTGCCTTCCCTTCCCCCAAAAAAATCAAAAAAAAATTTGGAAAGACTGTCACCCAGTCTAGGGCCGGGGGTGCGGGGAGGACTCTACTGGGAATTAACTGTGTCTTTTAAAAAGGACACAGGAGATATAGCCAGAACAATGAATGGGAGTCCAGCGAGGTGGATCAGTTTCGTTGTCATTGGGCCAAGACTACACACAGTAAGACTACATACAGCCTGGGGATAGGGAAGAGGTTGGGGGGTGGGGAGTGGGCAGGTTAGGAAGGGCAGTAGAGGAGGGGCTGGGAGGGAGGGAGATTGGGCTTAGAAAAGAGCAGGGAAAGGAGAGGAGAGGTAGCTAAAATTACTCCCCTCCGCCCACCGCTCCCATACATGTCACTTCCCTCGGTCTCTGCCCAGGCTGCCTCCCTGCCCGGTGGTCCCCAACTCAGGCGCCCAAGTGCCCAGTCCAAATAGCCTGCTTCTGGCTATTTCGGTTTTTCTTTGCGTGCCCAACGTCCGAAGTGCTGGGTGCCTAGGAGGTGCTCGGTAAAAACTGGTTGAATTGAATCGAGCTATCGTAGGGACTGGAATGGGAACTTTTGGAGTCGTACTGTGCATACTCCAGTCTCTCACGAAGTGGAGCCCAGGGCAGGGCTGGAAGTGACCACCCGGGGGGATGGAAAGTCCCTCCCGAAGTCTGACTTGCATCTGTCCTGCTGTAGCTTCTCTGGCTGGGGCCCCAGGTCCCAGGCGCTGTTTCTGCGCCCCCTTCAGACTGAGCCCCGACTCCTGGAGGGGATCCAGGCATCCTGGCTTCCTACCTGCGCTTGGTCCGGGTGGCGGCAGGTGGAGATGACCAGGTCCGGAGAGGGGCTCCGAGCCAGGAACCCCCGCACTAGGCCCAGGCCGATGCCTCGGTTGCAGCCGGTAATGAGAACCGCACGGCATGTCCCAAGTGCCATGGCCCAAGCGATCGATTGAGGATCTGAGCGCGCCAAGATGAAAACAGAGACTTGGAGCTGTCCGGAGCCAGAGGGATAAAGGGGGGCTGAGCCCCGCCTCAGGTTCCGCCTCTCTCCAAGGCCCTCCCAGAGCCAGAGCGCCCGACCCTCCTCCATCGCACCTACCACCTATACCACCACCCCAGGAATGTCCTGGCCCCATCTTGCAAATCCCTTTCTTCCCCAAACCCTCCAGAAAATCAGTCCGGAGTCAGGAGAGTCCCACCATAAGTAAGGGGAGTTCGTCATCAGACCCGGCATCAGGTCCAGCCAAAGAGCCACTGACTCCCAGCTGGTTGGATCTAGGGTGTCAGGGGGGAAACTGAGGTCCAGGGAGAAAAAGGAGCACCAAGGCTAGAAGCCTCAGGGGGGCATTTGGAGAGCTAGAGAAATTTTCCACACAACCCTTCACCTCCCTCCTGAGGGCGGAGGCAGGACAGAATCTCCCCTTCCTCCCCTTCCATCTCTACCCCAAAACTCTGCACATCCCAACCGTTGTCTCTTCCCCACCAGGGCAAGTAGAATTGATCTCGGTTCTGTAGCCAGTCCTGTGAGAGTGCCCTGTGAGAGGAAGGGCGGAGCTTCTACAGACCTGGGATCCTCTGACTCAAGACACAGACTTGAGGTTCCAGAATGGGCCCAGAAAAGTCTAGGATCCCTGCTAGCTATGAGGGCTGCTCCCTTACTTCCACAGGCCATTTTCCCCATTTCAGAAATTTACTCCTTCTTCACTTTTGCCTCTCAGCATCCCAAACTTCCTCCGCATTCCTACCAACATCAACAGAAAGCCACGTCTGATTTCCTCAGTTGTCAGGGCTCTCTTCTGGAATTTAGGTGGATATAATTTGCTTTTACTTATCTACAAATATGTCTCTTTCCCCTCCCCCAGCCCCAGGAGGGCAGATACAATTTTATTTTTGGCTTTATAACCCTGGCACCTAGCCACGTGCCTGGCACATGGTAGCCACTTAATAAATGTTTGTTAAATTGGATTGGGTTGAATAAAATATCAAAGTAAGGTGGGTTGCTGTTTTTTTTTTTTCATTCAGCTTAGGATTCCATACGAAGGCCAGATGCCTTGCAGAGGAGAAACCAGTCTAAGTGCAAATCATCGAGCCAGAAGCCTGCCAACCCTCTAACCAGAGCCACTCCAGGAGCACCTGAAGCCAGCAGCTTCCTTCCCTGGGGAGCAGGAAACCCAGAATGCTCAGATGGAGAAGCTGGGGGGGGGAGGGAAGGGGTTTGGAAACCTATAGTCACTCTGCCTTGAGATGTTCCAGAGAGAAGCCTAAAGACCAGGGCTGCCTGACCATAGACTTCACCATCATCATCATCACCATCATCATCATCATCATCATAGCACTTATATAGTGGTTTAGGTTTGCAAAGCACTTGATCAGTATCATCTCCTTTCAGCCTCCCAACAACCCGGGAAGGTTTTGTTGTTCCATTGCTTTTCAGTCACATCACAACTCTTCATGATTCCTTTTGGAATTTTCTTAGCAAAGATACTGGAGTGGTAAGTGATTCTGAGACCAGATTTGAACTCAGGGAGATGAGTCTTCCTGACTCTAGGAGGGGCCCTCTGTGCACTATGGCACCACCTAGTGGTCACTAGAGAGAATTAAATAAAAGAGGAACTGGGGATAATTTTGTTCTGTGTTGATCTTAAGAGAGAAAATAAAAGGAAAGAGGGGAAGAAAACACTATGAAAGGAATAAGGAAGAATAAATAGAGTGGGACTTACTATTCCTCATAATGGGGGTGTATCTGAAGAGTTAGGGGGAGAGGACATCACATGAAAATCATTGATATTCGATCCAGACAAAGGACCATTGAACACACAGACTGCTTTTTGTAGGAATACATTTAACAGATAAATAGATGGAAATGAGTGAATGGAAAAGTATATATTAAGTCCTGCCCTTAGTGGAATGATGACAAGGAGGAAACACTTTAGTTGAGAAGTTTACAAGGATGATGAATGGAACTGTGGCATAGTTGATTTGATTGTGGTTGATAGTTCTAGAACTGGGGTTGGGGAGGAGGAGGAAAGGGTAGACACATTAGTATTGAAGGAATTGGCTAAAAGATTATAGCAGAAGTGGCCAGGGGAGGAGGGGGAAGATGTGAAGTAAAGGAGTGGAGCCCCATGTCTGGGGCTATCCAAAAATCAGGAGGCATTTGGTAAAGATGTTATAGAGTAAGTCCCTGGAGAGGACAGGAGTGAAGGAGAAAGAATAAGGAAAGAGAGGGACTTAAAGAGGGAATAATCACAAGGAAAACAAATTTCAACTTCAGAGGATGGATCATAAAAGGGATGAGGGCTAAAAAGGGAGAAAGAAAGTGATTAGTTCTAGGCCAGAGAAAGAGAAGAGAAGAGAGGGCTGTCAAGTGGAAGGAGATCTATTGATATAATCACATGTTTAGAAAAAGACTTGACAAAATACAATAATCATTTCTGTTCAAAAAAAAAAATCTGGGCAGCTAGGTGGCATAGTGGGTAGAATACTGGCCTTAAGTCAGGAGGACCTGAGTTGAAATCTTTAGACATTTAACATTTATTAGCTTCATGACCCTGAGCAAGTCACTTAACCCCAAATGCATTTCTCCCCCCAAAAAATACATTAAAAAGCATAGGAATAAATGAATCTTCCCTTAATATGATAAGTAGTATCAATTTCAAACTCTGAGCCAGCATTGTATGTAATGGAAACATACTAAAAAGTCTTCCCATTAGGATCAGGGGTAAAATAAGACTATCTATTTTCAGTACTAGCTATAGCAATAAGGGGAAAAATTAATGAAATCTTGCAAAGAGAAAACAAAATCATTGTTTTTGTAGATGATATGATAGTCTACTTAGAGAACCTAAAATATTCAACTTTAAATTAATTGAAATAATTATCTTAGCAAAGTATCAGGACAAAAAAGCCTAAACCCATAAAAGTCATCAGCCTTTCTGTATATTACCAATGAAATCCAGCAAGAAGAAAAAGAGAAATTCCATTCATAATATCTAAAGGATATGTATTTTTAAAATAAGTTTTTATTGATATCTTTTGTTTTTTACATCATCATAGTTTCATCCAGTATTCTTCTCCCTCCCCATCCCTGAGAACTGATCCAAATTAACAAATAACATTTTGAAAGACAAAAAAAAAAAGAAGAAAAAAAAGGTGGGGGGGGGGGGGGAGGAAATCAGCCCAACCAATTAATACACTGAAAAAGTCCCCAAACATATGTAATGTGCAACACCTGTGGATCTCCCATCTCTGCAAATGGGTGGGTTGGTATCATCCTCTCCTGTTTTTTTTTCTTTTGAGCCATACTTGTTCTTCATAATTTTGCAACATTCACTTTTGGTTTTCTGATGTGTCATTCTTTTCAAATATATTGTTGTGGTTGCTGTGTATATTGTTTTCTTGGCTCTGCTTACTTCATTCTGCGTCAGTTGACACAGATCTTTCCATGCTTTTCTGCATTCACCACACACAAGATTTCTTATAGCACCGTAATACTCCATTATATTTATGTACCACAATTTGTTTAGTCATTCCCCATTTGATGTGAATCTACTTTGTTTCTGATTGTTTACTGTCACAAAAAGTGATACTATGAATTTTTTAATGTATTTTTGAAACTACTATAACACAGTTTGAGAACTTGGTATATTTGAGAAACTACAATAATATAGTTTGAGGCCTGGAAGTGCTATTCCCTTTTCGTCTCTACCTCTTTTCATCATTGCCCTTCATGTTCTAGATATTTTGTTTTTTCAAACGAACTTTGTCATTATTTTATCAAAGTCTATAAAGTATCCCTTTCATGATTTCATTGGTGTAGCATTTTAACTTGGGTAGCGTTGTTACTTTTATTATGTTGGCACAGACTAGACATGAGCACTGAATGTTCTTCGAGTCATTTAAGCTTTTGTTTATTTCTTTAAGGAGTACTTTGCAACTTATTGCATACACAGTCTAAACAAGTCTTTTATGTAGTTTAGTAGATTGATTCCCCAGATAATTTATGCATTCCTTTATCCTTCCTTGGTGTAGGTATTAGGATTATATTTGTCTCATAAAAGGATTCTGGAAGAGTGCTTTCTTAATTTATGAGAAGAATTTATGTAGTATGGGTACTAATTATCCTTTAGAAGGTTGATAGAATTCACCTGTGGACCCATCAGAACCAGGAGTTTTTCTTCTTTTTTAGTTCCTTTAAAGCTAGTTGTATTTTCTTTTCTGAGACTGAGTTATTTAAGATCCTTATTTGGTCCCCTGTTGTTGGAGTATTTTGTATTTTTAAAAATATTTTGATGAGCAGGTAGACTTCAGAAAAACCTGGAAAGACTTATATGAACTGATGCGGAGTGAACTGAGCAGAACCAAGAGAACATTGTACATAGTGACAGCCACATTGTGGGATGACTAACTTTGATAAACTTAGCTCTTCTCAGCAATGCAAGGATCTAAGACAACACCAAAAGAATCATAATGGAAAATGCTGTCCACATCCAGAGAAAGAACTATGGAGTCTGAAGGCAGAATGCAGATTGAAGCATACTGTTTGCTCTCTCTTTCTTGTTTGTTTGCTTTGTTTTTTCTTTCTTGTGGTTCCTCCCATTCATTCTAATTCTTCTTTACAACATGACTAACGGGAAAATATGTTTAATAAGAATGTATATGTAGAGCCTCTATCAGATTGCATGCCATCTTGGGGAGGGGAAGGAGTGAGGGGAGGGAGGTGGAGAAAATTTAAAACCCAAAAGCTTGTGAAGTGAATGTTGAAAACTAAAAATAAATTAATAAAAAATTATGGGGTGGCTAGGTGACGCAGTGAATAGAGCACCAGCCCTGGAGTCGGGAGGACCTGAGTTCAAATGTGACCTCAGACACTTAACACTTATTGGCCGTGTGACCCTGGGCAAGTCACTTCAATTCCAATTGCCCTGCCTTCCCCCTCCAAAAAGCAAAAAAAAAAAAAAAATCGCTATTTCTTTTGTGTTTTTAGTTTCATTAGCATATAACCATATAAAATTGATTCTAATTATTATTTTTATTTCTTCTGATTTTGTTGTGATTTCACTCTGCTCATTTGTTATTTGTTGATTTGATTTTTCTGCTCTCTTCTTTTTAATAAGATTAACTAAATATTTATACATTTTCTTAGTCTTTTCAAAGAACGGGTTTTAAATTTTATTTATCTTTCTATTGATGGGGATGTGATCTGAACCCCTGAAAGGAAATGACCATGTCTTCAGGATCTAGACTCCAAGAAGGAAAAGCCCCTGGACTCTCCACGTGGTCCAGGTCACTGGCATTCTCCGAGGGCACCAGCCCTCTGTGATCTCCCAGTCACCCCAGACCACTTGGTCACTCCTAGATCCTTCCCACGGTCTTTCCGTGTCTAAGGTCCATCTTGCCCCCCATTAAATTGCTCAGATTCCTTAAGAGTCTGGCCACGGCTCCAGTTCAGTCCGGCCATGGCTCCGACTCAGGCTGGCCTTCTTGTCAATACAAGAGTCACAACTGGGCAGATTCTTAAAATCTCGCCTGCTCGACTGGGAGTTCTAATAAAACCTGCCTTTGGCTGAAAGAAGGCTCGGGTTGAATTCACTCGAGGCAGGGCCTGGGCCACTCGCCCTTCAGTCTGGGCCCCAGCACTGCTAGACCCCAGCACTAGGAGGTTTGTTTTGTTTCTGGCTGATCTATTTCTCCACTAATTTTTTATGTTTTCTCTCCTGTGTTTATTTTAGGTTCATTTGTTGATTGATTTTCTTCATTTTCAAATGCATATTTAATGCATTAATTCTCTCTTTTTCTATTTTGTTAATATGGGTTTTTAGGGATATGATTTTTTCCCTTGAGCTATATCCCAGAAATTTTGGTATGTTGTTTCATCATTATCATTTCCTTTTACATAATTATTGTTTCTTTGATCAACTCATTATTTAGGATTTCATTGCTAAGTCTCCATTTTGGGTCTATGTCTTTTGTGTATGATCCTGGAACTGCTAATTATTTTTATTGCATTGTGGTTTGTAAAGGACATATTTATTATTTCTCCCTTTTTTGCATGTGTTTGCAATATCTCTGTGCCGGAATACATGGTTAATTTCTATAAAAGTTCTATGTAATACTGAGAAATACATATATTCTTTTGTAGTTCTATTTAGAAGATTCTATGAGTCTTTTAGTTCTAGTTTTCCCCAGCAATTTGTTCAGTTCTTTATTTTCCCTTTTGTTTATATTTCTGTTTGGGCAGAACAAAAAAATTTTTTTTTTACTTCTTCTCTTCTCCCTTTACCTGAGGGTGTTGCGCCCGAAGGAAGGTAAATTTTGTTGCCTGATTGCTACCTAACTACCTTGGAGTTTGCTGGCTATATTTCTCTCTCAAAGACCAAATTTAAACCCTGGATCTCATGGATTGAACAATAGATCCCTGCTCAAGCACCATTTAATGGTTGTTTTTTGGGCCCTTCTCGCCCAGAATGAATGCAAATAGTAATTGTTTCTCTTTTGGCCAGCAAACCTGAGGATATTCTTCCAGTATGATTTTTTTTGTTAAAGGGGCCATCCCTTGACTCACTTCTTAAAGAGACCTATTCACTGAATGGGTATTGCCTCACTCAGAGTGAGAACCTGAAAAAAAAAAACCCTAGATTAAAAGGGCCAAGGTCTCCCACTCAATTGGCTCTGGAGAAGAAAGCCCTCCCTCACTCAAAACAAAGCCAGTTGCAAGCCATGCCATTATCTCCCTAATGTCATAGTCTTCTTCAAGAATGAAGGACAAACCACAAACCACAATCTTTCTGTTAGACTTCTCCAAAACTGAGAAAGGGACATTAAAATCTCCCATTGCTCTTATGTTATTGTCTGTGTATTCCTATAGCTCATTTGATGTTTGCATTATGAATCTGGATACATTTGGACCATGTAGGTATAATTAGTCTGTTGTTTATGGTTCCTTTCAGCATAATGTAGTTTCCTTAGTTATCCCTTTTTTATGTTTGGAATGTTTGTTTTTGCTTTGTCTAATAGCATGATCACAACTTCTGCTTTTTTAGATGCACTCAATACATAGTAAATATTTTCCCAGCTCCTCATCATTTTTATTCTGCATGTATTTTTGCTTTTAAAATGTGTTTCTAGTAAGTCACAGGTTGTGAGGATTTGTTTTTTTTTTTATCTAGTCTGTCACCTTTTCATTTTATCAGAGTATTTTATCTAGTCATATTTAAAGTTACGAGTTAGCTTTATATTTTCTTCCATTTCAGTAAGTCAATAAACATTTATAAAATGCCTACTATGTGCTGGGCTTCACTTTCCACCTTCCACATGCAAGTTAATTCTGCTTCCACTCCCTGGATCTTAAATGGGGGGTTTCCATCAGCAGAGTTACTTGGAGTAACTGCCCTTCTCTCCTCAGACATCTGGATCTAGAAAAGTTACCTGGACCCTGCTCTGAGATCCAAGACCTACACTACCCAGGAGGGAGGTTAGATGGGTCCTCCTTGGGCAGAGAAAGACCAGGTCCTCATAAGCAGCTGTCCAGGGTCTCTTTTGGAAATATGAAGAGTAGCTAAGATTATGGAAATACAGCCTATCCCAGACTTTTCCTCCAAGTCAACTTCACCCGGGACCTGCTGCCCTGAGCAGCAGAGTAGATGGGTCAGAGCTGGTTGGTTATCAACAGCAACCTCTTTGGCATTTCCCCTTACACCTGAGCCCCCAGCAGACTCTCAGTGAGGCCATTGTGAGGTTTCCCTGGGCTGCTCAGACAGCTAAAGAAGTGCAGCCCCAACCTCCCGCTAAATTCCAACATAAGCATATTCTGGCAAATAGATTTTCTGGGAGCAGGTATAGCTTTGACTGTGCCTTCCCCACACAAGATAATTCTGCTTCACACTCCCTGGGTCTTAAATGGGGGGTTTCCATCAGCTTTTGGCTGGGAGTGGAGGTGGGTTGGGGAGGGGGTGGCACCGCATCAGGGACAAACTGAGAAAGGGCCACAAACTTTTCAGCAATGACTCATAGCTGGAGAAACTCAGGATGCTCCATCCCAGTGGAACAGGACATTGCAGGGAAGAGAGGTGGAGGTAATAAAAGGAGGAGTCTTAGAGCTGGGTGTCTGGAACATGGCAGGAGCTTAATAAAAACCTGTCAATGATTGATTGATTGATTCATGACAGGGTTGTCCATGGGGAACCACTGGGTCAGAGAGTAGAGGAGGAGGCTTCTTTTCCCTTGGACCTTGAAGCTGCTCAGCTTTGCTGGGATCTCCTTCAGTGCCAGGGGCTGGACTCACAGGAAGCCTCAGTAAAGTGATGATGAAGATGATATAAATTCCCCTCTGACCCCCAGACCTTCCCACCCCTCCTCCCCTTACCCCACTTTGGTCCCCAGGAGTCTGTGCATGTTGGAAGAGCAAGCTGTCCACACACACCTCCATCCCCATATATACAACTCTCATAAATACACACTCACACCAGCTGCTGTTCTGAGTAAGCCACCAGTCTGTGGGGGGCGGGAGGGTTCCCTGGAACTGGGGCTCTGGAGAGCCTCATGTTAACGAGCACGTAACTTCTCAGTTGAAATCAGTCTAAAACCGGGGCCTTGTAAGTCACAGCTGGGGGTTCAGAGGAACAGAGGGAAAGAGACAGAGAAGCCGGCTCTGCCCACGTCTGAGAACATGAGATTTAGAGATAAATGGAAGGGCCCTTAGAACTCATTTTGTCTGACTGCTTTATTTTTTGTTCCCTAATTGAGTTTTGTATTTATGTATTTATTTTGTTTTTAACAGATCAGCTGAGGACCAGGAAGAAGAAGTAATTTGCTTGCCCAAGATCATAACAGTGGCGAATTGTAGAGATGGGATTCAAGTCCAGGTCCTTTGACTCTAGCTCTGTCTATATCACGGCATTGCCTTGGTTTCCCTGAGCCTCAGTTTCTCTACCTCTCCATCTCCTAGTCTCTCTGCTTTTGCCTATCTGTCTCGGTCTCTTTCTCTCTGATTATCTCCCAGGCTCATTCTCAGTGTCTGGCTCTTTCTCTCCACCTGCCTCTGACCTCTCTTTGTCTCTCTGTCTCTTGGCCCAAGTGTCTCCCTCTCAGTATATGTGGTCCTCCAGTCCTGCACATGTCAGGGACCCATTCTCACCACCTTTTCCTATCCCTATCCAAAGTCTTCTTGTAAAAAGCCAGCTTCATAGAACCAGCTGCACATGTATGTCTTTGTTTTTGTGCATTTGTACCCCTAACTTCAGAATGCCTGACCTGAGGTCAGAAAAGTTGTTGTTCAGTTATTTTCAGTCCTGTCCAACTCTTCATGACCCCATTTGGGGTTTTCTTGGTAGAGATACTAAAGCGGTTTGCCATTTCCTTCTCCAGCTCATTTTACAGATGAGGAAACCGAGGCAAAGAGGGTGAAGTGACTTGTGCAGGGTCACACAGCTAGTAAGTGTCTGAGGCTAGATTTGAACTTACAAGGATGAGTCTTCCTGACTCCAGGCCTGGCACACTATCCTCGCTACCACCTACCTGCCCTGACATCGGAAAAGACCTGAGTTCAAATCTCACCTCTGACAATTACCAACCATGTATGTGATCATCCACAAGTCACTTTAGCTTTTCTGAGGCCAAGTTCCCTCACCTGTAAAACAGAGGTAACTATAGTACAGGTAATACCCTGCCCCCCTCCTTGTAAGAATCAAATGAGTTAACGTGTGTAAAGCTCTTTGCAAATCTTAAAAATCTACATAAATGCTAATTGTTGTTGTTGTGCAATTGTTTCAGTGAATTGAATTTCAAGGCACCGGGCTTGCACCTAGGGTAGACAAACAGAAAAATAGAACCTGCCCTCAAGGAGTTTACATTCTACTGGAACACAAATCCCTCCAATATATGGTTTAATAATATAATCGCTCTGTTGACTCAAAGTCAGGGAAAGGACAGCAGATACTGGTCACTAGCACATACAAACACAGCACAAATAACATTTCAAAACCATTGTGGCTGGTCTGCTGCCTCATCTATAAAGTACATCATGAAATGTACAAGGAGCCTTTGGCAAATCTGACCATCTAACTCTAATTAAAAGTGTAATCTGGGCTTTACAGAGCACAGGCAGATATTCCTTCCCTGCTCTCAGCAGACAACATGGTGGCTCAGACTGTGGGCACATCAGCAGGTGAACTTCCCAGCTGCTTCTGTTCCTGTATTGATCAAACATTGAAAGGACTTTGGTAGGTCCTGAGTAGTTCCCTGGGCCTTCCCCTACCCTGTGACAGCAGCAGGGGACAGGGTGCTGCATCCATTCAAATGAGAGACTCTCTTCCTTTGACCCACCAGATGTCATTTTACAACTGTGAAATTTCCAGGGATGCTTGGGGAAAAGCAAGTCTTTTTCCACTCCAGTATCATAACAACTCTGCCCAAGTGGAAGGTAAAGTTTGTACTTAGACCCTTGGATACCTCTTCTGTTGTGTTTCCTTTCCTAAACTTGTGTGAACAATTGTCTATCCCCAGGCTTGGAGAAGACCTTCCAAAAATCCAAGGGTGGCAGTAGCCCCCCAGTCCCATCTTGGAATTATTGATATTCTCACCAAACAATTTTTCAAACAATTCTCAAATAGGTACCAGTCCAAGCCAAAATGATAAGCTGCTTGCAGGATAGATAACAGGCCCATAATACACACAGAACTAATAAAATAAACAAAATTCACCTCAATAGGGTGAATAAAGAAATCCAATATGGCTGTAGCTTTAGGGGTGTCAAATCTTTTGGCAGTGTCTGTGGTTTTCAGGGGTCTGGCAACATCTCTCCAACATTTGTACAAGAATCAGGGCAGATTTATGGAGATATTTCCTTGATTATCCCTGGGTTCCAGGTCATTTGTGAAAATTCTCTAGGTCAAGGTAATGCTTCTAAGCCTATTAGTGATAGGACTTAGTATAAGTTAGTAAAACCTGACAAAATCTAATCTGATTAGCCTTCCAATAATTAGTTCACATGGTGAAAAACAGTTCAGACTTTATGGAACTAATCTTATGAACAACAGAGCTATAGGAAGAATAACAAAGTAAGCTAGCTGCCCAAAAAGGTATCTTATGCTTGCATCCCTTTAAAGCAATTCAGAGGTACTGGGGTATGGCAGTAACCAGATTCATTACATGTAAAAAAAAAAAAAAAATAACAGCTTTACCTTCTGTGGTTACAGAGATTTACTATGAAAGAAAGGAGGGACATGGTTATAGCATAAGGACTGTTCCTCCAGGCCTAAGCCTAAAGGCACAGAATGACTTAACATAAATATGATAAGATAAAGCATCCTTAGTTCCGTTTGATTTCTGTAAGAGTCTTAGTTAACTTTTTGCAATAGCCAATCATAAAGCAAAATTCCACATTATTCATAGGGTATCATAGGCCACCCTGAGAATTAGCCAGGTGGGAAACATTCCTGTTCAAAATGAAAAATAACACAATGGGGAAACTGAGTGAAGAAGCTCTTACCTTTGCCTATACAAGACCATCTCTTCTACTTTCCCAGTCAAAGACTTGGATCACAATCCCTTTGAGCAGCTTGTGTCATCTACCTTGAATGGTAGATTACTGATCATTCAGACAATTATACCTGAATTCAAAACTCAGAACAATATAAAATTACAATCCCAAGAGATTTTTACCTTAAATAGCAACTTTCACCAATCACAGTTTAGGGTTAGATACAATTATTATTTCTCTCATATTATTGCTATAATAGTTGATAATAAAAAGTTTACCAGGCCTTTAAAAAAAATTCACTCAATATCCTTTTATTCCTTCTCTGCTCAAATTGAAATTCATTCCAATATAAAAATCAGTCATTAGAAATTAAGAAAATAATCATATTCTGGAATTCTATATAGATAGTGAATATATGGTAATTTACTCAAAACCCAGAAAAACACTGGCTATTTAGTGTAAGTTTCCAGACTAACAGATATCCATCTCTAAAAGAATTATGTATTAATCCCTAAAGCAAAATAAATCTTTAAAAGTACAGTCTGTCGAGACTAAGTTGGCTCAAGATGTGACTGCAATATGTACTATCCCAGTTATAATTTCACAATTTTCATCATCACAGATCATCATATAAATTACTTCTACGCTAGACGAAATCTTGTAAGTCTTCCCCCACCCCCACCTTTGGTAAGGAGTGTTTATAGCAAAAAGGGATTCTATTTTTTCAGAAAACATTATTTCACAACATTAGGAAATTATTTCACAAAGTCAATAAGATTTTATGTCCTTGGCTAAGTAGAACATCCCAAAGAACATCAACATGTTACAAGTAAGGGGATTTTAGGTCATCTTTTTTTTATTTTCCCACAAAGTAAGTGATTATTGTTCTTCCCTTTTAAAATATACCAAAATTCTGGCAGAAACTAGGTATAGATCAATATCTTGCATCATTTATCAAGATGAGGTCAAAATGGACACATGACCTAGCCATAAAGGGAGATGTCTTAAATAGATTAGAAAACATGGAAGATTTACCTGTCAGATTTATGTATAGGAAAAGAATTTATCAATAAACAAGGGATAGAGAGCATTGACATGCAAAAATGGATCATTTTTATTACATTAAATTAAAAAGTTTTTGTACAAATAAAACCAATGTAGCCAAAATTAGAAGGAAAACAGAAAATCAGAGAAAGCACTTTATAGACAGTTTAAGAGGTTTAAAATAAAAGCTACTTTACCTGGTTCCTTTCGCCTTCTACCACACTCTTGTAATATAAAAGACAATCAGGAAAATCTAGTACACCTTTTCATCACAGTAATAAGTAAGAAGCAGAAATGGGAGAAACTGGAGTAGAGGAATAAATCCATAGTACAAATCCTCTTTAGGAAGATAGATAAGATCTCAGCTGAACTAAAAAAAAAGAAGGTATTTGTGGGGAGAGTCCATCCTTAATAGTCTTTAGTATTGTAGTCAAGTGGTATGGTGGTAGCCAGCTTCCCCATGCGTCTGGGCTCTGAGGAAATCTCCCTTGTTTGCTATTGTCTGTACTTGTCTCTCCTCTCTCTATCTCTCTCTATCTCTCTCTCTTTCTCTCTCTCTCTCTCTCTCTCTCTCTCTCTCTCTCTCTCTCTCTTTCTCTTTATGTCTCTCTGCCTGTCTGTCTCTCTCTCTGTATGTCTCTGCCTGTCTCTCTCTGTCTCTGTCTGTCTGTCTATCTTTGTCTTTCTTCTCTGTCTCTCTCTCTCCATTTTTTTACTCCTTTAGACAATACCAAGAAATTCTTCAACTGATTTGATAGAATTGTAGGGAAGCTGACGTATGGTAGATAAAGTCTAACCCAATAATCCTTTAGGTAACAAGAGAGTAAATGAGTGGGCATTCAGTTCAACCCTCCTCCTACTCCTCACCAAGGCAAAAATCACAACCTCCCTTTGGAGACATGGAATGGGACTTTCCAGAACTCAAATCAGATGTCCACCTGTCTATATTACACATAGACTTGAAGTTTTATGTTAGACAGCTCAAGAATATATACATAGATATGTGTGTGTATACACACATATACATATGTAAACATGCATATATATATGTAGATTCTTATTACATATGTGGATTCATCTATCTGTCTGTCCATTGATCTGTTTATCTATCCATCGATGTAGCTATCTACAATATATATGTATGTGTGTATATATATATGTGTGTATGTGTGTGTGTGTGTGTCTATATGTAGATTCTTTTTTTTTTTTTTTTGGAGGGGGGAAGGCAGGGCAATTGGGATTAAGTGACATGCCCAAGGTCACACAGCTAGTAAGTGTTAAGTGTCTGAGGCTGGATTTGAACTCAGGTCCTCCTGACTCCAGGGTTGGTGCTCTATTCACTGCGCCACCTAACTACCCCTGTAGATGATTATATATATATGTATATTTGTATATCTGTCCATCCATCCATTTATACATCTACCTACCCATCTATCTATTTGTCCGTCTTGTCACGTGCAGTTCAGTTTTCTGGTTAGTTTTGCTAAACCCCTTTTCTATCCCACTTCTTGCCTGTGTCTTCTCATAGTTTTATCTTAAGGGATCCACCCAACTTAATGGAGGCCTTCCTTGAATTCTCTTGAGGATGGAGATCTTAATTTTTGTCTTTATATCTCCAGAGCAAACCAGGAAATGGGTCTACAAAGGCAGAAACAAAAAAAAGGTCCTGGACCTCAAGAAGGTTACACTTTACTGCTGATACATAATCACATAGTAGGGGGGAGGGAAGAAAACAAGCTTTCATTAAACAAGTACTTTGTCAGATACTACACTAAGTGCTCTACAAATAGAAAATAAGGAAGAAGAGAACAATAGTAATGAGGGGGATCAGAAGAGGTCTCCCCTAGAAGGTAGCTCTTGAGCTGAACCTTAAAGAAAACTAAGGTTTCTAAGAGGAGAGCTGGGTAGCCTGGGCATCTTGGAGGCAGCTGCCATTTCCTAGAGATGGGTTGAGAAAGAAGTGGGAGACCTACACTTCCTATAGAAGTGTTCATGTAGTTTGGTATCTTCATTGCCTTTGGGAAGATTCTGGAAAAACAGTAGGAGAGACTGATGAAAATAGCCCATTGGCCTGAAGAAAGGGGCTGGGAGTTGTCCATTGACAAGTACCTGTTTTGCAGAGTTTCTGGTAAGTATATGAGTGGGAACAAGGGGTGATCGTTGACCTAAAGAAGAAAGGGATGGTCCTTGTTCAGCCATACCTATAGAAACTTCAAGGGGCGGCTAGGTGTCACAGTGGATAGAGTACAAGATACACCATCCCTGGAGGTTGAAGGTAGCAGCACCAAGCACAAAGATAACTGCAGCAGGAGCAGAGGCAGTGCTTAATAAGGGGAAGCTAGGTAGTGCAGTGGATAGAGCACCAAGCCTACAGTCAAGATGTCCTGAGTTCAAATCTTGACTCAGACACTACTAGCTATGTGACCCTGGGCAAGTCACTTTACCCTGTTTGTCCAGTTTCCTCATTTGTAAAATGAGCTGGAGAAGGAAATGGCAAATGACTCCAGTATCTGCCAAGAGCATCCCAAATGGGCTCAAGAAGAGTTAGACACAATTGAGCAAACAGAACCTTCGAGATCAAGGACTTTTCTAGGTTTGGGCAATTATTATCAAAAGTTTCTCTCTGAAGGACTTATGGTGAAATATATTATCCATCCTCAGAGAAGGAACCGGTGGTATCTGAATAGACTGAAGCATACTTTTTTTACTTCTTTTATTTTTCTTGAGGTTTTTTTTTGTTTCTTTCACAACACAACTAATACAGAAATGTGTTTTTGCATGACTACACATGTATAACCTAAAATAAATCACTTGTCTTCTCAATGAGGGGGATGGAGAGAGAATTTGGAACTCAAAGTTTTGAAAACAAATGTTAAAATTTGTTTTTGCCTATAACTGGGGTAAAATAAAATACTAATTTTGCTTGCTTTTTTTTTGTTTTGGAAGATGGAAAGTAGGGCAATTGGGGTTAGTAAAATTTTTTTTAAAAGAAAAAAACTCCTTAAAAATTTTGTTGCTTGGTACAATGATAGACTTTGACAGACTTAGATTTTCTTAGCAATACAAGGATCTAAGACAATTCCAAAAGATTCATAATGGAAAATGCTGTCCACATTCAGAGAAAGAACTGTGGAGTCTAAATGCAGGTCAAAGCATACCATTTTCTTTTTTTTGCTCTTGCTAGTGGTTTTCCCCTTTTTTCCTGATTCTTTTCTCACAGCATGACTAATGTGAAAATATATTTAATATGATTGTACATGTATAGCCTATATCCAATTACTTACCATCTTGGAAAGGGAGTGAAGAAGAAAAAAATATGGAACTCAAAATCTTATAAAAGTGAATGTTGAAAATTATTTTTACATGTAATTGGAAAACAAAAAATACTATTAAGTGGGGGGAAATTTTGTTGCTACATTTAATTGCTTACCTTCTTAATGAGTAGCAAGAAGCTAAAGAGTGGGAGAAGATATGGAACTCAACATTTTAAAAACTAATGTTAAAAATTGGTCTTCAGGGTGGCTGGGTGGTGCAGTGAATAGAGCACTGGCCCTGGAGTCAGGAGGACCTGAGTTCAAATATGACCTCAGACACTTAACACTTACCAGCCATGTGACCTTGGGCAAGTCACTTAACCCCAATTTCCCTGCCTTCCCCATCCAAAAAACAAAAAAAATAATAATAATTTGGTTTTACATGTAACTAGGAGGAAAAAAGAAAAGAATGATGCTGCTATTCCCAGAGTACTAATCTCATTCATACCTGTGTGACTGAAGGGACCCAGAAACAGAATGAACGACAAGAAATGATTGATAACGGATAGACAAATATGAACAAGCTGTCATCTACCTTATTTATCCATAGATATTGCACAGTGTCTCCCTCATTAGACTGGTATAAAGCCAAGCACTAGCAGCTTTTCAGAAGAATGCTACTGTGAACAGCTTTTAAGACTCTCATTACACAATATAGTAAACACTCTATTTATTTCATAACAAAGCAAAGCAAAACATTCACAGTAAATCAAAGCACAGCATTCACAATGTTAAAATTTATCAAAGAAAATAAAAATATAGCATTCACAACAACTTATCACGGAAAATGGCCACATAGTTTCCACTACAGTGGTCACAAAGTTTTGAACAAAGAGCAGTCATTTAGTAACTCAAGCATTCACAAAGTCCATAATTCAATCACAAAGTACAATAGTCAAAGTTGTCCACTCATGGAGTATACTAGGTTACAAATCAATTACTTATTAAGTCATCAATCACTAAGTACAATCATTTCATCAATCAATTATCCTTCATTATTCACTATTCAATCATCAGAAAATACACAGATCTTCCACTCCTAGATCACTAGTAAATTTACAATTTCTCAGTCAGTACACAGTATCCAAGTCAGCATCACAGTCATGCTTCCTCAATCCCTTGGCAGCTCTGGCCCTCAGACCCAGAGGAAGTCTCAGCTGGCTCCCAGAATCAATATCACTCCACCCAGGTTTTCAAAATCAAAACCATTCTCTTCAGCTGGGGTGGGGGGAGGCCTTTCCTCTTCAGCCTCCTCAGCTCCTCTTCTGCTTCCACGGAGTTTGCTCCAAGAAGATGTCTCATTTCTCAATTCTCAATTCTCTCCAGCAGCTGCTCTGCCTCCAGATGCTGGTCCCAAAAAATTCTGACTGTCTCTCTCTGGGGCTTTTCCTTATATTCACATAGCATCAGCTGCTTCCTATTTCAGCCAACCCCTTCCTGTTACATCAGCAACTTCCTCCCATGGTGTTAACTACTTCTGTGTTAATTAAATAGCTTAAACAAGTTGTTAACTTGAAACAAGGTGCTAAGTACCTGCTTACTTGCCAATACAAAGAGGTCTTCAAATTTAAATTACATTACCATTATAACTGGAAACTCCTTGAGGGCAGGTAAGGACTTTTTTTTTTGCCTTTCTTTGTATCCTCAGCACTTAGCACAGTGCCGTACATAGTAGGTACTTAATCAGTACTTGCCTGACTGATAGACTTGGTCAGCTTCCTCCTACATGTACCAGTGCTGGCCCATGCAGATGCAAGAAAGTATTTTATCCCATATACAGATGCCAGCCTGGCTAGGGCTTGGTAGCTATCCTAGACCAAAAAAGTGATGGTTACCAGAAGGGCTTGAGCAACAACATCAAGTTTTGTCATCTTGTACACCAGCTGAAGGTTGTGACTTGTAAGTGAGATGTCACTGAGGCCAAAGTAGAGAGCCAAGTTCTTGCAACATGAACTGATAATAGTCCATGGATATGTTCCTATCAGGGCCAAGGTAGCTACTGTTTGCCAGACACAGGGTTCTGTTGTGGTCTGCATTCACTCCCAACCATCTGTATGCAGATGCCCTATCCTGAACACCATCTAACAACAAAGCTATGGAGTTATTTAAAGAAGGAATGAAGGAGGTGGAACCAAGATGGTGGAGAAAAGGCAGCTATTTGCCTGAACTCTCCCCCAAACTCCTCTGAACCCATTTTTAAAATATCTTGAAACAATTCCTAAAGTGACAGAACTTGCAAAAGGATGGGGTGAAATAATTTTCTAGACAAAGACAATTTAGTTCCATAGGAAAGCTCTGATGCACCTGGATGAGAATGGAGTACAGTTCACTACAGGCCATACCACCACAGACCAGGTCCCGGTAAACCAGGAGCAAACCTTGGGAGTCACTGAATCAGCAGCAGCAGTGGCTGTTTTCAGAACCTATAGACAGTAAGAGGGTTGCACAACTGATCAGAATTACTGGAACTTGGGACAGGACTCTGTTGCTTTGCCTGTACTCAGATCCAGGTCACAGTCCTGCATGGCAGACCCAGGGTGAGGAGGAGCACTAGCACACCAGAGCTTGGGGAAAGAGTGCTTGTGGTCACTCACAGACCAGAGCACAGGCCAGAAGAGTAGTAAACACCTCTCCTTTATCATACCATCTTGGAAGAACTGAAAACTTGCAGGTCCCTAGAAGTATCTCTGAAAATAGCTGCATAAAACCCATGAAACTTGGAACAATGTGTCCTCCACTGTGGAAGTGAAACCCTACTTTAACAAAGAGTTAAAAGTCAAGAAATAGGCTGGAGAAATGAGCAAACAACAGAAAAATTTGGCCAGAGAAATTTACCATAGTGACAAGGAAAATCAAAACACATACTGAGAATATAACAAAGTCAAAAGTCTGACATCCAAAGCCTCAAAGAAATATATGAATTGGCTTCAGACCATGGAAGATCTCAAAAAATATTTTAAAAATCAAGTAAGAGAGATAGAAGAAAAATTGGGAAGAGAAATGAAAGTAATGCAAGAAAATCATGAAAAAAAGAGTCAACAGTTTGGCAAAGGAGACACACACACATACACACACACACACACAAGAAAAAAATAACACCTTAAAAAACAGACTAGGCCAAATGATAAAAGAGGTACAAAAAAAGTCAATGAAGAGAAGAATGCCTTACAAATCAAAACTGGTCAAATGGAAAAGGAGGCACAAAAATTCACTGAAGAAAAAAAACTCTTTAAAAATTAGAATTGAGAAAATGGAAGTTAAGTACTTTATGAGAAATAAAAGGAAAAAATAAAATAAAACCAAAAGAATTTTTTAAAAATAGAAGACAACATGAACTATGTCGATGGAAAAAACAACTGACCTGGAAAAACAGATCCAAGAGAGATAATTTTAAAATTATTGGACTACCAGAAAGCCATGAACAAAATAGGGGCCTAGACATTATCTTTCAAGAAATTATTAAGGAAAACTGTCCTGATATTCTAGAACCAGAGGGTAAAATAGAAATTAAAAGAATCCACTGATTGCTTCCTCAAAGAGATCCCAAAATGAAAACTTCCAGGGATATTACTGCCAAATTCCAGAGCTCCCAGGTCCAGAGAATATGAGACAAGACAGAAAGAAACAATTCAAATACTGTGGAGCCACGGTCAGGATAACACAAGATTTAGCAGCTGCTACTTTAAAGGAGTGGAAGACTTAGAATATTATATTCCAGAAGGCAAAGGAGTAGGATTACAACCAAGACCCTCCTACCCAACAAAACTGAGTATAATCCTTTGGGGTAGAGGGTGCAGGGAGGGCAATATACATTCAATGAAATAGAGAGCTTTCAAGCATTCTTGATGAAAAGATCAGAGCTGAATAGAAAATTTGACTTTTAAATGTAAGACTCAAGAGAAGCATAAAAGGGGTAAACGAGAAAGGGAAATCATAAGAGGTTTAATAAAGTTAAACTGTTTACATTCCTACATGGGAAGATGACAGTCGTAACTCAAAAACTTTTTCATTATTAGGGCAGTTAGGAGAATATATAGACAGAGGACATAGGTATGAGTTAAGTATGAAGGGACTAGAAAGAAGAATGCCCTTGGAAAGATAAAAGGGGTAGTAGAATGGGGTAAATTATCACATAAAAGAAACAAGAAAAAGTTTTTACAGTGGAGGGGAAGATGGGGGAGGTAAGAGGGAGTGAGCGAACCTTACTGTCATCCGATTTGGCTCAAAGAGAGAATAACATGTACATTCACTTAGGTATAGAAATCCAACTTGTCCCCACAGGAAAGTAGGTGGGGAAGGGTGTAAGGGAAGGGAGGGGGGTGATAGAAGGGATGGCAGATTAGCAGAGGTGGCAGTCAGAGTCAAAACACTTTTGAGGAGGGACAGCGTTAAAGAAGAGAGTGAATATAATAAATGGGGGAAGGGGATAGGATGGAGGGAAATACACATTTAGCAACAGGAACTGTGAAAAAATTTTGAAGTAAGTTTCTCTGATAAAAGCCTCATTTCTCAAATATATCAAGAACTGAGACAAATTTATAAAAATAGGAGCTATTTCTCAACTGATAACGATCAAAGGATATGAATAGTTTTCAGATGAAGTAATCGGTTGGTAGGTTGGTTGTTGTCCTTTGTTCTCAGAGAGGACCAAAGTGATATCACTGTGCTAAAGTCAAGTTTCAATGTGTCCAACTGTGGCCATTCAGACCAATAAGAGCTTAGGAGGCTTTACCATAGGTCCGGCACAAATAGTCCATGTGAACATTTGAGGTAGACCATCAAGATAATAAGACTTCATGGGGCAGCTAGGTGGCTCAGTGAATAGAGCACCTGCCCTGGAGTCAGGAGGACCTGAGTTCAAATCCAGCCTCAGACACTTAACACTTACTAGCTGTGTGACCTTGGGCAAGTCACTTAATCCCAATTGCCCTGCCTTCCCCCCTCCAAGAAAGCAAAAAAAAAAAAAGATAACAAGACTTCTATCCATTCAATGAATGGATATGGATAGATGAAATAATCAAAGCTATATGTAAAACCATATGGGAAGGTGCTCTAAATCTCTATTGTTTGGAGGAATGGAAATTGAAACAATTCATAGGTACTACTTCAGACCTATTAGATTGACTAATAGGACATAAAAAGAAAATGACAAATGTTGGAGAGGACATGGGGGAAATGAGACATTAATGCACTGTTGGTAGAGTTGTGAACTGATTCAACCATTCTTTAGAGTGATTTGGAACTATGCTGAAAGGGCTATTTTGATCCAGAAATGCCTCCACTAGGTCTGTATCCAAAAAAGATTTTAAAAAATAAGAGAAAGAGACCTATGTGTACAAAAATATTTATAACAGCTCTTTTCTGGTGGCAGGGAGCTGGAAATTGGGAAGATGCCCATCAATTGGGGAATGACTGGACAAATTGTGCTTATGTGGTTGTGATGAAATACTATTGTACTGTAAGAAATGATGAGCAAGATACTCTCAGAAAGACCTGGAAAGATTTACATGAGCTGATACAAAGTGAAATGTACTGTGTACAAAGTAACAGCAATAACAGAAGATGATCAGCTGTGAATGACTTAGTAGTTCTCCGCAAGACAATGATTCCAAGATAATCCTGAAGCGCTTACAGTGAAAAATGCTATCTGTCCCCAGACTAAGAACTGATGTTGTCTGAATATAGATTAAAGCATACTTTTTTTTTAACTTTCTTTTTCTTTTTTTTTTTTTCTTTTTTGGTCTGTGTTTTCTTTTACAACATGATTAATATGTAATATGTGTTTTGCATTACTACACGTGTATAAACTATACTAAATTCCTTGTCTTCTCAGTGAGACCAGTGGGGAGTGAGGAAGGGAGAGAATTTGGAACTCAAAGTTTTAAAAATGAATATTTAAAATATTTTTACATGTAATAAAATACTAAATAAAATTTTAAAATAAACAAATGCTCTAAATCACTATTGATTAGAGAAATTAAAACAATTCTGAAATAATCACCTCACACCTATCAGATTGACTAACATGACAAAAAAGGAAAATGTTAAATATTGGAGATGTGGGAAAATTGAAACACTAATACATTATTGGTAGAGTTGTGAACTGACCCCAATACTTATTCTAGAGAGCAACTCAGAACTGTGCCCAAATGGCTATAAAACTCTGCATTCCCTTTGATTCAACAATACCTGCTAGGTCTGTATCCCAAAGAGATCATAAAAAAGGGGAAAGGACCCAAATAGGCAAAAATATTTGTAGCAGCTCTTTTTGTGGCGGCAAAGAATTGGAAATCAAGGGGATGCCTATAAATTGAGGGATGGCTAAACAAGTTGTGGTATATGAATGCCATAGAATGCTATTGTTCTATAAGAAATGATGAGCAGGTGGATTTCAGAAAAACCTGGGAAGACTTATATGAACTGATGCTGAGTGAAATGAGCAGAATTAGGAGAACATTGTACACAGCAATAGTAACACGAGATGACTGACTCTGACGGACTTGCTCATCTCAGAAAGGCAATATCTAAGACAATTCCAAGACACATGATGGAAAATGCTGTCCACATTCAGAGAAAAGAACTATGGAGTCTAAATGCAGATGGAAGCATACTATTTTCTCTCTCTTTTTTCTTTCTTGTGGTTTATTCCTTTGGTTCTGATTCTTCTTTCATAACTTGACTAATGTGAAAATACGTTTAATATGATTGTACATCTATAACCTACATCAGATTGCCATCTTGGGGAGGGAGGGAGAAAAAAGTTTGGAATTCAAAATCTTATAAAAGTGAACGTTGGGGTGGCTAGGTGGCACAGTGAATAGAGCACCAGCTCTGGAGTCAGGAGGACTTGAGTTCAAATCCAACCTCAGATACTTGATCACACTTACTAGCCGTGTGACCTTTGGCAAGTCACTTAAACCCAATTGTCCTGTCTTCCCCCCCAAAAAAGAAAAAAAAAGTGAATGTTGAAAACTATTTTTACCATATTTAAAAATAATAGTAGGAATAGGACATTATAATTTTAAGTATTATAATTAATAAGATAAAAATAATCATAATTCTAAATAATAGTAATAGGAAAAAATAAAATACTACTAAGTGGGAAATAAATAAATAAAATAAAACTATAGTTTAAAAAAAGGAATGACTGCTAAATCCAAAACCCAGGGTGCAAACGGCAGTACACAGAGAGCATGACATATTTGGACCCTCTTCATTGAATCAACCTTCCGTGCCCCAGCTGTGTGAGTGAGGCCAAGCTTCCAAAGGCCTGAAGTTCTGTTCCCTCAAAGGCACTCCTCTGTTGAGGCATTTAGGGGCAGAGACTAGAGCTGTAAAATGGAGTGAGATATTGGGCTGTTACTGGTCCCATTAGGTGGTACTACAGGAAAGTTTTCAAGATGATTTTGGACAAAGTATGTTTAATATGAATGTATAAGTAGAGACTATATCAGAGGGCACACCATCTTGGATGGGGAGAAAATTCAAAACTCAGAATCTTATGGAAGTGAATGTTAAATATGAAAAAATAAATTAATTCACTATTAAGCAAAAAAAAAAAAAAAGATGACCTTGGACATAAGGGTCAAGAGAGGACCCTGATGCTGGTGAGGGACAGATTCTACTGGCCCAAGATGGCTGCAAATGTCACCAGGGGGTGTGAGATTCATGCTCATTGAGTAAAAAGAAAAATATCGGTGACTGAGGCTGAATATTAGACTGCATTGACTTCCTAACTTCAGAAGGAGACAGTAAGAACATGATAACTGACAACTAGGCATTTCTCACGATGCTGTTGTTCAGTCATGTCTGACTCTTCGTGACCCCATTTGAGGTTTTCTTGGCATAGACACTGGAGCAGTTTGCAATTTCCTTTTCCAGCTAGTTTTACAGATAAGGAAACTGAGGCAAAGAGCATAAAGTGACTTGTCCAGGGTCACACAGCTAGTGAGTATCTGAGACCAGATTTGAACTCAGGTCTTCCTGACTCCGTATGTCTTGCTCTATCCTCTGTAGCACCTAGCTGCATTTCTCACGATATGCATGGGCATAGCCTGTCCGGGCCAGCTGGACTCAGGGATTCCAGGGGTCCCAAAGTACCTATTGTAGCCCCGCAGTTGTGCCCGATTGCCCCAATGACCCTGCAGGTGCTCTCAGTCGCCCCAACGACTCTTCGAAGGAGAACTCCGAATAGTCCGACACACCTCAGTGGAGTGGCCAAGCGTCTTTATTGTCTTACAAATCTCCTCTTGCTGCTGCCCCCTCAGCCTTATTTGCCTGCCCCTTTTATTCCCTTTCCATCTGCCCTTTTGTCAGGTGTCCCAGCAACAGGATCCTGATAGGCAGGGAGTGCTCCTCCATTGATGGTGCATACTCAATGCTCCCGTGTTTGACGTGCAGTCATCGAGGCAGAGTACACACCTGGATGCCTCTTACCCGTCTCAGGTTTTCCTTGTTAGCAAGGACACACTGACCGAGGTCAGACATCTAGGTAGCTCTAAGGGGCCCTTACAATAGCCAACTTGGAAGAAAGCTTCCACAGTTGCGAAAGTGTCGTGGGAGAAGCATTTCTTAATGCAGACTCTTCCTGCCAGGATCCATGCAGATCGGAGCAGAGACTTTGAAAGCATGCTGCTCAAGGAGATATCAACATTAGCTAGTGGCAAGAGGTCTAACACTGTCCTTGCCACCCTCAAGGGGACCCACAGTCTGACATTTCAATGCCAGCCTACTGAATATGTGAGGAACACTAAGATCAGAACCAAAATCTCAGTGGAATCAACATATGGCATTCTTGGCATATACACTGTTATGGTTTGTCCTTCGTTCTTGAAAAGGACCATGACATTGGGAAGATGATGTCATAACTTTGAGGGCTGTGCAAGGTTACCAGGCTCACTTTCTCCTCTAGAGCCATCTGGGTCCAGTGGCCCGATATAGATCAAGACAACAAGAGATGGCCTCCGACAGACATGTAACCCCATCAGGGGTAATGCCACCAGCTTTACACCCTCCCTGCAGTTTGGGCATGAACCACACCTACCTATTGACTTGTGCTTTGGAGTCTTTTAGGATAGAGAGACTTTGGTCATTCCCCACCACCTCCACCAACAACAACAAAAGGCTGGAGAGACTTCGGTCACTCCCCACCAAGTAGATATCCGAGTAGACAGAGTAGCTAGAAGACTCCTACCACCCAGCCACAACCCCCATTCAAATCTGGCCTCAGACACTTCCAAGGCATGTGACCCTGGGCAAGTCACTTAACATTGGCCTCAGTTTCCTCAACTATAAAATGGAGATCATAATAGTGCCTACCTCCCAGGGTTGTTGTGATGATCAAATGAAATAATATCTGTAAAGTGCTTGGCACAGTGCCTGGCACACCATAGGTGCTTAATAAATGTTTACCAATCAATTGATTGGTTGAAGATCAGGATGTAAGACTCTAGCTCTGTTTGGCACTATGGCAGCAATCTGTTCAGGTATGGGACAGAGCAGAGAGCTCAGCAGATCCTTGGAGAGCCAGCTCTGCCTGACCAATGACCAGCCTAAAATGGGAAAAATGATGCCCATGGCATCCCTGGCATTGACAATGCCAACGCTTTCCTGTGTGATCAAGGTGTGCCTTATACATGATTGCTAATTACTGCCTATTTTCAATGTGGTTTTGTTTGATTGTTTTCTTGTTCATATTTCACTCCCTTGGGAGCTGACATCACCCACGCAGCACAGCTCCATTAGCTTAAGTTGGTGTGATTTTGTTGCTCTAGCACAAGTGCTGAGTATACAGTAAGTACCTAATAAGTGCTTCTTGCCTTGCCCTGTGTGTTACTCCTGCTATTGTTTTTTATACTTTGTTATTCTCTAAGTTATTATATGGATTTACTTCTGCTGTATCCAGGTCCCAAGGCAAAAAGGGACTTTTCATTCAATAACCAGTATCTAGAAATGGAAAGATCACCTAGCCGAACCTCCACATTTTACAGAGGGGATGGAAAATGACTTGCCCTTGGTAATACATTCAGGACACTAACCCAGGTCTTTTGGCTCCAAATCTAGAGCTACAAAAGATTGCATAAAGGAAGAGATGACCCTACAGCAGAAACTGGTCCTGAATCAAGGTAACTGGAGATGCAAATGATTTCCCAAGATGCCATGGGCCCATGAGGGCCTGAACTTGAGGGCGGAGTGATCCCCTGGGATTTTTGGCAAAGGATTTAGGGAAAAAGAAGAGGAGATGATGCCAAGTCACAAGAATGATCAGCCATCGGGGGCCATTTTCCATTCTCGATGTGATGCAGGTGCTAGCATTGGACCCCTATAATCCCTTTCCTTATTCTACAAAGACTGTGCTGTTTGGAGGCACACTGAAGCCACCATTTGCTTCAGAAGGACTGTGGCCCTCCTGGCAGATTGTAATAGACTGAATGGTGGTTGACGAGGCTCTCCCCTCTGCCCTTCTCTGCTGCCTCTGAAGACGCAGCTTTCTTCCCCTGTAAGAGGAGGGAAGAGACAAAACCTGAACCAGGGAACTTGCCCCTGTTCCTGAAGGCAGAAGCAAATTGCAGTTGCTAACATCATTTTTTGCTGAAATGGGCTAGCCAGCTTAGCTCTTCCTGCTTCCCAGACACTTGTGATTTCATCTTACTGTGGTCTATCCCACAGAATCAGAAAATAAATGAGTGTGTCAACCTTTGTTCAGCTATGGTGCTATTTAAGTGATAGGGAACAGAAGCAGTCTGGGCAGTGGGGTTACCTCTTCCAGGACCTGCTATGGAGGCAGCCACCAGGTCCTGAAGTGGCTAAATAGCCATTGCTTCTGAGCTTGCCAGCCTGGTAGCACCCCATGCCCTAGGCTTTTTAACTAGCCAGGTTGATAATTAGAGAAAGTGTGGGAACCTGGAAAGAATCAGAGGGTTTTTTTCCTAGTTAAGCAGCAAGTATTGTGATGGTGGTAGGAGTGTCTTTTTTGCAGTGCCTTAATTGTGTACCCCTGGGTTCCTCATTTCACCTAGCCTATTGTTGTCAAGAGCTCTTTCTTTTTCTTCCTCCCTTCCTTCCTTCTTTTCTTTCTTTCTTTCTTTCTTTCTTTCTTTCTTTCTTCCTTCCTTCCTTCTTTCCCTTCCTCCCTCTTTACTTCTTTCCTTCCTTCTTCCTTCCTACCTTCTCTCTTTCCTTATTTCCTTCCCTCTCTCTCCTTTCCTCTTTCCTTCATTTCTCCCTTCCTCTTTCTTCCTTCCTTCTTTCCTTCCTCTCTCCCTCCCTTTCTTCCTTCCTTCCCTCTTTCCTTCCTTTTTCTTTCTTTCTTTCTTTTTTCTTATTCAAGGTTTCTTGTACAAAATAACTAATATGGAAATGTTTTACATGATTGAGCGTGTATAACTCTATTGGATTGTTTACCACCTAGGGGAAGGAAGAGGGGAGGGAGGGAGGGATAGAATTTGGAATTCAAAATTTTAAAAAATGTTAAAAATTGTTCTAACATATAATTGGGTGAAAAAAATAAAATACTATTTAAAAACAAAAGAAACTTCACTCTTTAAAAAAAGGTTATGACTAATTGAAACTAAAAGCTGTGATTGAGATTGATTGATTGAGCTTTGCTCTCCTCTTATCAAAGTAACTGGACATCTAATCACTTCCTTTAAGTGAGGTAGAATGTCTTCCTTTAAGTGGAATAAGCTTCTTTATTCAGTCAACATCCTCACACAGGTACCACAAAAACCTGATTACACATGAATGGGGTAATCCCTGTGACACACAGGATGTTACCAATAGCACTTAGCTTTGAAATATGAGAGAATATTTTATCCATTCTATAAATGAGAGAATTAATAGAAAGAAAGTGATTGGGGAAGGTGATACTCGCTGTTCATACTATCAACACAAAAAAGGATAGTCAAGTCATTCCCCAACTGATAAATGGTCAAAGGATATGAACAGGCAGTTTTCAGAAGAAGAAATTAAAAATGTGTATAAGCATATGAAAAAATGCTCTAAATCATGACTGATCAGAGAAATGCAAATCAAAACAACTCTGAGATACTGACTCTCACCGGTCAGATTGGCTAATATGACAAAACAGGAAAATGATAAATGCTGGAGAAGACGTGGGGGGAAAATGCCTTGTTGTTGGAATTGTGAACTGACCCAACCACTCCAGAGATCAAGTTGGAACTTTACCCAAAGGGCTATAAAAATGTGCATAATCTTTGACCCAGCAATACCACTTCTAGGACTGTGTCCCAAAGAGATCATACAAGTGGGGAAAGGACCCATATATACAAAACTATTTATAGCAGCTCTTTTTGTGGTGGCAAAAAAATTGGAAATCAAGGGGATGCCCATCAATTGGGGAATGGCTGAACAAGGTGTGGTATATGAATGTAATAGAAACACTATTGTGCTATAAGAAATGAGGAGGCTGGGGGCAGAGCCAAGATGGCAGCATAGAAGCAACAAGCTTCCACAGCTCCCACACAGCCACCTCAAATACCCACAAAATATGATTCTAAATAAATTTTAGGGCTCCAAAACCCACAAAAATGCAGAAAAACACATCTCCCACTGAAGGCAGCTCGGCAGGAAGGTCTCATTGTAGCACACTGGGAGCTGAAACCAGCCCAGTCTGAAACCATGGCTTGGCCCTGGAGCAGCCAGGACAAGCCACAGCTGGAGCCTTCAGGAGAGTGGACCAGCGGCAGCCATGGTAGTTTCCAGAATTATCAAGCCATAAGAAACAAGGACAAAGCAAAAGGTCAGTGGATTCAACTAAATTTGGGGGAGAAAAGCGGTCCAGCCAAACTGCCTCCAGGGCAAGGAAGTGGCAGAAGTGGCAGCCCAGCAGCTGCTTCCACATGGTTGCTTCAGAGCTCCCAGCCCGCAGATTGCAAGGGGGCCAAGCGATTGTTCAGAGACTAAGTGCTCTTGTATTGAGTGGCCTGGATCTGGACTGTGGTCTAGGGTGGTGGTCCTGGGGTGCGTTTTCAGTGAGCCAAAGCTGGTAGGGGCTGCAGCGGCCACCTAATAGCTCTGGCAGCTGCGAAAACCCCAGCGATTTGGGACAGAGCTTTCCCCTCTGGAAGCAGAATTCCACAGAACTAAAAATTCAAGTAATTGACTGGCCAACATGAGCAGGCAAAGGAAGCAAAGTAAGAACAGCAACCAAACTCTAGATTCCTTCTTTGGGAACAAGAAGGATCAAAGCATGGAATGGGAAGAAGACAACACAGTAAGAACTCCCACACTAAAAGCTTCCAAGAAACATGAAGACTGTCTAAAAGCCAAAGATCAGCTTAAGAAGGATTTTGAAAACCAAATAAAAGAAGTGGAGGAAAAATTGGGAAGAGAAATGAGAATGATGCAAGAAAATCATGAAAAGAAAGTCAACAACCTGAGTGAAGAAAATAACACCTTAAAAAATAGATTAATTCAAATGGCAAAAGAGGCCCAAAAAGCCAACGAGGAGAAGAATTCCTTAAAAAGTCGAATTTGCCAGATGGAAAAAGAATCTCAAAAGCTTTATGAAGAGAATAATTCCTTCAGAA
>CM053588.1:32630647-32670582 GCA_028646515.1 Pseudochirops corinnae
TTCAGCTCATCTCTAGCTTTAAGGCATTCTTCATGTTTATTGGAGGCCCCTGGTGGGGGCGCTCTAGCTGCGCTCTCCTCCTCCCTCTCTCTCCCATGATCTTTCTTTTCCCCAAAGAAGGAATCTAGGGTTTGGGAGCTGTTCTTACTTTGCTTTTTATGCTTATTCTTACTCATGGTTGTTCAGTCCGTGATTTTTTTTTTTAAATCTCTGTGGGGCTCTGCTTCCAGAAGGGAAAGCTCTGTCCCAAATCGCTGGGGTCCTCCCAGCTGCTGTAGCTCTCAGGAAGGTGCTGGGACCCTTCCTAATTACTTCCGGCTGACTGGATAGTGAAGACTCCAGAACCGAGGCCCAAGATGGCGATCCGGATCCAGGCCGCTCAACGCGAGAGCACCGGCCTGAGAACACTTGCTTAGTCCCCCTGATGTCTGCAGGCTGCGGGCGGGAAGCTGCAATGCAGAGGCGAGTGCAAAACTTCCGCCTTTCACTTTTCTGCTCTGGAGGCCTTTCGGCCAGACTGCTCCCCTCCCAAATTCGCAAGTCCCACTGAGCTGCTGGCAGCTGCTGCTAATCAGCTCACCAGAGAGGCTCCTCTGCTCCTCCCATCCAGCCGCCCCCGGGGCACAGCCCGGGCTTCAGGCCAGGCTGGTTTCGGTTCGCAGTGCTGATATGGTTCCTCGTAGCCGAGCTGACTTTAGTGGGAAGTATCTTTGTGTGCGTTTTGGAGTTCTAGGATTGGTTTAGAGTCCTATTTTATGGGTATTTTGGGGTGGCTGTGTGAGAGCTGCGATATGTTGCTGCTGCTACACCGCCATCTTGGCTCCGCCCCCCTTTTAGAAGTATTTTAAAAAGCATTTGTAAATTATCTTAGTTCGAAGATATAATAATCTTTCTTCATACAATATAATATGTAATATAATAACAATCTTCTTTCAACTATCCATTCCAACACAACGTCCTGAACCTCTCTCTCCCTGTTGGCCCAGGAAGGGCTGCTCCTGGCACTCACTAGGGCAGTGATTGGACACTGGCAAGGGGCCCCTAACCAGTCCACATTGACCATATCAGGGTGATCAAAAGGACAAAAGTCTCTGATTACTTTGGGTAATGGAAGCAGCTTATGAGTTCACCTATGACTAGCTGGAAAGGTGAGTCCTTAGAGGAAGTGGCCAAAGAGGGATGGAACCGTTTCAGAACAACAATTATCCAAGTTTGTACCAAGAGTCAAGTGACTATGGTTCTATCTGATGAAGTAAAATGTGAACTGAACTTTACTATGAGCAATGTTCCTATGGCTTATCTCACCACAGAATCTGTTCTCTTATCCAGAAAGGCTGTAACTGGAATGTTAAAATGAGGAAGATTTTCAGAGCCATGGAGTATCTCTTGCTATCTTTGGCTCTTTCTTGCTCTATCTAGAGCAGTGGTTCTCAACCTTCCTAATGCCACAACCCTATGTAGGCGTATCTGCATGTGGGCGGACCCGCCTGGAGATGGATAAAGGAGCGGTGCTTGGTTCCTAAGACCATTGGAAATATGTGTTTTCCGATGGTCTTAGGCGACCCCCGTGAAAGGGTTGTTTGACCCTCAAAGGGGTCGCGACCCACAGGTTGAGAATTGCTTATCTAGAGAGAAAATGTCTATATTAGAATAATCTAAGATAGGTATGGTAGCACACATCTATGATTCCTGCTACTGGAGGGGGCTGAGGTTGAGACTGGTGGATCGTTTGAGTTCAGGAGTTCTGTGATGCAGTGGGCTGAGCCTTTCTGAATAAGATCAGCACCAGTATAACCTGAGCTCTAAAGTCCATTGTTATGAAATTCTCTCCTTATTGAAGAAGACCAATGTCTTCCTCCTTTGTAAGGAGGTGGGGGAAGAGCTGATGAGAGTGGGAGTGAGAACAGATCATGTCTTTGGGTCTCTTCAAGCTGTGCAGTTGCTTTGGACATTTCTTGCTTCCAGCCCTTGAGAGAGAAGATGGAAGATGCCAACCCCACTTTAGGTTGAAGGCAGAGACTACAGAAAGAAGGTGATATAAGAGGAATAAGTAGTCTCCAGCATATCCCTCTTCCTAGATTGCTACATCAGTGACTTTGGGGAACTTTCCCTTGAGTGAGATCTGGGACTCTCTTGGTTAAGCTGAGTTCCCTCCCTCCCAATGGGAGAACTCCCTCACTCTCTATTGTTTGGTATATATTTTGTAGACCTTCTCTGATTTCTGTTTGCTATGGAATTGCATAAATGGGCTTCTTTTTAAATTGCTATGTGGATTCATTATGGAATTGGTATTTGGTGGGAAGAGAATCAAGCCTTGGATACAAAGCCTGGGGTCCTGCTTCCCCCATTAAGATCAAGGGTTTACCCATCAACTGAGAAATGGTTGAACAAGTTGTGGTACATGAATGTAATGGAATACTATTGTGCTACAAGAAATGATGAGCAGGCAGACTTCAGAAAAATCTGGAAAGACTTACACGAACCGATGCTGAGTGAAATGAGCAGAACCAGAAGAATATAGTACACAGTAACAACACTGCGTGAGGACTAACTTTGATAAACTTAGCTCTTCTCAGCAATGCAAGGATCTAAGACAACTCCAATCACGATGGAAAATGCTGTAACATCCAGAGAAAGAAGCGTGGAGTCTGAGTGCAGATGGAAGCAGACTATTTGCTCTCCTTTTTTTTTTTTTGTTTTGTTTTGTTTTTTCTTTCTTGTGGTTCCTCCCATTTGTTCTAATCCTTCTATACAACATGACTAATGTGAAAATATGTTCAATAAGAATGCATATGTAGAGCCAGTATCAGATTGCACGCTGTCTTTTAGAGGGGTTGGGGGAAGGAAGGGGGAAGCTTATGGAAGTGAATGTTGAAAACTAAAAATTATGTTTTTTAAAAAAGAGGCAGCGATCAGAAGTTAGGTTGAACCTAAAACCACATCTCCTAGACTAATACTTAAGGAAACAGATAGATATAATTGTGCCCTGATACCCCTTTTCTCTCTGAGAAGAGTAGAGCAACTAAGCTTCTGGTCCTAAACTCCTGTTTGCCCACCTGGCAGGAAATAAAGGGTGGAGAGAGAAGAGAAGAGGGATTATATCTATTCCCTTTCCTTTAAAATCATACAAGGAGGGGCAGCTAGGTGGCTCAGTGAATAGAGCACCTGCCCTGGAGTCAGGACAACCTGAGTTCAAATCCAGCCTCAGACACTTAATACTTACTAGCTGTGTGACCTTGGGCAAGTCACTTAACCCCAATTGCCCTGCCTTCCCGTCTCCAAAAAGAAAAAGAAAATCACACAAGGACACCTCCATGCCACACCTAGGTGAGGGACACCCTCTAAGCACCATGGACCACCAGGCCGCATAAGTAGAGGTAAACTGACCAGGCTGGAAACCACGTCAATTAGCACTGGGATCAGGCTGGTGGGTGACCACTTCACTTTCAACCTAAGCAAGATAGGGTGACCCAGTCAGGAAAAAGAGAAAAAAAAAGAAAAAATTAGAATAATCTAAATGAATTTTTCAAAAAGTGTTTCTCTGGGGCTGCCCATTGCCTTCAGGAGCAAATCCAAAATCCTCTGGTGTTCAAAGCCTTTCATAACCTGGCCTCCCCCAACGTCTCCAGTCTTCTTACCCCATAATCCCCTACATTCCACTGACACTTCTTCTGGTTGTTGTTGGAACAAGATACTCCATCTCCCACCTCCATGCATTTTCCCTGGCTGTGCCCCACACCTGGAATGCTCTTCCTCTCTGTCTCCACCTTCTGGCTTCTCTGGCTCCCTTCAGGCCCCAGCTAAAATCCCACCTTCTCTAGGAAGCCTCTCCCAATCCCCCTTCATTCTAGGATTTCCTCTCTGTTGAATAGTTCCCATTTACTCTGCATGTCGCTTGTTTGTACATAACTGTTTACGTGCTATCTCCCCTACTACACTGGGAAGTCCTGGACAGCAGGCTACCTTCCACATTGTTTGTCTCCATGAGGACTGGGCTTGGCTTATAGTAGGCATTTAATAAACATGTATTGGCTGGCTTGCGCCCAAAGCACAGAAAGGGAAAACATTCCACCTACATAAGCCCACTGTTACTGATACCACATCATCGTAAATCAATAAACTTTGATTAAGGACCTACTATGTGCCAGGCCCTGTGCTAATCACTGGAAATGCAAAAAGAGGCAAAAGACAGCCCTTCAAACTCTGGGGCTCCAAGGACAAACCCACCCGCTGCTCTTGTTGGATATTGGAGAGCCAGCGGCTCCAGGAGCCCCAACTCTGTGGCCCCTGAAACCCCAAATCAGAACTTTACCCCAGACAATGGCGGAGTAAAGGCAAGGACTCGCCCAAGATCTCCCCCAAGCCCCTCCAAATACCTGTAAAAATGACTCCAAACAAATTCTAGCAAAACCCACAAAAAGACAGAGTGAAACAAATTTCTAGTCCAAAACAATGTGGACGGTTGATGGGAAAGATCTGCTGCACCAGGCTGGGAGAGGAGTGTAGTCTAGCACCAGTGGCCGGCCCCAGAGAACCCAGAGCAGGCCTCAGGGGAACGAATCCAAGGCAAGGGGATGTAGAAATCTATCTTACCCTATAGGACAATAGAAAGGGAAGAGAATAAAAGGAGGGGGGAGGGAGAGAGAAGGGAGGGCAGACTGCAGGAAAGGGTAATCAGAACGTACACTGTCTTGGAGTGGAGAAGGGGAGAGATGGGGAGAAAATTTTGAACTCAAAATCTTGTGGAAGTGAATGCTGAAAACCAAAAATAAATTAATTAATTAAAAAAGGAAAAAAAACTTTAGCCCAGTGGGTGGCGGTCCTCGTTGACCTGGTAAGGTCTTTGTTCAGAGCCTGGGCTAATCACCCACTCGACCTCAGTTACTTAATGAAATAGGGACGAATCCCACCCCATCTGCCAGGATCACAGAATTTTAGAGTTAGCATGGACCTTCGAGGCCTGAAGGCCAGTCTGAGCTCAGATCACCAAAGGAATGTCCATTCTAACACACCAGATGCAGTGTCCACCATCTGACACTTTTAAGATCCCCAATAAGGGTGAATATACTACTTCCAGAGGCACTTTTAAACAGTTTTAATTGTTTAAAAAACATTTTCCCCACGCCAAGCCTAAATTCTTTCAAATACTTGAAAACAACTATCTGTGGGGCAGCTAGGTGGCACAGTGAATAGAGAACCAGCCCTGGAGTCAGGAGGACCTGAGTTCAAATTTGACCTCAGACACTTCACACACACACACACACACACACACACACACACACACACACACACACAAAAACTAGCCATGTGACCTTGGGCAAATCACTTAACTCCAATTGCCTTCCAAAAAGCAAAAAAAACAACAACAAAATACCAACTATCCCATATCTCCCCAGCTTTGTCTTTTTCAGGCTAAAAATGAGAGATACTATGACAGAGAGGAGAGCATGCTGGACTTGGCCCCAGGACAACCTGAGTTCAAATTCTACATCAGACTCTTTCTTGCTGTGTGACCCCGGGCAAACTACCTACCCCTCCCCTCATCTCAATTTCCTCATCAATAAAATGGAAATGATGATAGCACCTCCCTCCCAGGGTTGCTGGGAGGATCAAGTGAGACAGCACAAAAACCTTGAAGTGTCATAAACGTACTATTTTTGCTAGCTGTGTGACCCTGGGCAAGTCACTTAAGCTCTCTTGACCTGTTTTCTCATCTGTAAAATGAGGGAAACTGGACTTAATGGCCCCTAACATCTCTTCTAGAGTGCCAGGCCTGCAGTCGGGAAGACACTCATCTCCCCAAGTTCGAATCCAGCCTCAGACACCTACTAGCTGTGTTACCCTGGGCAAGTCACTTGACCTTGTTTGCCTCAGTTTCTTCATCTGTAAAATAAGCTGGAGAAGGAAAGGGCAAACTGCTCCAGTATCTTTGCCAAGAAAACCCCAAATGGGGTCACGGAGAGCTGGACACGACTGAAAACGCTAAACAACACAAACAAAAAGTCCCCCGCTCACTCCAAACCCAGGGCTCTTTGATCGTCCCCACCCCACACCCTGCCAGTTCCTTCATATCCTTACGGTGACATGGACCTGAGCCCCTCCTTCTGGAGACTTATCGTCTTTCCAAAAGGTAGTGCCCAGAACCAAACACAAGATGTGGCCTGACTGGTTTTATGAGAAATAAAATCTCAGGCATTAGAGATTCACTGGGCATAATGCACCGTAGACCCAGAACTGAAAGAAACCATGAGAGGGCATCTAGTCTCTGCATTTTATATACATTTTACAGATGAGAAAACTGAGGCAAAGAGGGTGAAGTGACTTGCCCAGGGTCACACAGCTAGGAAGTGTCTGAGGCCAGATTTGAACTCAAGAAGAGGAGTCTGCCTGACTCCTGGCCCAGGGCTCTACCCTCTGCATCTTCTAGGTGCCCACTGGCAACTGGTAGGTGTAGACTAAATGTTCATTGATGGATTGTGCGATTGATAGGAAACAGCAGGCTTAATCTTTATCTTCATGACAATGGGCAACAGCACCCTTACAGATCTCCAAGGCCCTTCCCAAAGAGGCAGGCCTACGACTCCCACCTTGGGAACAGGGAAAATGAGGATGGGGAAAGACAGCAGGAAGTCTGCTCACGGCTCAGCGGCCACTCTGGGAGGTAAACAAGATTCCCCTGCCCCGGCTGGGCTGATTCTTAAGCCTCCTCCCCAGGAGCGAGCTGAGTGAGGACATGGGCAGCCAGCCAGCCAGTGTTCAGTCAGTGCTCTGGGGGCAGCTGCTAAAACCCCACTCCCCTAGAAACAAATGGGTAATAAAAACCAGCCCGGCCCACCTCCGATCTGGCTGGGCCCTAATCCTCAATTACCTAGGAAGGAGCTGTTCCAGATAGCGCCTCACTAAAGAAAAACACATGCTTGTCAGGCCTGGACGGAGATTAACGCTGCACAGTGGTACCTTGGTGCGTGAGAAACCAGACCCCAGAACGAAAGGGGGAAAAATTATGGGGCCTTGGAAGGCTGGGGTGACCTGTTGTATTTAAAAAAAAAAAAAGCAGAGGCACGTGCGCACACACGCGCACACACACACACACACACTCATACACACACACACACACACACACACACACACACACACACACACACACACACACACACACACACCCCCCCTGCAGAGGAGCGAAGCATGAAGTCCTCCTGCTACAACCAGTCACATGCCGGTGGGAGGAAAATCATTGCCAGCATACTCCCAGGCCCATTTTTTTCCATTCTTTGTGTTCACGTTGCTTAGCACACGCAGTAGGAGCTTAACAGATGCTATTTGACTTGACGCCTGGAAGGGAAACTGTATTCTCAAATGAGATTTCCGTAAGGCGCTTAGCATGGTGCCTAAAACCTAGTAGGTGCCACATTAACAGTTATTCCCTCCTATCATTGTTGTTTTCTCCCCTTACCGTGGCATAGATGCCGTAGAATCTAGATCTGGAAGGCCCTTGCAGACTGTGAAAGCCCTGCCCTGTCAACCTGACAGAAGAGGAAGCTGAGGAGGAAAGGTGACCTGTCCAAAGTCACCCAGGTAGCAGCTAGGAGACGTGGGACTGAGCCATAGGTCTAGTGCCCTGTTCCTGACACAAAGCAGGGCTCCTGGGGGTTTCTGTTGTTCTCTCACCTGCTAAGACCCCATGATCTACTCCTGCCTCACTGGAAAGCTCAGCACTCTCTCCATGCCACTGATTTTTTATGACAGAAGTAAACCAATGAGGGGCGGCTAGATGGTGCAGTGAATAGAGAGAGCACCGGCCCTGGAGTCAGGAGGACCTGAGTTCAAATGTGACCTCAGACACTTAACACTAGCTGTGTGACCTTGGGCAGGTCACTTAACCCCAATTGCCCTGCCTTCCCCCCTCTAAAAAGAAAAAAAAAAGAAGTAAACCAATGAACAGGTCTGATAAATCCAAGAGACTAAGGCTACTTGGGGAGGGACAATTGATATTTCTGTCACCTGACCATCTTCTGCTCCATGTGGGGTCAAGAAGGTGTGTGCAACTTTGTTTCTGCTTTTTAGTTCTGTTCTTACCTGGTCTCTGAGCCTAATCTGTGATCGGGGCAATCAGCTGACCCCATAAGTTTGTAGAAATAGCCTCAGTCCATAGGCCTTCCCTCCAGTCCAGCCAGGGCCCTTGGGATACCAGCATAGGATAAGGACCATTCTACTAACTTCTCAGGGCTAGGAGAAGCTCCATGAGATTTTATGCATCTATGAACAGGACTTGATTTCTTTTCTCTGTGCAAACATACTAAGACCCCCTTTCTCCCTAATAAAGGAAATATTAAGGTACCTATATAGGAAATTAGATGGGTGGTTTCATTAGTAAAGGGGAATATGGATTCAAGATAAGGAAACCATATGTGCCAGTGTAAATTGACACTTTCTACAAAACTTGAACATGGCCTGGGAGGGTCCTGGGAGGTTAATAATTTTCTGAGGAGTCTCAGAGTCAGTTGGTGCTAAGAGTCTGGATTTGAGCACAGGTCTTCATGAGACCAGCTGTCTAGGCAGTGTGGGGAAATCTCCATGCTTATACCAATGAGCTGCATACCCTGAGCTGTAGCCCTGACAATGAGGGGTCACAGAAACAATGAGACAAGTTTCTTTCCTAACAGGACTTCATGATTGGAACGCAGATACTTGTCCAAGTTCAGCTAGTACTGGTCTGAGCTCAGTGAACACCTGGTGCTGGTCAAAGCAATACAGTAATTATGTGATTTTGCCAGAGGAGGAGTGCAAAGGATGGTTGTTATGCCAGGCTCAGGGCACAGGTTGCTTGCTGGCCCTTAACTCTGGAAAACAGGGTATCTCCTAATATCTTGACAGCTTGAATAAAAAAAAATATTTAAAAGTCTCATTTCGGTGTTCTTGCCTGAAGTCCAAGATCTCAAAGCTTGTCTATGCTTGGAAAAAGTCCTAAAGGAACAATACCCAGAGTGTGAGGCCTTCCTTCTTATCAAAGCCCTAATTATTCTTAGACTCAGTCCAAGTCAATAAACACGGTAATAAGCAAGGAGCATATAATTATGAGAAAAGACAGTCCCTGGACTCAAGGAGTTTATGAAGAAAGACGCCATCTGCATCCAGAGAAAGAACTGATAAATAGAAGTATGTATGGAATAATTTTACATATATATGTATGTCTAATGGCAGCCCTTTCTAGGGTGGGGGAAGGAGGGAGAGAAGAAAAAAAGAAAAAAATGTACATGATAATTTTGTATATTTGCAAGGAATAGCAAGTTGTGCCTAGTAGATTTGCAGTTTCATGTACAATTGTCTTTTCTATTATACTGTTATGAAAATGCTTGTTTTATTCTATAAATTGAAAATAATTTTTTTTTTAAGAACACAAGCTCCTTGAGAACGAGAACTGTTTTGCTTCTTTGTTTTTGTATCCTTGGTGCTTTGCAGTGTCTGGAATATAGTAAGCAATTAAAAAACATTTTATCTATCTATCCATCCATCATCCACCCATCCATCTATCCATCATCTATCTGTTCATCTATCACCTATCCATCCATCAATTCTCTATCTGTTCATCTATAATCTATCCATTCATTCATCTATCATATATCTATCCATCAATCCATCTATCCACCCTTTTTTCTTCCATCCTTTCTTCCTCTTCCTTCCTTCCTTCTTTTCATCCTTCCTCCCTTCCTTCCTCCCTCTCTTTCTTTCTTTCTTTTTTCTTTCTTTCTTTCTTTCCTTCTTTCTTTCTTTCTTTCCTTCCTAGCTGTCCTAAGCAACCTCAGCATAACCCTTTCCTATAATGCTGTAAGTTACCTACCCATTTGGGAGCTAAATCCATTTCAGCCACTGGTCCTTTGCAGTCCCTTAGGGAAAGGCCCCAATGTGTTCCAAGAGCAAGGGAAATTGACCCAACTCCATGAACAGGTAAATGTAGGGACACTTTCTTTACCTTTCTCTTTAGCATTTGAATAGCAGACAAAGCCCGGGATGTGTGAGTCAGAGCTTTGTTATTCCCAGCCCCTTTGGGAATTTCCATGCATTATAAGTCTCTAAACAGGAACTGACATAATGTGGCACATCTGACATTTTTTGTTGGTGGCTTGTCTTGTTAGTGGACTTGTTCTATGTTTAGATAGAAAGGTTGGCAGCAGACCCAAGATCATCTAGGCAGAAAATCTGGGAAGCTGTTGCAAACATCACTAGTGGTCAAACAGCCTGAGCAAGGCTTCCCTCACTCCTCCCTTGTAGTCAGAAAATCAGTTTCCCAGGTGGATGGGGGCCATCTCCGGTCATCCCGATCTATGTCGGGCTACTGGACCCAGATGGCTCCGGAGGAGAGAGTGAGGCTGTTGACTTTGCACAGTCCTGCCTCCCTTAAACCCAATTCACTTGCATGTCTTGGCAGCACCTTCCTGATGTCATAGGCCTCTTGGAGAACCAAGGACAGACAACCCAAGTGAGGAAAGTTTCAATCAAGTTCCTACTCAGTGGTGAATTGTTTTTTAGGTCAGACTCCCCTTTACTAAAAGAGTGTCCAACTGAAAGTTTTGAAGAACCTCCAAGATGAGGAATAAGACCTCTAAAGATAGATACCTCTGTTCCTGAAAGCAGGACCTCAGTATTTTTCATGTATACCCACTTACAGGTATAAGACTTACAAATTCTTTGTGGTTCAGACATTTTCTATCATGTACGACTCTTTGTGACCCCATTTGGGGTTTTATTGGCAGAGACACTGGAGTGGTTTACCATTTCCTTCTCCAGCTCATTGTACAGATTGGGAAACTGAGGCAAACAGGGTACCCAGGGTTACACAGCTAGTAAGGCCAGATTTGACCTGAGGTCCTCCTGACTCCAGGTCTGGCACTCTACCCACTGCCACTTTGCTGCCCCTGCAAATCTTTAGATAGATGGAATTGGTATGCTGGGAACAATCCTGCTAAACAGTTTCCAGAAAGATCCTTTAATTTAAATAAAATATATCACTTTGGGGGTGGGGAGGGGCCACAATGGATAGAATGCCAGAGCTGCAGTCAAGAATACTCCTCTTCCTGAGTTCAAATCCAGCCTCAGACACTTCCTAACTGTGTGACCCTGGACAAGTCACTTGACACTGTTTGCCTCAGTTCCCTCATCTGTAAAATGAGTTGGAGAAGGAAATGGCAAACCATGCCAGTATCTGTCAAGAAAATGCTAAATGGAGTCATAAAGAGTTAGACACAAAGATTAACTGATCAAAATCACATTTTAAAAAAATGCCATTTGGGGGTGGGTAGGTGGCACAGTGAATAGCACCGGCCCTGGCCCTGTAGTCAGGAGGACCAGAGTTCAATACGGCCTCAGACACTTCACACTTATTAGCCATGTGACCTTAGGCAAGTCACTTAACTCCAATTGCCCTACCTTCCCCCTCCAAAAAAGCAAAAAGACAAAACAAAACACCATTCAATCTCGTTGGTCAAAGATTAAAAAGGATTGTAAATGGAAAATCTTTTTAAATTGATAGCCTGACCTGCCAACAGGCACCGAGTTTTAATTAGAGGTCTTAAAGACTATCGTTAATTACTGTTAAGTCGTGTATAATTGGGGAATAGATGAGGGCTGGATATATAGACTTTGGAGTAATGTATAGAGAGTTGTTTTCTATAACCACACCTGTTATATCGGATTATATCTGCATCAAATTGCTTCTCAGGAGAGTGGGAGGGCTGGAAGGAGGGAGAGAATTTGGGGCTCAAAATTTTTAAAAACGAATGTTAAATGGTAAGACCTCTATGAACTGATGCAAAGTGAAGTGAGAAGAGTCAGATCACCGGGCACAGTTAACAGCAACGTTGCAGTGATGGGGATGACCAATACAAAGAACTCGCGATGAGAAATGCCAGGCACCCCCAGAGAGAACTGAGGAACCGAGTGCAAATGAAGCATGATCTCACTTTATCTTTCTTGCTTTTAAAAAAAAAGATGGAAATCTCTTGCATAATTTCACATGTATAAATTGATACATCGTTTGCCTCCTCAGTGAACGAAGACGAGGGGGGGGAGAATCAGGAAGTCAAGATCTTTATAAAATGATAATGAAAAATTTAATTACAAAAATAAATGTTAAAATGACATGTGACTGGGAAATATTTAATGAAATAAAATTATATCGGGGGGAAAGATTCGTAAGGTTAAACATCCCACTGCAAGAGTGAAAACAAAAATACGAACCTGGCTGTAGTTCTGATTCCTCTTTAGACTCAGTTGGCCACTGCCAACAGGGAGAAAAAAATTTCTTTTGCAACTTTACAAAGTGCTACACTGAACAAGGAAAACGCCTCCTGCCCCTGCGGCATTTCCTTGTACATCTCCCACTGCCCCTTCCCCTACTCAGATTTCTTACCAGGCCTTTCTCCTAGCTGTAGGTCACACTAAGAATCACAAAAATGAGCTCTTTGATAATGAATTAATTAAAGGAAAATGACCTAATGACTAGGATCCCTCTACAATAACTTCCAGGAGTAGGTGGAAACCAGGGTATCTTACCTTGGTGAAACAATTCCTCTATGCCAGTAGCCTGGATACTGGGCAGCCTGCTTACTGATTTTTGCTCTAAATGGGAAATCTGCTAAACCCAACCTCAACTCTTGCAAAGCGAGGCCACTCCAGAAGTGAACTGGGCAGGCAGAATATTTAGCAGCCACTTTTAAATCTGGGTCCACCATTATCCCCCAGACAATGTGCAGAAAGGTCCCAAACACACCTTCTACTCAAATTGTTTTCACCCAGGCCTGGAGCGGTTTTGTAGGAATGATTCCTGGTTATCTGAAAGCATCCTTCAGAAGGGTGTACAGGACTAAATAATTCGGTCTGTTTCAGACCCTTTGAAGAGAAAAATAAGAGCCACAGGCATGTGGAAAGACAGGGGGGACTCCTCTCGGCTGTATCCCCTCTTCTCTCAGCCAATCAGTAGGAGTCAAATTGAGTTTGCCCAAACACTCATCTCTCCAATACTGCCTTTATTCCAATAGGTCAGGACTGGGAAAGGGAGCGCCTTCATGGGCTCTTGCTGGGACAGCCTGAGGGAGACTGCCTTTCTTCAGCCATTATTCAGGCTGGCCCCACAGTTGAGTGGCTCACTCAATGGCCTGGAGCTAGCTAGCCTCTGTTGTCAGACTGCAGCCACTGGCACAACCCTCCTCCCCAAGAATAGAATGGTTTAAGGACTTTCCTGCCAGCTGGGATGTGGAGATTTTTCTTCACGTCTGTCAGGACATCTTTGAATCTTACAAAGCCCTTACCCAACCCAGTCCCCTCAAAACCCAGAAGTTAAGAAGTTTTTACTGTTTACATGCCAAGCCCTAGACTTAGTACTGGGGACACGAAGTCCCTGCCTGCAGGTTCACATCCTGATGGAGGGGACAACATGCAAACAATGACATCCACAAAGATGATTCAGCAGTAGAATACTAGAGAGTGGAGCCCGGAAGGCAGCTAGCAGCCAGGGAGGGAGCAGAGAGAGGGAAAAGCATCCCAGGGGGAAGGAAGGCATCAGGCCAGTTATCTCTACCCACCTGTCTTTGTAACACCTCTACACTACCCAAGAGCCCTGACAAGGGTACCTCTCCAAGACCCATAGGCTATAAAGCCCATGCTTTTGTCCATCTTCCCGGCTGCCCCAAATCCAGTGACCATAGGTGCTTACCTTCCCTCAAACTTGTTACTTTAGCTGGACAAGGCTGCCCTGAAAGAACCTGCCCTCCCCTGTTTTCCCAAGTACTTATGACCTTGTGTAGTAGATAGGTGATCTTCTCCTGGTCTGGTGGGGGTTCATACTTTGAGGGCCAGCAAAGCCTATGGTGGGGCCCCCCCAAATTGTTCAAATCCATTCAGAAACCCACAAGCCCTGCTTTCTGCCCCAAGGTGGCCTGCTTCCCCAGAGAAGGACATGCACACACAGGAACTAAATACAAAATCAAATACTTTAATGAAATTGGGGAGCAGGGAAAGAAACAGCTCAGATATACCACTAAAACTGATACCGCTGGCTGTGTACTCATCGTTCTTACATCTTCTGTTTTAACAAGCAAGCAGAATGACAAACTACGAATTCTTCAAAGTTTCAAATATCCTGAGTAGAGAGTTGTGTTTTTTAAACCACATAAAATGCATATATATGAAACTTCTCTATTCATGAGCTGGTGGCCTGCACTCAGCATTGCACAGATAAAAATATACTACTTTCAATACACAGATCTAAATACTTCACATTTTTAAATCAGAATTCTCTACACAAGTTTTAAGTTGACAGAATTCAAGTTCTGAATTTTCAGTATAATAGCTTTAACTTGTATTAAACACATGTTTATTTACAATGTGGATAAAGTGTAAGGGTACCTAGTAAGGCCATATTACCATATTGTACTGTTAAACACTGCAAAATATATACACGAGTACAACCTAATATAGGCAGAAGTTCTTTTATAAAAATCACTTTTCTTGGTTTAACGTAATTGAGTTTCTGTATGGGGGGAAAAAAGACAGCTTGTAGTTAGCACCAAGCTACACCAACAGTTTAGTTAAACAAACATTTGAGCTTTCTTCCAGCTCTATCCAGAAGGGCTGGTCAGTCAGAGTGGAACAAGAAAGAGGTCCACTCTCAGTCTTACAGAGGCTTTGGCCACCCATCCATCTGTTCTAGGACTAACACTTGTTACAGAGATGGACCCAGTGCCAACTTCCAAGGACTGGCCCGGATGCCCAACTAGACAATTGTTGGGGGAACACCAAGCTGTCTACCTGATTCTTATCTTCATTCTCATTACCATGTCCATTAAATGACCATTTCCCTTTAAATTCATGCTTATCATGTTGAGGAACAAATAAAGCAGAGATGATGGTCGATTCAATCCAGACACCAACTTGCCCAGGCTATGAGAAAGAAGGGAACTGAGGCCCTGCCTGCATCCAAAGGGAGAAGGAACCACACCTGCTAATGGCCTCTGGGCCTCATCTCCTATGCCTGCTGTGTCCAGGGTGTTCTCGCTCATAGCGATGGCCAGTTCGCTCATAAGACCGAGAACGTTCCCGTCTCTGATCCCTGTAGTAATGACTCTTCTTCTTGTATTTCCCAGAATTATCTGAGCGTTCCCTGGATCGACTTCTAGAACGTGATGAGCTCCGGCTCCGAGACTTCCGGGGTTTCTGGGCCGCATATTTATAGTCCTTTGATTTTTTGTAGTTCCTGATCTTGGAGCCCTTGTAAGAACCACCATGGTTGGCCTGTCTCGGGGGAGAATCACTGCGACTCCGAGAGCGGCTCTGGGACTTTGAACCACTGGACGTTGAACAGCTTTCACTTTTTCTGAAGAAAAACAGCCCCAATGAAACATCAACATTATGAAACCTACTTCCCTCAAGGGACCCAAAGTTCACCCAACCTCCTGGCTCTACATTACCACCTGACAGGGACAAGGACCCAAAGGGGAGGCCAACAGAAATGAGCCATAAATACCTCCTCTTAGGAGATGCAGATCTGGACTGTGACCTCGAGTAGCTCTGATCTCGGCTTCCGCTGCGGCTTCGACTTTCTCTGCCTTTTGGCAAGCTGTGAAGGGAAAAGTCTTATTAGGCAGACTGAAGTGTCAGTCACCCCAGGGTTAACAAAATGCCCCGCATCAGCAGAAGGCTCACCCATTCACTGGACTGTTGGATTTGGCCCTCTTGGTGCCCTCCATTTTTCTTTTGGCGTTCTTCATTGCTTGCACAGAAAGTGGGGAAGGTTTATTCCCTTTGCTTTCTTTAGGGGATTCTAAGAAGACAAATGTAAGAAGTTCCATGAAATGCCAACAATAAAGGATTCAGGGAGAACTTTTAATACACAAGCTGAAACTCCATTACTCTTCCTTCCCTACTCCACACTGAGGCAATCACCACACCTGTGAATGGAGCTGTTCTTCCTAATGTCAAATGAAGCAACTAAGAACCGGAGGGGCAAAAGGGAGGAATGAGTACTGGCATTCCACAACCCAAACAGACACAAAACATGGCACACGTGCCTCAACGGAGAACATCACTTGGTTAATCCTAGGATGACAAGAACTGAGTGCCTCTCCTCCAGGCCCTCATCTCCCCTGGACTTGGTGATTGGCTCCTCTATCTGTGCCTCACACAGGATTCCCTGAAGCTGACTTTTGGCCGAGGGTTCCCTCTAACCTCAAGGATCAAAGACAAATCTGTGTGACCCTGAAAAGCTCTTTGTACACATGCTCTGATTCACCTTTCTAGCCTGGTTACTAAAGGCTGCCTCACTGCTTCTGACACAATGCACTGCACTTCCCGCCCACCCCCCCCAGCCTATAATGAACCTCCCCACCCTAACTAGATACACATTTGCTCCTTTCAAAACTCAATTCAAGTATCACATCCTATATAGAAACATTTTTCTGCAGCTGGCCCACCATGCATGGATAGACCTCTCTATTTTTCTCTCAGTAACAAGCCTAATGCTTGGGACCTCAGAAATGCTTACTAAATTCTGGATATCAATCGACCCTCCTGTAATCCAAAGACCTGTTTTAGATCACTATAATTTCAATGTACCAGGAACAGAAAGAAGGAAAACCAACAGCAGCAGCACTATCTAGGAAGAAGAGACAGACTACAGAAAGTGGCATATGGCCTTAGAGGAAGCTCTAACTTTTGGGAGTCACAGATCCCTTCTCAGAATGCTTTTAGATGCAGAAGATACACAGGATTACAAAAGGAAACCAAACACACCCAAACACCACTACATCACGCCCGTACTCCATCTTCCCAACACATCCGAGGAGCCACCAGAGCAAACCTTGTCAAAGACTCACCAATTTTAGGAACAGGGGAAAAGCCCGAGGTGTTGTCTAGAATGGGAGTCCCATCAGCAAGCAGGCCTTTAGCTTGAGCTTTTGCCTCTTCAATGGCATGTTTTTTCTTTTCAACTTCACTTTCTAAATACGTCAGATCAACCTACAGAAACAGCACCAGCCCAAAGAAAGAGGCAAGGAATAAAGTACCATGGTCAAACATGATTAATGGGGAAAACACCAAAGCAAAAATGGTAGAAAAATGAAACAAACCTTTTTCCGAGTATAAAGCAACAAGATTTTTAAGCAGATTTCTTGGATCTCCTCCTCAGATGCTCCAAACAACAAAAACCAATGGGGACGATTAGGAAGAGGAATCTAGAAAAAGGAACACCTCCATAAATATTCACACCTTACAGTGTCAGGCAAAATGAAGAAATTGGACAGATTGTATTTTGTTTATACCAAAACCCAGCATTACCCTAGTAAAAGTATTCTTTTTATTATTTTTAGAAATCCCAGGAGAAACTTAAATACGGTCAATTGTCCACTAGTCTCCAAAACTACAAGTTCAAAGAAGGCCAGGAACGGCCAACTAACCAAATTATTTTAATTTACTCAACTGAATAAAATGTGTCATGCAAAAACAAGTTTGTCTTCTGGGAAGCACCACCACCAGAACCACCCATTTTACACTGGATGAATCAAATACTGACCTCTAATGTCCTAGCAGCAAGATAGATGCATGCACAGGCAATGCTCTCTGGCTGGAACCTTACAAAGACATCTGTTCGAAGGCTATCATTCATATAGTTCCTAAAAGTCAAACACAAAAGAATTGCAACTCCCCAAGGCATTGCTGAACATGTCTGCATTCACTATAAATCACTCCATTTCTAAGCATTCTACCTCTAAATCTGAGGGCTAGACCTGTAAATCTCAAGAGTTAATGGAGGATCATTAGAATAGCTTCTTCTGGACACAGGGAAGGAGGGGAGGGACAGTAAAAAGATTTTTTTTTTTAAAGCTGACTGTGTCAGATAATACTGTTATGAAAGAGAACCGATTTTAACTTTACTTTTTCCTACCAAGACTACTGGCCTGCTCTCATGCAAAAGCACAACACTTTGGAAAGACAACATCTACCATAAGTGGTTAAAAGTATTCAAGTAAAGGAAGTTATGCTCAATCTCCGTAGTGCAGAGAAGCATGCAAACTCAAGCCATGAGTTGAGCACTGGTCCCTTCTGGAGCTCTTCTGAGATTGGCCATCCTCTTCCCTGCAGTTCCTTTGCATCAGAAAAATGTATGGGTTTTTTTGGTTTGTTTTTCAACCTGTCCATTTCCCATGACGGACTGATTCACAGCATCCGGAACAGAATCCATTTGATGGGAAAAACGCCCTTGTGCGTAATTCGGACATATGGGAACATCATGCAGAGGAAGGCTCAATACCCAAAGTGAAATCCTCTTCGCAGGTTTATCAAAGAATCGTTTCCAAATTGTCCCATTTCAACAAGGAGTCTTAAAATGAACATTCACAGAATCAGACAATGGCAATAAAATACTGGAAGTTTCACAGTCAGTAAGCACATTTTAAAACTATATTGCAATTTAGAAGTTATTAAAGTACAAAAGGTTCTTATCTAAACAGAATGTAAAGTATTAATTACTACATTTTCAACATATTCCTTCAAAGAAAGGCACTTAAAATTTAATATACTAAAATCGGAACTTGGGCATCTGGCTGTAGATCGAGTATGGTGAAAGATGAGGGTTGACCTCAGGAGAACGAAACTTTTTTTTTTTTTTACATTATAATTTAGAACTCCAAAGAGTCTTCAAGGCATAGGCATGGATTCCCTCGTGTTCAAGCATCAGCCATGGGCCAGACCATCACACTGTGATCTCTGTCCTATCATCTCTCCCTAACCCCAGGGCAGCTTTAAGCACATACTGCCCACCCATAAATTTCTAAGAATTACATTAAGCTGTTAAAATTGTAAATGAGGAAGGCACTCTATTTAGCTACAAAAGGCACTGCTCTGAGCATCAATAAATAGCAAAATCAAGTCACCATTAGAGATTTGGGAAATCCCATACTACAAGGTAAACTGTACATTTCTTGGTCAGTAGGAGCTATTACTTTTTTTTGGCCACTAAACAAATGATTTTGAACATTTTAGCTACAGTGATTTTCTTCTTTAATCATAACAGCCACAAACAATAAACATGCCCAATTCACTTTCCTTATAAGTCCTAAAGTACAAAACAATTAAGAACATTTAAAAAGAATATTTGTACTTATTGCTGTACTTGAAATTTACAATCTTTAATTTAAGTATATCAAAGTTTAAAGGTGTGTACCTTTTATTAGACTACTGCTGCTGCTAAAAAAGTGCAACAGAAGAATTTTTAGCAATGGGTATCTGAGCCAAGACAAACTGGACCACAGGCTACTACCACCAATCTGGATCCCATTTAACCAGTCTGTCATACTTTTGAACCCCACCCCCTCCCACCCCTTACAGTTTTGCAAAGAAAAAGGTAAACACCTTTAATATACAGGTACAGCAGCTTTAAAGTGACAAAATTTAAGTTAAGACAGTTATAAAATCTAATAAATACAATTGTCAAAGCACAACAAAAAAATGAACAAGAAAAAAAAGTCAAAGATAACCACAAGAAGCAGTCGGCCAGTTACTATACTATCGTATATACCACCTGTCTAGAGCCAGCCTTCTCTGGAGAGCCTGCATTGGATTGACTGAAGACGGCAGCTATCCCTGCACCAAAGCGCTTGGACAGCAGAGGAGAAGTCTTAGTCACTTACCCTCAGAGGCTACCCTTTGATTAAAAGAGTACAGAAAAGAAAAGTCAAAATAGGTTCTCCACCAAACAAGTAATAGCACCAGACAGTTCAGTCAGCAGAAATATGACCCTTAATAGATTTAACTCCATTAAAAAAAAACACAAAACACAAAAAACCCACACACACTAAACTGTCAGATAAAAATTTGCTTCAAGGATTCACATTGCTAAAATCAACACCTGGAATTTTAGGAAATTCTTCTGTCCCTCTCCTTCCTCCCACAGGGATTTAATAAAGAAACAGACAGAAATGCTTTTGTAACAGATGCTAAGCCCCTACCCCAGGTCTACTTTAGCGTCTGATATCCCTCTACTCTGTCCAGCGCTCCAAGTCAATGAGTGATGGGTTTCTAACACAGGGAGCGTTACTAAGTACCTCCTTATATACACTGCCCAAGGGAAAGACCAGCTGAACCCTTTCACTTCAGAGGAAGGGAAAGCAATGGAAGATAGGGAGGAAACAGGGGAGGAAGATATACACTACCTTACCATTAAGACAGTGCCTGAAATTTTAAGAAGCTGATCGAAATCTACACAGCAGACTGGGGCACTTCAGACAACTGTGGAGCCCACAACCAAAGTCATGGGATAGACTACCCACTGCCCAAAGTGCCTCAAACCAACATATTTCTGCCACTGCCCTTGCTGGTCTCTTAAAACAAAAAAAATCAACTTACCATGAAGTCTGGACCAGGTGTTGATTACGCTCACATTCTAACACCTGAAGGTACATAACGATTATCTGGAAGATATGGGTCATTCAGTTATTACCAAGAATCTGTAGATCCAAGAATTTAGTTTATAGGGGTAACCATGCAGCAAATGAGATCATCATGCTAGATTTTCAAGGAGCAGTCTCATGATGCTATATCCTGACAGACAGACAAAACTGTTGGATGCCGAGCATTTGCTGAATGATACACATTCCCTGCTTTGCAATGCACTGGAATGCTTGGGGTGGGATGAAGCTGTACCCTACCTACTAAAGTATGCCTCAACTCCATGTGAGGAAGTTCTAATTTGCTCTCAATTTAATTTCCACTGTGTGATTAGCTTGTTCTATAGATCTTGGTTGCTATTTTGCTCAGTAAAAGCAAGGACTACTCCCAGTAAAAGCCAAAAGGCATTTTTTTTTAATCTAAAGCTAGTAGATCTAGAGAAGGAACACAACAATTATCAACACTAAATTGCTAACGTAAGCCATGTTTAATCACAGTCCAAGAAAAAACCCTCATGTTGCTGGGGGTAGTGCAATACTCAAGTGCTTGAGCCATGCTCCTGTAGTTGACACAATCAGATTTACTTCACTATGAGAGAAAAGGGCTCTTGGAATTCTGGCAATTCAAGGCATGAGAAAGAGAAGAGTATCACCAAATCAGTTTTATGAAGTCAGCAGCAGTGGTAACAAATTAGGATAAACAAAAATGCTTCTAACCCCACAGAAGCTAGTGTACGTTTTTACAGCAGTCATCTATTTAGCAATCTTTAGAAATCTAGTGCAATTACTATGATATTGACAGAAACTGGAAAACTGCCCCTTGTGTGTCTTCATTCATTGGTTAGAGTGGAAAAATGTGTTTTTTTTTATTTCTTAGCTAAAATGGCACAAACTGGACCATGAGTGGTTGATGCAAGTTGAGTCTAATGGGAGCATGTATTCGGAACCACTTACACATAAGTAAATATACCAACCTTATGAGGGTGCTTTACATGGACACAGAACCCCAACTCCTTCAAAACTCTTCTCTCAGCCTTTATAATTTGGTTCTTCAAATTAACATAATCCTGATCCAAGAGCAGAGGTACAGGTTTCCTACAATAAATTCCCCAGTCAAATGGAAAAATTAAAACCACCACTGCATATATCTATAACAGACTGCATTATGTATATACATTGCAAACATCATACCGAGGACACAATGTCAAATAACCGCTTTTCCTCGAAGAACAAGAACAACTCTCCTTCATCCCTTATCTATAATTTAACCATTAACTGATTCTCATTGGTTTTCCTCTTCCTTTATATACCAACAATTGAGGTTCCAATTTCAATAGTTTCGGCACACAGGCACTGAGAAATGCTGGCTGATTTAACTTGTGTCACTAATAATTTAATAGCATAAGAATTTCTGAAATGTGCAAAGAAAACCCAATAACCTTAAAACAAATAAGTGAAAATTATTACATTCTGAAAAGTTTTTATCCAGAGATTACAAAGTACTTAGCTAAAAAAAAAAAATCAGTCTATCTTTTCACCTAGTCAAAAGGTATAGTTCACCAAAAGCCAAGAGATGGCAAAGGAAATGATAACCAATAGGTATAGTTTAGTTTAACAATAACCACCCAGACTCACTAACTGTTGCTCAGCAGAGCCAAAGTATCTTAACTGGGTTCAAAACTCTGTACTATCACATATCACCAGTGTGACCTTGTGCAAGTCCCTCAATCTCTCTGGGCCTACATTTCTGCATCGGTAAAAATAAGCAGATAGGGACAGAAGACCCTGGATAACCTCTCAAAGTCCCTACAGCCCTGATAGAATTAGGGTTCTTCAAAAAATACCAAGAATACTTACTTTTTCTCCCTCAAATGCCGAAGTCGATGAAACACATTAATTACGTCCCTTATCCGTCTTGGAGCCTCTTCTATTTTGGAGGCCAGATGAACACAGGCCATTGATACATGCTGAAATATAAGTATTGCAACATACTGATGTTTTGCTCAAATCTGGAACTGTGATCGCCTCCATCAGCTTAAGGAGGGCTAATAAGAGAAAATGGCAGGTAAATACAAGTAACAGAACAACCTGTAAGATAAGAAGCGCTTTACAACTTACATGGCTTATCAAACATAATGAAGCAAAAATATTTAATCTACTGAGGATACCTTGTTTTTGTAATTAGGACAAAGAGCAAATGTGTTATTGATTAAGCTTCATATATTAAAATCTTATGTATTTAGCTTGAAACAGAAATGAGGAAAGGGGAAAAAGTTCTACTTACCTCCATGGAATGCTTCACAAAGGATTTGGTATAAAAAAACCGCTGAAACAACACCTGCCCTGTAGCCATGGCTACCTAGAGATGGAAAAGAATTCAATACTGTTTTTAAAAGTACTGTTCAAGATTTGCCAGAATCATCTCAACTAGTATTAAAAAAAAAAGACATTGGGTTTCACTATATTCAAGAGATTAGAAAAACACAACTTACAGCTTTTCCAGCCTGTGGTCAGTGATCCACCCATACCTCCCAACATCAGAAAACAACTGCTTCCTTACAACCAAGAAAAATCAGTCCATCTCAAAACATGTAGGCAAGAAACAATCCTCCACCCTACCAAGGACAAACTTCTTAAACATTAAGCAGAACCGGCTGGACATGCCTCCCATGCTTTCCACACACTAAGCCATATTTCCAAGGGCCTAAGAGTAACAGGCCCTGCCAATTAAATCCAGCAACACAGGAGCTGGGGTAAGGAAAGGAGAGCCACATGTTGGGAGGGGGGAGGTGGCAAAGGAGGAAGAGGCTTGAGCAATCCTGCCCCGTCCACTTGCACAATACCCGGCAGCTGACAGCTGGGGAAAAATCCATTATTATTCAACAGCAGGGGCTGTTTTTAGTTTTGTTTTCTTATCTCCAGAGCATCTGGCCTGGCAGGCCCCCTATTGCCCAGGAAGCCATCTATACAGGCAACACCCTTCGCCATGGGAAAGGGCCCTCCCTCCCAGGGTTTCTCAGAATCTCGATCCAACCACTCTAAGCCGATTTGTTTGTTGTGGTGGCTCTCAAAGGCAAACGTTTTCTCCAGGTCTTTATAAAAACCAGCCCTCGGACGTAGGACCCCTCGGTCTATCCGGGTGCTAGCAGCATCTCTTTAGGGTCTTTTGTTTCTTAGGGACCGCCGACAAGCTCTCCTGCGGCGGAGGGGGCGGTTCTGGGGATCTAGGGTCAGACTCTCGGCCCAAGGCCATCGAGAGGAGACAAGCTCAGACATGTTGGACGCCTTAGGGCTGATCGGAGGGACATGGGCTTCCGGGCTGGGAGGGAGCTCCGCCTAAGCCGAGAAAATCGGGCTTTCACTTTTACACAAGAGTAAACTAAAGCACGGGATTTTAAAAGATGACACGGGACCGTGGAAGGGGACCTCCAAATCCTTCGAGGCCCAACCACTCGTTTCACACAATAGGAAACTGAGTCCCAAAATGGGTTAGGCCACTTAAGCCCACAGTGTGGGACCAACGACTCATTTCGCAAATGGGGAAACTGGGGCCCGGGAGGTTGGGTCCGCAGTACGCCCCCAGCCTCACATAAAGAAGCCGCCGGCCGGTTTGGGACGGTCGCCGGTAATTAGACCGGGGGAAGCGGCCTCCCTCGGCCCCACGCCCGGCTTTGTCCCGGGCGGCTCCGGGAACAAAGGACCAGGCAGGGCCGCCTCCCTCCCCTCCCCTCCCCTCCCCCACATCCCTCCCCCGCCCGCGCCAGCCTGGCGCCTGCGCACTAGCGGCCGGGCGCGGCGACGGTTACCTCAGCCTCGAGACCTCCCCCCCTTACTCTCCCCGCCGGCTCCCTCCCCCTCCCTCCGCCGGCCCTCCCCTCCCCCCACCCCGGCCCGGCCCCGTACGGACCTGCGGCAGACGCAGCAGGATGCCGGCCGCCTGGATGAGCTCGCAGCCCACTACGCGCAGGCCGGTCTCGGTGTCGGGGTCCAGGCCGCTCGACATAGAGGGCGTGAAGCGCAGCTTGTCGTCAGGCAGCAGGCAGTTCTCCAGCGTGATGAGCACGCCCGAGTACAGCCGATCCCCGATCAGCACGCCCGAGCCCGAGCCCGAGCCGCCCGAGCCCGTCGCCGCCGCCGCTCCTCCGGCCCCGCCACCCGAGCCCGAGCCCGAGCCGGCCGCCGACGCCGCTCCGCCAGCCCCCGAACCTGCCGCGGCCACAGCCGGGGCTCCCGCAGCTGCCGCCGCCGCCGCCATCTTAGGTCTTCTTCGTGCTTCTGGCCCCCGCCCGGCGGCGCCTCCCTGCGCCCGCCCGCCTCCGAGGACTCCATTGGCCGCCGCTGCTCGGCCCCCGCCGCCGCTGCGCGCCGCGATTGGCTGCGGCGCGCGTCACTCGGACCGCTCTCTCTGACTCACGGGCCGAGAATTCGGCGCGGGCGGGGAAGGAGGGCACGTTACCCAGTGCGCCTTGCGGCTCCTCCGCCTACAGCTCTCCCTCCTCCCCTCCCGTCTCCCAGAATGCCCGCTTGTCAATCAAGGTGTCGGTGCGCCGTCGTCATGGCGCAGTCAGAGCTGGAAAAAGCGTGGAGCAGAGGTCTTTGTCCTCTCCCCGGCAGGGATGAGGTCAGAGATGTGACAGGTCACACTACCTAGAGCGCCGGATGTGGAAGTGCAGCTCTGAAGCCAGCCTTAGCTCTCCGTGCTAGTAACACTTCTAAGCCTTAATTTCTTCATCTGCAAATTGGGCATCATAATAGCACGTGTCTCAGTGGTCTAAGGAAAATCGACACATCTGCCTAATGACAATAATGACATGTAGATAGAGCTTTAGGGTGTGCAAAGCACTGTAGCCAATCTGAAGCATTAATTAAACACCTACGCACACACACACACACACACACACACACACACACACACACACACACACACACACCCCGCGAGCTCATAGTCTAATGAAAACAGCCATGAGCCGACAGGAACATCCCCACAACGATCCTAGGAGGGGCGGGCTATTATACCCATTTCACAGTTGGGAATACTGAGGCAGAAAGCAGATGAGTGAGTTGCTTAGGCTCTAAAGTAAAATCTGAACTCAGATCATCCTGACTCCAGATCCAAGGCTTCACCTACAAAAAAGTGCAGATGCCATGTGCCAGGCACCACCCCAAAATGAAGGACTGGAGCTAGATCAGGAGTTCTTAGCTCTAAGGTCAGTGGGTTGGTTTGTTTTTATTTTAACGTTTTGGTAACTATTTCAGTATAATTGGCTTCCTTTGTAACCTTTATGTTTTACTGTATTTTTATTGAAAAACACGATCCAGAGAAGGGATCCACAGACCTCACCGGACCACCAAAAAGGTCCAGGACAAACAGAAGTTAAGAAGCCTGTGCTAGATACATAGCCTCAGACCTCTTCCAGCTCGACCCTTCCGGTTCACCCAGGCTCAGAAATGCCCGGACTCTTCCTGGGCTCTGAGCCCCGCTATGGACGAACAGTTGGCCAGTCTCCCATGGATTCCCCCTATGGGCACTGTCTCCCAGCCTTCAGGCCCTCCCCAATCCAGTCTGTCCTCCACACAGCTGCCTTAAAGCCCAGGGCTGACCCTGTCAATTCTCTGTGCATGAAATGCTGAGGAGGTATGTCAGTGTGAGCTAGTGGTATCTTCAGCTTAAAATCTAAGAAAGGGTAACTCCACACACTACCCAGAATTAAGTGGAGTGGCCAATGATGGGAAAAGTCATTGCCCCGAGGGCATGTGAGTAAATGGGCGCAGGGTGCTCCCTCCCTCCGCTGTGGGAAACATTAGGAAATTAGCAAGTCCCCAGTTATTCATATTCCTCCTCCCACCGTTAGGACAAGAAATAACAGGGAAATAGACAAACATGATCAGCACAGTACTTTGAAAGGTATACTAGTGCCTTCTGTTTTTAGATCACAATCCTACTGAAAGGACCTCACCTCCCTCAAACTGGACAATGCATTTATTCATTTAAAAGCCAGGCACTGGGTTAAGCACTTCACAAACATCACACTTGATCCTCACAATAACCCTAGAAGGCAGGTGCTATTATTATGCCTACCTTATAGATCAGGAAACCAAAGTGAAGTGATTTTCTCAATCACACAGCTAGTAAGTATCCGAGGCTGGGTCTGAAAGCACTGAAAAATGTTCCCTTGGTTCTGTTTATGAGATCCGCAGGGGCTATGGGGGAAGCCCCCAGTCAGAGGGAGAGCCAGAGGAGCAGAGGGTCATTTCTGATGGCGTCAATATACATCAACTTACAGATTCACCCTTACTGTTTTGCATGACCACCCATGTATGACCTATATCAAAACGGCTGCCTTCTCAGTGAGGTGGAGGAGAGGGGAGAGAATTTGAAATGCAAGTTTTAAAAATGAATGTTAAAAATTGTTTTTACATGTAACTGGGGAAATTTTTTTAAATAAATATTTAAAATTTTTTAAAATTTACAATACACCTTTACATCTGAGCTTCTCAACCACTGGCAGAGGGAGAGGGGGTGTCACACTATTATCTATTTTGCAGATGGGGAAACCGAGGCTCTTCAAGGTCCAATACAGATGAGACAGACAAGTCTGGAAAGTGTGTCTAGACCAGAGAAATCTTAATATTTCTAGAGAAAAAGAAAGGGTCTGGAATCTGCATCCACACCTGTAGGAAATAAGAAATGGGTAGAATCTGGACAGATATGAGCAGACTTGAAGGGAGGAACACGGAGCAAGCTAAAGGGTCAGATATGCCTTGCCTACAGCTCCACTGAGGGCAGCAAAGCTTCAGTGGTTGACACGAGGGCGCTGGTACTGACTGATCATTTAGAGTCAAAGCCCACACTGTTCTTTTCCCTTGACAAAGGGCAAACCCCCAGGATGAGATTGCAGAGATGCCGACAGAAATCTCTAGATTGTCTCATTGTCTGGATGGTTTGTCCTTTGTTTTTTAGGGGGGGAGCTCTCCCAGTAACTTTATTCTGAACTAATGTAGTCTGAACGAAATTTCTCAATTAGAAACCTAAGTGCCTGGCACACAGTAAGCACCATCTTAACTTTTGTTTGTCCTTGGACCGTTTCGGCGGTCTGGTGATGTCTGCTGATGCCCCCTTCTCTGAATTGTGTTTTTAAATAAAAAATAAAATACATAGGTTATGAAGGAATAAAAAATGCTGGTTGTCTTGATTGCACACAGTAAAGACTCAATAAATACTTGATGAATTGAATAAATGAAGCTTGGGGGAGCTTTCATAGGACCCCTGACTGACATCCACAGCTGGATCTCAGAGGCCATCTAAGGCTAAACCCCTTATTTGACAGATGAAGAAACTGACACTCAAGAGTTTGTGACTTTTCCCTGATCACACAGTAAGTCAGAATCAGGATTCAGACACAGAGTTCTGCTGGGTCCAGAGCTCCCTTGGAGTCCATCCCTCTTAAGAGGCTATGACTCTAAGGAATATGATTATACACTACATCTATAAACTCCAAATTATTTAGAATTTAAGGGGAAAAGATAGCATATCAAATACTTCAATGGCTCAAGAAGGTAAGCGCTCTGAGGGCAGGGAGTTTTGTCTCATTTCTTATGTTGTGTCTGTACAGTGGATGCCATAGAGCAGGCACCAAATTTATGTGAATTGAGTAATAATTTCCTTCCTGAATTCCTTTCAGTTCTTTTTGTGATCTTTGTGCTTGCCAAGTTTTGTTTCCATTTTTATATTTTAAAATACTATGCTAGGCAGGGTGCCCTTCTGGGTGCTTGCCATGTGAATTCTGCTAAGATGGGGTTTTGGGGGGCCCGTCATGGTTTGTGGTTTTTAAGCACCCCAGGAGGTACTACTGTCCATAACAGGCTGAGTGTTCAGGAGGTGCCCCAACCAACCTGGTTTTAACCCTCTTGAACTTAGCCGGGCCGATGTGATGTGTCAGCAAAGAGACACACACATGCAGTCCATCTCGCAGCCTGTGGGACTCCAACCTTCCTGGTTAGGGAGGACCAGAAAGAGCTCAGGCTGCAACCAGCCCTTACACTCGAGAACCCCAAACCACAAAGATGCAGACTACATCTAGCATGTTGTTCTAGGGCCCTAGCTAGGGACAAAGAAATGGCACAGAAAACACCCCCCTCCAAAAAAAAAAAAAAAGACTGTGTAAGGGGCACTCCCACCCCAGAGCTCCCTTTACCTTGGGCTCAGATCTCTCCTGACAGCTCAGATCAAGGCCTCCCCAAAGCCCAGGCTTGTGGGTACTCTTCTATCTGACCCTGATATGTCCCAACCCTGAGATCCCTTTCCAACTATGAAATTCTGTGTACAAACTCCTTAGTGAGGCCCTGAGGGGATTGGTGTGGAGAGAGAGCACTAAATTTGGCATCAGAGGATTGGGGTCCAAATTCTGGCCACTCACCCAATATGTGATACTGGGCAAGTCACTTCTGTCCATGGGCCTTGGTTTCCCCATTTATAAAAGGAGTAGACGAACAAAATGACCCCGGAGCTCAAATGCCAGCTTGTGAGGAGGCATCTCCTGCTCCCCACTCCCCCAGGGCCTTTCATCTATCTCTCTTTTATGTGCCCAGTTTTTACATGTTGTCTTCACCTCTTTGGTCTTAGCACAATGCCTGCCTGGCTCCTCTTAAGCACTAAATAAAAGCTTCTTGCCTGGCTTTTAACACCACAGAAATGTGGAAGGTTAGAGCTGGAATGCCCTTTAGACCGACCTCCCCCAGCCTAAGCCCTCATGGTATAGATGAAGCATCAGGGCTTGCTCCAGGAGAGATGCTGAGGGCAAAGCAGGGCCTAGAAACCAGCCTTCTGACTTGTGCTTCCCTTCTGATCACTGATGTCTGCCCGTGCCTGACATCTGGACCTGCCCCAAGAACACCTTAATACCAAACAAGTGCCTGGCGTGCCAGGGAAACGATCCAGGACGCTGGCTAACTCTTTGTTATAAAAGCTTTATTTTATAATCTCTTCTCAAATCCATTTTAAAGTCAGCTCCTTGTTTAAAAGAACACCTGCTGAATGAATCCTTTAGGGTTTCCAGTGTGACAAGGGCCCCCCATCCTCCCACCTGGTAAAAGCCCCACTCCCTCTCCTCTGCTTGTGCTCCTGAAATGTGAAAAGACACAATTACAAATGAACGTGAACAGCTTGGGGAAGCTCTTACACTGCCCATCTTTGTTACTGGTGTAGCTGAGAGTCACCCCAAGTCCTTCCTTGGGCAAAGAGCCCCAGCGGCAGCGGCCACAGCTCCATTGTCTTCACTCATAATGCACCACCCGGGAAAAGATTCCCACCTGCTCTTTCTCGTCCCCCAGCGCCGCTGCGAGGCCTTCTTCTCTCCTCCTCTTGGCCAAAGCAGCCAAAGACTTAAATGTCTTGGGTTCGTAAATTGCCAGGTCAGCAAGGACCTTCCTGTTGAGCTCCACCTGGCACTGGGGAGAAATGAAATGACCTCACCCAAGGAGCCCACGAGAGTTGGATGGTGTGCAGCCACGTGTGAAGGGCACAAGCACTGCCTTCTCACAGGGAGGCCCTTCCACTTTGGGGCCATTCCATCTTGGAGGACGCTTCCATGCGCTAACCCCAAAGTGGCTCTCTGGCACTCTTCTACCCCAGCAGAACAAAGGAGGTGCCTAAAAACCCTAATAACAGTTGTACTTATTATTCTAGCTTCTGGGGCCCAGAGGAACAAATGGACTTTCTCCCTCCTCTGATTAAGCTTCTTTTCCCTCCAGACCCAAAGCCTCCCACGTTGCCTCAAGCAATCCTCAAATCCCCAGTCCATGGCCTCCAGCTCCCTCACTGCCCAGCCTGGTCCTCCCTAGGCTGGCTCCAGTCCTGTTGGTCAATGCCCTTCCTGAAATCTTTAGCCTAGAAAGGGAACAATATGCTAGCAGGGCCTGGGAGGACCAACACATCTTCCTTGTCCTGTTTGAGCTGGGCCACCCGGGACACGCACAGCTGAAGGTACACAAGCTTACACGCTTCGACTGTAGGTGACTCACACCCATTCAGGAAGGGTCTACATGTAAGGTGGAAGGAGTCTCCGCTGGATTTCCCATCCCTGAGGCACTGCAGGGAAAGACTGACCCCCAAGCCTTGTCCCAGGGACTTCTCTACCAGGAACAAGAGCTGGACTGGGAGCCTCAGGAAGGCAGGCCAGCAGCCTATCTAATCTTCCTATCTCCTCTGGTGGCAGGCAGTGTGATAAGAATTGATACTTAGGTAGCTCCCAGAAGCCAATGGGGCACTAGATCATTAGTATTCTTACTGACAGCAGTGAGCACATATACATAGCTTTAAAGTCTGCGGAGCACTGTTAGGCATGACTTTCCTGAACCCTCACAACTATCCTGGGAGTCATTACAATGGGTGGTATTAAGCTTACTTTACAGAAGAGGAAATAGGGGCTAGCTGGCCGGCCTGCCTGTAGGCACAGAGCTGCTCAAGGGTCAGAAGCAGGATTTGAACCCTGGGTCTTCCTGATACCCGAACCCTAACCCTTAAGTCACCCCATCAGATGACCTCAATGTACATGGAACACCCAGCCCGGAGGCGCCTCGTGAATGGTTGGCCTTGTTCAACAGAACTGTGTCCCATTTATGCATCACTGCCCCTTTGGCAGCTTGAAGTTCTGAACTGAACACCAAGTCCTTCCCCGGACCACCTGACCGTCTCCCACAAGGGGACTCAGCCCCATGTGGATGGATGTGACTGACACAAGGCACCATGTGTAGGGCGGTGAAGGACAGAGCCTAGTTGGGCGTGCTCTGGGAAAATATGAGCACTCAAGCTATACTCTGGGGCGGGGGGGGGGGGGTGTTGGGAGCGACACAGGTCACAGGCAGAGGAGGGACACAAGGTGCCCACCACCCCAGCTGATGGAGAAGCAAGGAACAAAATCCATGTGTGCGTGTCCAGTCTGGCACCTGTGACAGAGGCCTCAGCTTCGCACAAAGGAAAACTGTGAAGTCTGATCTCACCTGGACCTGCCTAAAATGTGCCTTTCAGAAAGTATCTCCAAGCATCCAAGAGGTCCTTTGGGGGGAGGCCATCTGAGCTGAGCATTGGCCTCATTCTAGGGCGAATCTTAGCCCTTTCAATGTACACGTTACTGAATTCCTCCCAACCTCCCACCCCCATTAAACCATCTCCTCCTGAAACTACCATTTTTTAAAACCAAGAAAAATGACAACCTGACCTTTCCTCTTAACAGCAGACTAGGCAAGGCCCACCCCATCATACCATGCACCGCGTTTTCCATTTCTAAGATGCTTCTTTGGGGATTTTGGAGAAAGGAACAAAGATGTCTCTGTCCATCCAACCCCCACCACAGCCAAATGAATCCCAACATTCAGGCACAGAAAATGAATTGAGATGGTGACCTGTGAGTTGCTAACATGGAATTACTGTGAACAGTGAATGCCCTGGAGACACTGGCAGCTCTGTATGGAAATGCTTCTACCTTATCACAACAAGCGCCATAACATACCTTGACCAAATTGCTAATAAATGATGGATACTTCAAGCCATGTTCTTGGGAAGCAGCTGTAATTCGATTAACCCAAAGCTGAAATCAGAACACACAGAAATGAATTCATTCCATATCAAATAGAAAAAGCCAGTCACTTTGGTCCTTGTCCATAGGCTGCTTTGGTTCCTGTCTCCTCCTTGACCAACATCATCTGCCTCCATAAACAGTGAGGAGATGAGGACGCCTGGCTCACAAGTGACCCGGTTCTACAGAGCCAGAGACTCCATAGGGCCAAAGGCCACAGGCAGAACCGGTTGGCTCATCCCCTCTCATTCAGCTGTACTTTCCACGAATGGGGTCAAAATGACCTCCTGACCAACCTTCTCTTATCTGTGCAGCTGTGTCTGTCTGAGCACTCCAGAGTCCCAACGTCTATCTCAAGCAAATGGGGTGGGGGAGGTTTAAGTGGTCCAAACCCTCCCATCTCACTACAGTCATTCCCAGCACTGAGAAGCATCAGGATCTCATGGCATAGGAATCGTGAAGACCCGAGTTTGAGTGCCACCTGGGATGGAAGAAAGATAACTGCGGGATCTCAGGGCAAGTCCCTTCACCCCTCCCCAGACAACTGAGAAGCTCTGTCACCAGAGAATAACGGAGGGGGTGGGCCAATCTCTGCTGCCCCTCCAGGCCCCCACACGCACTCACCGTTCTCATGTTCTTCTTCTTCAGTCTCCTGGAATTGGTACATTTCACGAAGGCTCGATGCACAGCCTTGACAGCCAACCTGTAACACCGATTCTTCCTTCCCCGAAAGTGCTGAGTTAGAATAAAGAGGACGTGTCAATCATGGCTGGCAGAGACCGGTATTGCCCACATTTAAGAGGCAGCAGCCTTCACGGCCGCTGAGCAACAACTGGGGGGGAGACCCATGGGCACAGAAAACCCAGCACTTGCATGACCCTGCCGTCAGGCTGGGACGAGCTGTCCTCTGCTTAGCCGCTAGTGAAGAGGGCGATGATGCAACAATTGCAGGGGGTGGGGTGGGGGGATGGGACAGGGAAGGTCTAGCCACACTGTTCCCACACATTCAGGCTCAGTCAGGAGCCGTGTGTAGCCATCTACTGACACTGATTTAAAAGAAATTATTATTGACACTTCTTGTCTTCACGCACTAGTGGTTTCTGGATATACCCTTTCCTTTTCTCCATCCCCTGCCAGCAAACTATGCCCACCCACATCACAAAAATAAACAAATCAATAAAGATTCAGGCCTGGCAGCCCCCACCCTCCCTGCTGGGGGGAGGGGGAGCTAGATTTCATTATCACTCCAAAGGCCATGGGGTCTGGCCCACCCTTTGAGAGTTCAAAGGGACCCCAAAGGCCTGTGGAGGGAGGGGCTCTCAGCATGGAGAGGAGGATGCGGCTGAGCTGGGCATGGGGGAGGGCGCGGAATTACAGAGGGGAAACAGGCTGGAGAGAGAAGAGAGTCCAACTGGAGAAAAGGGGAGAAGCGGCCGGGCTGGAGGAGGGGGGCACATGACAGAGAAGGGTGGTGGTAGAGGAGGCGCCAAGCACATGGCAGGGAGCTGAAGAGACTGAGGGGGAGGGAAAGGCTGGCAGACAGACCCCAGGAGGGGCAGAACAGGGGAAGGGGGATGGGAAAGGGGCCCAGAGGACGCACTAAGGGGGAGGGAATGGAAAGAGGGCTGGAAGGTGCCCAATCATGCCCTTTTTACTCTCTGGGTCCCCTCCTCTCCCCTCCCCCCTCCCTCCACACCTCTCCTTATAGTCTGCTAAGGGGTCCATCCTCCTCAGAGAGCTGCCAAAGTCATTTTCTAAAGGGGTAGGACTGACCATGGCGCCCACTGCAGTGAGGTGGTGCTGGAATCAGGAAGACCTGAGTTCAAATCCAGCCTCAGACACTTTCTAGCTGTGTGACCCTGGGCAAGTCACTTCCCCACTGTCTGCCTCAGTTTCTTCATCTGTAAAAATGGGGATTAAAAATCCCAAGGTTGCTGTGCTTAATAAATGTTTCTTCCCTTCCCTGCTCCCCTTATCTCCAGGATTAAACATAAGATGCTCTATGCGACTCTGAAGACCCTTCCCCAGGCAGGCCACACTGAGGGCCTCCTGGGGCTCTCCCATGACTGGCCCTATTCCATATGGATCTCTTAGGCAGGGATAACTTCAGAGCCTAAGTGACTGGTCCTTCCTGCTTTTCTTTGCCCCCAGAGCTCGGCCCCTACATGGCACAAAGTCTCCTTCAAACCTTGGGCAGGAGGCCTTGACCTTTCCTCCTCCCCATCCAGACTCAGCATGAAGGCTGGATCACAGGAGGCCTTCTCCATACTAGAAGGGCAGGGGCTGTTTTCCCCTATATCCTCAGGCATCGTTCAGTGCCCAAAACGAATAATAATAGCTCTTACCATGTGCCAAGCAATGTGCTCAGGAAGTACTCTATGATTATTTTCTCATTAGGTCCTCACCATAACCCTAGAAGGGACCATTATCACCCCCATTTTACAGATAGGGAAACTGAGGCAAACAGGTGAAGCAACTTGCCCAGGGTCATACAGTTCATACCCTCAGTGCAGGAGTTCTTACCCTGAAGTACCTGAACCTTTTCTTTTCCTTTTTTTTTTTTTTGGAGGAAGGAAGGCAAGGCAATTGGGGTTAAGTGACTTGCCCAAGGTCACACAGCTAGTAAGTATTAAGTGTCTGAGGCTGGATTTGAACTCAGGTCCTCCTGACTCCAGGGCCAGTGCTCTATTCACTGCACCGCCTAGCCGCCCATGAACATTTTTAAAGCATTTTTATAACTGTATTTACACCAAATTCCTCCACGCAGAAAAAGTTAAGAACCTCAAACAAATGGGTACAAGCATTCATTAAGCACCTACTGTATGCCAGGCACTGTGCTAAGGGCTTTTTTTTTACAAATATTCTCTCATTTAATCCTCACTACAAAGCTAAGGGATAGTACTCTGAATATTCCCCTTTTACAGGTGGGGAAACAGGCAAATAGAGGTTTGGTTTTGGGTTTTTTTAGTGATTGTGTCCAGGACGAGCTAAGAAGAGAAGACTCAAATCCGACCGATCCTGGGCAAGTCACTTAAGCCTGCTGGTCTCAGTTTCCCCATCTGTAAAATGAGCTGGAGAAGGAAAGGGCAAACCACTCCAGTGTTCTCCCCAAGAAAACTCCAAGTGGGGTCACGGAGTCTCAGGGAGCAGAGGGAAGGAAGATGGGGAGAGGTCTCAGAAGAGGAGAGGAGGAGAGGAGCCACAGAGAAAGGGTGGGATCTCAGGAGGGGAGGAGAAACGGAGAAGGGGCGGGATCTCTAGGGGGAGCAGCCACGAAGGGGCGGGACCTCAGGAGGGGGAGAAGCTAGGGGAAAGCTGAGGCGGGGCCTGGGGGGGAGGGGAGGCAGGAAAGGGCCCCGGGCCGGGGCGCTCACCCGGGCGTACTGCAGCACGTCCTGGACCCGCCAGTAGCGGTCAGTGAGGCGGGCGCGCAACCTCAGCGGCGCCGTGAGCAGCACCATGGCTCCCTGACTATTCTGGGCGGTACGAGCCCCAGGTGGCGACGGCCATCTAAAGGACACCGGAAGCGGAGGTGCCTCGAGCACTTCCGGGGGCGGCTCCGCCTCCGGCCGCTGGCACTTCTGGGTCGCGGGGCGGAGCCTGCGGCCTTGGCTCTTCCCCCAATCCGCCCTCCTTTCACCCTCTGGGCTGGGGGGAGGGGACTTCCGGAGCTGCAGCTTGTTTTCCCGGTATGCGTAAGGAAACAGTGAGCCCGGGACCTGGGAGGCCATATCTATAAAATGGGCACGCTACCCCGGGGGCTCGGTGTTCATGTGAACCAGCCACCGTGCCTTTGTCCAGGACGGGGAGGCCTCCTGGATCTCCTTCCCTTGACCTCCCTCTTCCCGAAGCTTTTGGCCTCTCCAGCCCACCCTCCCAGGGAGACCCACAACCCGGCTCTAGGGGTCCCTCCTCTGCTCAGGAAGCTCCGGGGCTCTCCATTGCCCCTAGAACAGAGGTCCTGGGCACTGGGGATAGCATTTCCCCCCATTCTGAGAAGCCAGGTCAAAGAGGGCATCCAGGAGACAAAAAAAGTACCAAAACCTGAGTTCAAATTCAGCCTGCTACCAGTCCTGGCTGTGTGACCCTGGGCAAGTCACTCCCCCTCTGGCTGCTTCAGTTTCCTCATTCTTAAAACAGGGACAATTATATTGCCTCCCAGAGTGGCTGCAAGACTCTTATGTGATGATAACTTCTCAAACTCCAAAGCGCAGTATATATTTTCACTTTAGCTTTTAGGGACTCCTGGTTTAGACGGTGGCTAAGACAACCCACCACGAAGAAGGAGAAAAGTCTTGGAAGGAGGAAGTCCTTTTGAGGGAGACTGTATCAGAAGGCTTTAAAGCCACCCGTGGGCATGGAATTGGCTTTAATGGATAAGTGGGAATTCCGCAGGTGAGGTGTGGGTGGGTCTAGGCACCAAGGTGGGAGAGCTCAAGACATGTTCTGGGAACTAGCATTTTTTCATTTTTGAATCCTCTTGCAAAATGTAGACCCTTGACTTGAATGAATGTGTGCCTTTATTTCATGAGGGTACTCCATACCTTAAAAGGAAGGCTTTACCATTATGGCAGAAAAGAAAAAAAACTGAGAAAATTCACTCCCATCAGCCTTCGTTCTGCCCCTTGCCCCACCCTCATTTCCCAGTCTGCTGGGGATGACAGTCTTTCCAACCTAGGGCTTCTACCTTTGAGAACTCAGACATGTTAGAAGTGGCTTTAAGTAGCTGTATAGTTATGAGAAGTCACATTTCTATAGGAGAAGATAATTCTATTCCTGCTCAATCCAACATGGCTCTGAACTGCTAAATCTGATGGTCTTTTCTCAACTCAGCTCCTCCTTGATTTCTCTGTAGGTAAAGGCACTAGTGAACACCCCTTTCTCCTGGATACTTTCTTGCTTTGTTGTTTATGGTACTGTTCTCTCCTGAGTCTCTTCCTCAGGGGGGAAAAGAGCACGGTCTCCGGAAATTGAAGGTCCTCAGTACAGTTGGAGGTCCTTAGTATGATGAGGTGCAGGCTCTGGGAGCCCCCTTGAGCTCTCCTTGAATCTTTTGAGGTATAAGCTCTGGGAAACCCCTTGAAGTCTGATTAAATCTTCCCACTTGATGAGGCATTTGCAGAGGCCATAAGTTTTTCATTGTGGCTGGGCCCAAACCTCTGTTATTAGCCTAGCCCTCATAGTTCATCTATTTCCCACCCTTGAGCCTATCAAAATATCAATCCACCCTTGCATTGACCTCATTGACTCCTCCCGAAGACCCTCCCCAGGCTTCTCCTCTAGACCACCCCTAGATTCCTTTGTACATAAGACCCCATCTTCCCTCCATGTGAGAGCAGCCATAGACATACTCTGTGACAGCCTTGCTCTGGCCTGCTTGCACAATGCAATCATCACAGAAACCTAGACTCCTTAAGAGTCTACCTAACTTTACTTTTCTTTGGCTGAGAACCCTTGAGTTGAATTCTTTGGGCAGGACCCAGCGTGTTGGTATTTTGGCTCAAGCAACCCTAACCCTCCTTATGGGTATCCTCTTCAAGTATAAATCTTACTTGTGATACCTCCTCTTCCTTCTCTTCTCCTTCTGTCTACATGGGGAGTTATACGTGTTTAAAGGAATATAAATTTTACTTTTAATTCACAAAATATCGTGGAGTTTGGGGAGATACATTTTTTTCTTCCCTACTTAATTGATTTTGTTTTGGGTTTTTTGTTTTTTGTTTTGTTTTGTTTTTCAAACAACTGGGACAATTCTTTTGTCTTGTGGTTTTCATTTTTTGATTTCTTAAAATATAACTCTGGAAAACCAGGCTTTGATAAAGCCCTTTGGGATTCAAACAGTGCTACTTAACTAAGCCTTTAAACCCAAATCCCTCTGGCTCTCTCTGATCGACCAACAATAGGTCCCAACCCAACCCTCACTTGCTCATTGTTTGGGTTTTGATGGCTCAGAGTGAGTGTAAATAGCAATTGGTTCTGTTCTGGCCAAAAACTCTGAGAGTCTTCTACTCCCAGACTGATTCATTTGTGAAGGCAAACTAGGCCATCTTTTGCCTCAATTCTTTCCTAGCCTTTAATCACTGAATGAGCATTACCTCAGACAAACTGAGACCGGGGAAAGAGCTTTAAAAGGCCAGGGTCTTCCACCACAGGCCATCTCCAGTCGTCCTGCCCTATGTCTGGCCACTGAACCCAGATGACTGGAGGAGAGAGTGAGGCTGATGACTCTGCACAGCCCTGCCTCCCTTAAATCCAATTCACTTGCAAATCAAGACATCACCGTTCTGATATCATTGGTCCTCTTCTGAGAATAAAGGACAAACAAAACCTCTGAGACTTAATATCTGTGTGATACTTTATCTCCCTAGGTCTCAGTTTCCCTGTCGGTAAAATTAGGAAGTTGAGCTTGATGACCTATGAGGTCCCTTGAAGCTCTTGGTAATCATTTAATATCAATTTAATAACCTCAATAAGGGCCAGAGGCTGAACTAATCAACCAGAAGAAGAGTCTGGACCTAACCGCTCCTTCATTCTCTGAGTAAACTCAGAGAATACCTCTTCCTGTGCCAACAAAGCCAGATGGGACTGACTTTATGGCCCTTAAGTATTGTGAGGTTCACATGGCAAGCGGTTGTGTCATGCCACAGGGAAGTGTTTGAGGCCTGGGAATTAGTTGGGTCACATGGAGGTCAGGGCATATCGCACTGTCCCCTGCCAGGGGATACTGCATTGCTCAGGACTCTCTTGCGTGGGGTTACCTGCTGTTCCTGATTGGCGTCTCCACACCTTGGGGCCTTCATACTCTTGTAATTGCATTCCCCCTCTCACAATTATGTTCATCTGGGCTCTGTCACGTGGGGTATGTGGATCTGGGGTCTATTTAAGACCTAGGGCTGGGAGGTATCCTTGGAAGCCTGCCTTAGTATGTGGCTTTAAGGCTTCCCCGTGGAGAGACTTTAATAAACTTTTCTGTTTGGCCCTCAGAGCTGTGACTCTTCTGTTCCTGAAAGGTACGCTAGTGTCGTTGAGTTGTCTGTGAAACCGGTTGCCTCTGCTGGTAAGTTAGGGCACTCTAAGAGAGGACCCTGACAAAGGATGAGACCCTTAACCTGAGGCACTAACTTGAGTAATGGAACTTTTCCTTATCTTAATATTTTTTTGGACATGTTCTATGTTATGGCATGTTAATGGTAAAGAAAACACAGATATCCTGAGTCATAATTTCAATGGACACTTTGTCAACTCTCTTATTTTATTGTATTTACCATCCATACAATTAAGAAAATTCCTTTCTCATACAATGATGAAACATTTATGGAGATGATAAATTTGAGTGACACAGCCACCCTGAATTGGGACGGTTCTAAAATGTATTTAAGCCTTCTCATTCTTTTGTTCAGGCGGCCACAACTTAGGTTCTGGCTCTTGTATGTACAAGCTTGCTAGCTTTGTCTAGATTTAAGGGAATAAACAATATGAATTTGCCTGTCATTTAGCCCGTCTGCCTCCTTTAATCAAACTTTCAGGTTAACACTCTACAACTACAATCCTGCCTATCTTATTGTTTCTCAGTCTCCTTTGAGGGATTTTGGGTCCATCTCCTGACTGTGTGTATGTGTGTGTGTGTCTCCATGTGTCCCAAAGTTCTGTCCTAAGGCCTCTTCTCTCCCTACTTTCTCTCCCCTTGATTTCATTAGCACTTATGAGCTCAAGTATCATTTCTATGAAGAAGTCTTCTGATTCTGTGGGCCCTGCCTGTAAGAAGTCCCATAAGCACTTCAAGCTCAGCTTGTCTAAAACAGAATTAATTCTCTTCTCCTTTAAACCACTCCTCATCCCAACCTCACTATTTAGGTCTGCCCATTCTTTCAGTTACCCTTACGACCCAGAAATCATCTTTAACTCATTCTTCCCCTCTCCTTCCCCCCCC
>CM053588.1:32670682-32686819 GCA_028646515.1 Pseudochirops corinnae
CTTAGACTCTTTTTACCTTTGACACATTAAGAGACCAAGGTGGAGAGAGGCTTACCCATGGTCATAGTGATGGGGTGCTCAGGTGCCTATGTTTGTAACATCCAGTTGTAACTTCAATTCGTAAAATCACACTTGTTATTGCAAATATAGGTACCCAAACACAACTTGTGAAATAAAGTTGTAAAATCACACTTCCCCCCAGCCTCAAAGCATTAACTCTGCCTCTTCCCTAGGCCAGCACTCTGCCTAGCTACAATTCATGAACCGCTTTATCCCTACTTGGTACAATAACAAGCTATACCTATGAATCCTTCACTAAACCATCTATAAACAATCCCTTTAGCTTAGAGAAATGTATATCTCCCTTGTTCTAATGGGCAGCTGCACCTATGAATCCTTCAATGCACTGTCAGTAAGCTAATTCCTCTCCAATTAGGCACATTCTGAATCCCCAATTAGTCTAGCTTCCCAACATCCATCTTGTCAAACAGGACATTGACTAGATACCTCTCAGTCAGCTCTGACCATTAGGTGACCCAGTGACGTTTCAAGCCTAAAACCACACTTCCATGCAAACCCTCCCCCCCCACTTTTTCCCAGTGAATTATGGGCAATATGTCAGCTCAGTAGATATGAAAAGTGCATGTCCCTTTAAGCACCGATCACTCCTTAACTCCTTCCTAATCCCATCCTTACCTAGTTAGCACAATTGATACCTGATTTACGATTTTATGGCTTTATAATCTATACCCCTGACTCCTCTAAGTTTGCAGGTTCCCTAAAACTTCCTGCCCGCTATAAAGCATAACAACAAACTTTTACAATCCTGACTTAAAAGATTGCTTGAGTCCTAAGAATTCTTTCCAGACTAACCCTCCAGGGATTCTTTGGGGTCCCTGAAAAACCTATTTTTTTCACCCTCTTCAATAGCAATTGGCAAGGCTGGGATTTGAACTGGCAACATCATAGTTCCAGACTCCCTGGAAGGATAAAATACAAGCCCTTCAGCTGGCATTGAAGGCCCCACCCTCCCATCCCAGGCACCCTTCTAATTAACCCCTTTACACACTTCCAGTTTCTGCACCCTCCTTTCTGTCTCTTTGGACAGAATCCTTTGCTTCCTTGGAGGCTTGGCTCATATACCCCCTTCCTCAGTCCTCTCTAAGTTGGTACTTTAGTAGATTTTCTCAGCTCTTTGGTCTGAGGGAGCCTTCCCCCTTTGGGTTCCATTCTTTGCCAGTGCCTAGCACAAAGAAGGTACTTTAAAAATGCTACTTCTAGGGGCAGCTAGGTGGTGCAGTGAGTAGAGTTCAAGGAGAGAAGTTCAAATTTGACCTCAGACACTTGACACTTACTACCTTGGGCAAGTCACTCAATCCCAATTGCCCTGCCTTCCTCCCCCCCCCCAAAAAAAATTTAAAAAAATGCTACCTCTTTTAATTGTTTTCTTCCTTTCCAAATTATCTTACTTTTGTCAAATCCCATCTCAGACACTTAACCAGTTGTTCCAACCTGGGCAAGCCACCACCTCTTCTGGCCTTAATTTTCTATTTAAAAAAATATTTTAAAAAATGAAAGGGTTGGACTTAGAATTCTGGGGTCTCTTTCAGTTATCCACCTGTTATCCCATAATCCCTTGTTATAATATTTGTAATATGCTTAATACCATGCCTGGCACATAGTAGGCTTTCATAATTGTTCTCCCTTTCCTTCCCTATGAGCAAGGTTGACAGAACAGTGAAGATTCATAGGAGAGATCTATTACATAGTCTGATAAATAGCACCTCTTGTTAGAAGCCTAATGCTTTCTGTGGGACTTCGAAGATGAAGACAAACTACAATAGTCCTTTATCATACTAGGAGCTCGTGAAAAGAGCTTGTGGTTTTTAACTGGGTTTCTCTAAGTCATTAAAAGCAAGTCCCTGCAATTGTAGAGAGGGAGACATTCTGAACTTTTATTCCACACAGATTAGGTGTGAGTGAGTAAATGGCAATTCTGAATGGAGAAGATTGTGTGAAACAGGAGGGTAGAGTGATCAGTGCATTTGGAAGAGGCATGGGGTGCACTTTCTGCCTTCTCAACAGCTCACACTCCTCCCTGGACATCAGCCATTAAAGCTGTAATTAGGAAGCAATCTTTATTACTTCTGGCAATACTCAGTTTGGCTAAAAGAATCAAAGAGATCAGCAAGGAAGAGACATAAAGGAAGTTACTGCCAGAGGCTGTTAGGGATTTCTAGATGTTTAAACATGCTTTTATTTAAAAAAAAAAAGAAAAGAAAAGAAAAGAAAAATCTCTCTCCCATCAGTTTACCCTTTTTAAGAAAATAAAAACAGAATTTCTATGATCAAGGTAAGGGATAGTTCCTAATATAGAGATGGGGACTCTGAGAGGCAAAGCAGAGGATCAATTAGTCAAACAAAAGGCATTTATTTATTTTGTCAGGTGCTGCTCCAGAGGGCAGTGGATTGAGTGCCTGTCCTGGAGTCAGGAAAACCTGAGTTCAAATCCTGCCTCAGATACTTCCTCGCAGTGTGACCTTGGGCAAGTCATTGAACCCTGCTTGCCTCAGTTTCCCCATCTGTAAAATGAACTGGAGAAAGAAATATCAAACCACTCTAGTAGTTTTGCCAAGAAAACCCCAAATGGGGTCACTAAGAGTCAGATATGACCGGCTTTAGCAGCTGTGTGATCCTGGGCAAGTCACTTAACCTCATTCTGCCTCAGTTTCCTCAACCATAAAATTGGGATAATGACACCTATTTCACAGGGTTGTGGATCAAATGAGATGAGCCATATAAAGTGCTGTACAAGTTTTAAAGAGCTGATAAATGCAAGCTATCCTTGTTTTAGGTAAATCTCCTCAAAAGATGATGGCAGAAGGTGGGGATTCTCATTCTTCCCCACCCTCAGAGCAGGATGGACCATGAAACCAAATGTCCAGGGCCTTGGGTCACTGCGGCTCCATTTCTCCCAGGACAGGGTAAAGATGGCTGATGGGACGGGCTGGTCTAGCTCCTTTACCAATCCCCACCTTCGCTTGTCCCCCAGGGGTACCCAACCTTGAAAACACTCATTCCCCTGGGGTCCCAGTAATAACAGCAACAATAACTCATATTTCATGCATCACCTTAGGGTTTACTCTCCTCATAGTAATGCTATTAGGTGAAGCAAGTGTTTACAGATTTACAGATGAGTACCCAAGCTTAGATGCCAACTCTATTCACCACCCATGTGATCTTGAGCAAATCACTGTACTCCTGAGGGCCTCAGTTTCCTCCTCTGTAAAAGAAGATACTTGGATCAGGTAATCTCCACGGGCCCTCCCAGAAGTCCTGGGATCTTAAGGTCACAAAGCTAGACAGTAGCATAGTGCCACTCAAACCTCTGGTTTGGATGTCTACAGGGAGGGGCCTGAGCCCTGCCCAGCCTTGCATCTCTCCTCTTGGTCTTTCTGAAGGGAACAGAGAGTCCTGAGAGGACTGCCTGGGGCAGCAAGGTCTTCTGCAGTTTCCAGCCACTGTGTCCGAAGATTGGGGCTAGCCCCCCGCCTCAGTAAAAGTTCTGCCATAGAGCAATGACCCTTCTCAATGGCCAAGTGCAAAGGGGTCTTGTGGAGCCAGGCGGCAGCATTGATCTCTGCTCCCTGGTCCAGGAGGTAGCTAGCAACCACAGTGTCTCCTCCCAAGGCCGCACGGTGCAGGGGTGTGAGATGTAGTTCGTCTTGGGCATCCACCAGAGCTCCTCTCTCCACTAGTAGCTGGACCACAGGAAGGTGGCCTGCAGCAGCTGCTCGGTGAAGGGGAGAGCGGCCATGTTGGTCTGGAAGGTCCCCATCAGCTCCATGGTCCAAGAGCAGCTTTACGACCTGGGAACAGGAAGGAGACTGGGTGGCCTTTGTTGGAGAGAACAGAGGGGTGGGAATGGAGGTGAGGGCTATTCTTTCTGAGCTCCATTTCAGCTTGTTAAATTTCAAGGAGACCACACAGCAGCCTCATCTTTCTCAAGAACCACTGGCCTGGTCTGAGAGACCCAGTATCTTTTCAGATCCACCTGCTCCTTAAAGCAGCAAAATGACCATTGAAATGAGAACTTTGTAGAGTCCTGTTCCTTCCAGGCCTGAAGTAGACAAAGGAGAGGCAGGAGACCAGGGTGCTAATCGTGACTCACCATTGGCCATCTGAGTGACCTTGGACAAGTCTCTGGGCCTCAGTCTCTAACGTGCCCAAGGCTCTAAATCCTGCATTCCTTTCCAGATTCCTCCAGCCCACACAATTATTTCCCTCCTGCCTTTGGACACCTGACACCAATTACTCAGCCTTTAATTACATCCTGCCTGGTATTGTCTCAGCTGATTCAACTTACCAAACTGGCACTTCTCCTAGGGCAGGGACTGGGCCACCCGGCTGACAATGGTGGTGACAGGCAGGTTGGTGCTGATGGTTTATGTTCCCATAGTACTTTAAGGTTTACAAATTTAATTCAAGTTCACAAGCACCTACTCCATGTACGGCCCTGTGCTAGATTCCAGGAAAGGTGGTATGGAAACAAAACAGTCCTTGCCCTCAAGAAACTTACATTCTACCAGGGGAAGGACTATAGACAACCATCCTAGAAGGTAGGTGGGACAAGTATTACCACCATTATGGAGATAAGGAAACCAACAGAAGAATTGTACCCTCTGTTGGCCCCCCGCCTTTCCAGCTTATGTCCTAAGCCTCCATCACACACACACTCACTAACATACACACACACTCATACACTCACACACACTCTCACACACACATATACACTCACACTCACATACACACTCACATACACACAGACATACACACTCACACACATTCACACTCACACACACACATATACACAGAGACATACACACTCACATATACACACACACATACACACTCATACAAACACTCACACACACTCACACACACACATACACACACACACAGTCACTCACACACACACACACACACACACTCACACACTCTTTTTGGGTTAGCTGGACTCTAGCTGCCTCCGAGTCTTGTCCTGGCAGACCATCATCCCTTCTCCTTCTCTCCTGACCTTTGCGACTGAATCTCTCTTCTGTCCTTTAAACTTCACCTCAAGCACCTCCTTGTCCAGCAAGCCTTCCTTGATGGCCTCCTCAGGAATGATTTTCACATAATACTTTGTTTCAAACCTTCCTCTTCTCCTTGCCAGTGTCTTACAACGATCTGTTTCTATCTTGTTTCCTCTTCCAAGGACCTGAAACTGTGGCAGGAGAAGTCAACTTTGTATCTGCTTCACTGCCAGTACAGGGAGCCCTTTGCCAACCTTTATTGAATGGTTTACCTAAAGTCACATTGTCAGGTTCGAGAGTCTCCGGTCTCCTGTCTACAGCATCAGTGTTTTCTTTCTCCCTTTCTTTCTTTCTTTTCTTCTTTCCTTCCTTCCTTCTTTCATTCTTTTTCTCTCTCTCTTCCTCCCTCCTTCCTTCTTTCATCCATTCTTTCTTTCTTCCTTTCTTTTCTTCTTTCCTTCCTTCCTTTTCTTTCATCCTTTCTTTCTCTCTCTCTCTCTTCTTCCCTCCCTCCTTCCTTCCTTCCTTCCATGTTCTCTTTCCATTGTACTTCACAGAACACCCTCCTTTCCCTCCCCAGAAATGAATAGCACAGGCCTAGGCTCACAGAGGTGTGAAGGAAAGCAAGAGGAAATAGACTAATCCTTTAACCTTGGGAGGTGGGTCCCTGCTGGTGAGGAAATCATTCTAGCTAAATCCTTGGGACCTTGACATGTTAGCATGTGAGGAGGGGTCCTGGTTACAGACATCCTACACTGACAGCCCTTGGGCCTGTAAGACCCTTTGTCTTCATCTTCCTGTCCTTCAAGCCTCAGCTCACAAGTCCACTCCTACATGAAGCTTTAACTCCTTATAGCTACTTATTTGAGTACGCATGGTTTCCTCCAGCAGAATTTAACCTCTTTGGGGGGCAGGGACCAATTCATTTTTGTCTTTGAATCTGGGCACACCTAACCCAGGTGCTTGGTACATAGCAGGTACTTCATAAGTGTTTCTTGATTGTCTCATTTCCTCTGGACCTTAGGGCAGAGTGTTTAAGAGTTCAACAGAGCCCCTATTACTCCCTCTTCCACTCCCATCCTAGGGAAAGGGCAAATAGGACAGATCATCCAGCCCACAAGGTCGTCTCCATTTACAACATCAGTGACCCTTGGAGAAGCCTTTTAACCCTTCATTACCCACACCCTGCTCTCACCCGGCTGAATAAGCTTTTAGCGAATAATTAAATGGGCACAGGCTGCCTGGCCCAAGTACCCACGAACTCCAGCTACACTTTCCAGCCCCCAACGTTCCTCAGTCTCTCCTCTTGCCCCCCTTGGCTCCGGGCCCTCTCCCCTCCTGCCACCCATCTCACGACCCTCTCCTTGGCGTGAGGTCATAGCATCCCTGGCTAGAAAGGCCTTTAGAGACAATCTATTCCAAACCCTTCATTCCTGGGAATGGCTAGAGGGGGAAGATGACTTATCCAAAGTCACGTGGGCAGTGTCAGAGCGGAGGTTCAGTGCTAGGCCTTCTGACTCCTAATCCAGGGCCCTTTCCTTATACTCTGCCACCGAAGCACCTTCCCCCAGAAAGCCAAATGAGATGGAAGGGGGCGGGAGAGGGAAGGGTCAGCATCTTCTCTTTCTAGCTCACGGACTGATTTCCAGCAGTACCCCTGCCTCCTTATTATTGGCCCAGGACTAGTTCACCAACAGCACTAGTTTATGACTACATAAAAGAGCCCCTAAGGGGCTCTTCTGGTTGGGAGAATTGGCCTAAGATGTCTCTTCCTTCCCCCCATCAGAGAAAAGAGCATATCAGGGGAGGCCCCACCTCCTGGTCCCCCAAGTCTGAGGCAATGGCCAGGGCTGTTGCCCCTGTGCTGTCTTGGGCATTGACATCTGCTCCCTGCATCAGAAGGAACCAAAGTGTCTCCCTTCTCCCAGTCCCTGCTGCCACGTGCACAGGGCAGGGGCCTCCTGAACAGCTAATGTCCAGCGAAATGCCCTGACAGATCAGAAGTTCTACCACAGGAAGCTGGTTTCCTGCAGCTGCCCAGTGCAGTGCCGTCCACCCGTGAACGTCCTCGCTGGCAGCTTCCAGGCCATGGGAGAGCAGTCGTTGGACCAACAGCGAGTGTCCCAGGGCGGCCGCCCAGTGCAGTGGGGTGAGGCCTCGCCGACTCCTGGCTGAAGCCGGTGCCCCTCGCTGCAGGAGCAGCTCAACGACCTGGCTCTGCCCCTGACAGGCAGCCCAGTGCAGAGGAGTGACCAGCTCCTCATCCGCTGCGTCCACTGCAGCCCCATGCTGGACCAGGAAGCGAATCAGAGGGATGTGGCCACTCACCACTGCATGATGGAGCAGGGTCCGACCTGCTGGATCCCTGGAGGGAGAATTGTAACTAAGATAGAGAACTGTCCCTGATACCCTTTGGGCCCCTCCCCTAAACCTCAGCCACAACAAAGGATCTGAAGGCTCAGGCCCTGCTTCTTACGCCTTCTCATTTATCTCTCTTCATTCTCCAGGACATATGTGGGTGGAGGTTGCACATCTAGGATATGTGGGAATCTTGGAAAATGATTTGCCATCTCTGACCTCTAAGAAGCAGACCTATTTTCCCCTAAATCTTGAACTTGTCCTCATCTGATTCCCTCCTGACCCCCAACCTCTTTCACCCTTCATCCATTCAACTGCCCTTCCTTCTCTTCTTTCCTTCCTCCTTTCCTTTCTTTCTCCCTTCCTTCTTTCCTCCCTACTTCCCTTCCTTTATCCCTCCCCTTCTTCCTTCCTCCCTCCCTTCCTTCTTCCCTCCCTCCCTTCCTTCTTCCCTCCCTCCCTTCCTTCTTTCCTTCTTCCCTTCCTTCTTCTCTTCCTTCTTTCCTTCTTCTCTTCCTTCCTCCTTCCCTTCCTTCTTTCTTCTCTACTTCCCTTCCTTATTCCCTACTTCCCTTCCTTATTCCCTCCCTCCCCCTTTCCCTTCTTTCCTTCCTCCCTTCCTTCTTTTCTTCCTTCCTCCCTTCCTCCCTCCCTCCCTCTCTTCCTTCCTTCCTTCTTTCCTTCCTCCCTTCCCAGTCTCAGAACTGGAAGTGGTCTCAGAAACCATCTGTACCTCTTGTTGTTACCAGGCTCCCCTCTACAACAAAATGTGTTTCAGAGAATGGAGACTGATCCAGTTTGGTTCAAGCACCTTGGGGAGTCATGGAAGATAGGCCTGTGGAAGGGGGTATCTCTGAGCCCAAAGCCTAGGAAGTCACATGCATGTTGAAGGCAGGGACTAAGTCACAAGCCTCTCCCCTGATGGACACACAATCATATGTATGCAGATGGGTGGCCATGATGAAGGGGAAAGTGCTTTCAATCAATCTTTAAGCATTTAAGCGACTAAGCTCAGTATTGGGGAGCCATAGATCCTGCAATCTTGTCATCACTTTGTGACTGAACCAGGTATGTGGATATATATGTACTTCAGAGGCTACTGGAGGAGTCCCAGCTCTGCTTCTTAAGACAGACTCAAAGGTCGTCTCCTGGGAAGTTTTGGCTGGCTCATTTTTAACCTCTCTATCCCCAGGGCCCCGAGGGAAGAGAGCTATTTGTGCAGGGAGAACAAATTACCATTAGCCCAAAACAAATACAATTGTTTCATGTGGACCAAAGGAGAAAAATGTGTGCCATTTGTGAGGTTATACACATAGGCATGTTTTTGATGTGGGGAATGAACACTCATAAGGATCTGTGTATGGTATAGTCCTGAGGGTGTTCATAGCTCTTGCATGTCTACAGCTCACCTATATTTATCTCACTTGACAGTGGCTGCTTAATAAATGTTGGGGAATTGATTGATGTCTCTGGTAGCAGCCTTGAGCAGTAGGTAGGAGGGATGTTAATATTGTCCAAATTTTGTAGATGAAAGAGCAGAGAGGTTGGGACTTGTTCAAGGTCACAGAGCTGAAAAGTGGCAAACAGATCGGGACTTGACATTCAGTGAGAATTCCTCAGCCCCTCTGCCTGCCTAGAGCCACTGTGTGATCTTGTGTGGGATATGATGCCCCTCTGTGTGGTGCTGTGTGTGGAGCAGGCAATGTGTACTACGCACCCCTCACAGAAAGTTAGCCCAAAGGGAAACCCGAGTGGAAGGCCCCCATGCTGCGGTGCTGGAGGCAGGGCTCTAATGGGGCTGCTCACCTCTCATTGATGCAGGCCCTCTGCCTCAATAACTGCTTCATCAGGCCCAGCTGGCCTCTCCAGATGGCCTTGATCACTTGGCCTTGGCCCCAGCACTTTGGGGCAGGAAGGAGGCTCAGAGGCCACTCTTCCTCCTCTTCCTGGGCCTTTTCATCACCCATCTCTAGATCCATCCAGTGCCTGCCCAGCTCAGCCTCCAATTCTCTCTGCTCCTAGAATGAGGACACACGACAGCTGAGGTTTCTCCACAGGACTAAGAGCAGCATAAAGACTTCTATACTCAGAGGTCACCACCTGATTCCCAGACCCACCCACAAATCAATCAACAAGTATTTATTAATGACCCACTGTGTTCTGGGCACTGTGTTAGCCACTGAGGATATGGGGACAAAGAACGAAACTTCCAGGCTGGTGCCCTTGTCTCCAGCTAGAAACTGACCCCAGCCCACTCCCTAAACCCATCCCAGGCTGTGCTTCAACTCCAGTCCCAGACTAAGCCCTAATCTTGACTAAAGACTTGGTTTTGTCTCAAGCCAACATGGAGCTCTGACCCTGGTCTCACTCTGATCCCTAACCCTGACCCTAGGCTGGTCATCTCCTAATTGGAACTGGATAGACAAGAGGCCAGATGCAGTCCTCTCCACCCTTCCCACCCCCTTACCAATGCAAAAAGTTTGAGAGAGTAGAAGTGGAGCCCAAGGCCCATGGGGACTTAACTCTCCTAATGGTGGGAATGGGTGGGGTTCTATTGGCCCAACACTTTACCCACTAAAATCCCCCCACTCGGGCTGTTTGCTATCACCCTCCAAGGCTGAAGATCCAGCAACCCCAAGTGTCTCATCGCTGTTGGACTTTCCCTCTCCATAGGCAGTCCCATGTCTCTGGGGAGAGTCCTTCTTCCTGGTCTGGAGGTTCCTGGAAAAGGCTCAGATTCTCTGGAGGGCCGAAGATGCCTGTTAAAAATTAGGGCTAGAAAGCTGAGGGCCAGGCAGGGAGGCAAGGAGGGCCACTTGGGGCTGGAGATCTTGCAGCTTCCCTCCCCCCACTCCACCACACCCCAGTGCTATGTTGTTTACCTGACAACAGGAGAGAGTCCCCCAGGGTGATCCTGACAACCAGCTCTTCTGCTGGCTTGGGCTAAGACTTACTAACAGACAGACCAGGATCCTCCAGGAACAATCACAGGAAGGGTGTTGTGGCAGTCACCATGACAAGCAGGGACAGGCTAGTCGGGCTTCTTATTTCCCCAGGGTGCCCACTCCTCCCCCTACTCCCCTGAAAAGGATTAAGCTATACCCTCTGGGTCTAAACAGTCTGGCCTAGCCTGGCTTGGCCTCTTCTTCCCCCTCCGCCTTAAGCTTCCCAGTCCTCCAGGGGGAGGAGGAAGGGACTTTGGACTTTGAAATGGTCTACCTCCAACTCAGGAGTCTCCAGCATCTCCCCTCCCACCATATCAACACCATTCTAGGCTCCCAAGGGGGCTCTTTGTGATTTCCTATTTTTAGGTCATTAGTAGTAATAGTAACTCATACAAACCACCACCAACAACAACAACCAGTTTATTTAATTTTAATTTAACTTAAATCTTATTTTTAAAAATTATATTGATATCTTATTTTTAGAAGAAGCAGTACCGTGTAATAGAGAGCTGTCCTACAATCAGAAAGACCTGTGTTCAAATCCCACCTGGCACAAGCTGGTTGTGTCAGGAGGAATCCATCAGCCCCTTCATGCCCTAGACGGCTGTGGTCCTACATCACTGAAGGGAGTTTCTCAGACCAATGAATTCCCATCTGTTGCCTGTCCTTCTACCTAAATTTTCTATCACTTTCGTTTCTGAGTACATCCCTCCCTCCTCTCCCTTGTGCCAGATTTTGTAACAAAGATTTTTAAAGAGAAAGAGAATTGAACAAAAACAATTCAGCAAAACGAATCTGCGCATCAGTCAAACAACACATGCAGAGTTCCACACCCATGGTGCCCCACCCCTGCAAAGCGCCTCGCAGTTTATAAAGGGATATTTTAGGGAAGGCAGAGCATGTATCAGCATATCCATTTTACTTACAGGGAAACTGAGGCTCAGACTTGCTTAGGGTCACACAGAGATCTCCTGATCTCTGGTCCAGGATGCATCGCTTCATCACTCCTCCTGTTTCTGTTGCCATCTCTTTCACTGATGATGGGATCTGAGCTGCAAATGACCCCAGAGGTTATCTAATCAAACTCCCTCACTGTACAGCTGCAAAAATGAAGTCACCAGAGAGTGTAGATAAGTCACCTGAGGTCACACAGGGAGGGATTGATAGTCAGGATTTGAACCCAAGTTCTCTGACTTAAAAACCAGCACTATTTCCACCAGCCCATACTTCATCTATGGGGAATAGCTGCACCTCCTTCTCTTTGTACATGCTCTCTTAGTCAACTCACCTGCTCCCATGGATTTGATTAGCAGCTCTCTCTAATGCTTTTTTTTCAATTACACATAAAACAATTTTTAGGATTCATTTAAAACTTTTTGAAGATTCATGAGGGAAAATGCTTTCCACATCCAGAGAAAGAACTTTGGAGTCTGAATTCTATTTTTTCCTATTGTTGTTTTGTTTCTTCTTTCTCATGGTTCCTTCCATCAATTCTAATTCTTCTTAACATCATGACTAATGTGAAAATATGTGTAATAGGAATATATAAGTAGAGCCTATATCAGATTGCATGCTGTCTTGCGGACGGGGATAAAAGGGAGGGGAAGAAAATTTAAAACTCAAAAACTTATGGAAGTGAATGTTGAAAACTAAAAATAAATTAATTATAATTTTTTTTAAGTTCCAAATTCTCTCTCCCTCTCTCTCCTCCCCCCTCTCTGAGAAGGCAAGCAATTTGATGTAGGTTATTCATGTGCAGTCATGTAAAATGTCAGCTCTCTCTGTATGACTCCCAAATATATATTTCCAGCCCTCATCTCTCTCCTGAACTCCATTCACATACCACCAATTCCCTGTTCAACATTACCCAGACTTACCACAGGCAAACCAAACACAACTGGTCCAAAATGAAACTCATCTTCTGGGCCATCCCCCCCCCCCCCCACACACCCCAATCCCCCTCACTTCTTTACATCTCTTTTTCTGTCATGGGCACCACTATCCATCTGGTCACCAAAGATCAGCACCTAGAAATCATCCTTGACTCTTCACTCTCTTGTCCTCCATAGTCAATCAATCACCAGCTCTACCCCCATGACATCTCTGATATCCATACCCTTCACATTGCCACCAACCTACTTCATGCCCTTGTCACCTCTCATCCAAACTATTGGTCCTCCCTGCCCCCCAATCTCCCCTCTCTTTAATCAGTCCTCCACACAGAAACCAAACTGTATGCCTGAAGCAAATATTGAACCATGGCATTACCTTCCTCAAGAAGTGTCAGTGGCTCCCTAGTACCACCAGGATAAAAATACAAATGCTTTTGTCCTTTAAAGTTCTTCCCAATACGATATGAACCTGTTTTTCTAGACTAATTTCATACTATTCTCCCTCATGTTTTCTTTGTTCCAGCCAAACCGTCCTGTTTTGTCTTCCCCATAACCAACATTCCCTCTTCTTCTTTTGCTCTTGTATCATCTCCTTTCAAGGTTCAGCTCAAGTGTCATTTACTCTCAGAGCTTTCGTTGCTCCTCCCCCCCCCATTGATGCTGTTCTTCCTCTGACTGAAATTGCTGTATGTTTATTTAGATCGTGGATTTTTTATGTTTGCTGATCTGTGTACATGTTTCCATCTATTAAAATGCAACTTTTCTAAGTCAGGGATGGTTTCATTCCCCTGCACGTGGAGCAATACCTGGAAACTAGACTCTTGTTGAACTGAATGGACTGACTAGAATCCTGAACCTAGAATGTGCTGGGGAAATCTCCATCCACCAGAGATAGCTAGGTGGCGCCACAGTGCACAGAGTGCAGTCCCCTAACGTCATGAAGACCTGTGTTCAAACCCAGCCTCAATACACTCACCTTATCTGGGTGACTCTGGCTAAGTCACTTAACTTCTGTTTGCCTCAGTTTCTTCAACTGTAAATAAGACTAATACTAGCCCCTACCTCCCAGCTTTATTGTGAGGAACACAATTGTAAAAAGTGCTTAGCACAGTGCCTGGCACATTGTAGGCAGTATATAAATGTTTATTCCTTCTCCCCCACCCCCCCATCCCAGGACTGGGCTGAGATGAGGCCATGTGGTGTGGTGGGAAGAGCAAAATGTGGATTAAGACCACTGGAGTTTGAATTTCAGCTCTGCCATCTACTCTTTGCAGGACAAGAACCCCCTTGATCTCCATCTCTGAACCTCAGTTCTAAAAATGAGGGGATTGTATTAGATGATTTTAAAGGTTCCAGTCCCAAATCCTTTGGTCCCGTCAATGATTCTTTTCTTCTGAATACCTTTTCCTTCCTTGGCTTTGCTGACATTAATCTTTCTTAGTTCAACCCCTACCTTTCTGACCATCTCCTTAGCTGATCACCCTCTTGTTCCCAACCATTAAGTGTGTGCACCCCCTGACGCTTTGTCCAGGGACCATTTTTCTCTCTATACGTGCTGTCTTGTTGATTTCATCGGCTCCCATGAGTCCAATGATCATTAGTATACAGACAATTCCAAAATCTGTATATATCCAGTCCCAGTCCCTCTCCTAAACAACTCCAACCCCCATGGCCAACTGCCTGCTGGGCATCTCTACCTGTATGTCCTATAGACATCTCCAGTACCCCTGCAGTCTCTTCCTCTGGTTGGCTGGTTCTTCCCAGAACCTTCATTTTAAGGAGGAAACCCAAGCCAGCCACATCTTCATTCCTCTCCAGACTTGCACTCCTGATTCTCATGGACTTTCTCTTCAATATGGCAGTATTGAATCTATACCCCCATGTGGAGCACCTTCATCTCTTCCCTGCTCCCCCTCCTCCCATTTTCTTGTAAGCCCTGTGAGGGCAGAGACCACCTTTCTCTTGGCTTGTATTTCTATTTTCAGCACTTACCACAGTTCCTGACACATAGTAAGAGCTTGGTAAATGCTTGTTTACTTTGTTGACTTGACTTGACTAACAACATATACAAAACAGAATTCATCATATGCTCCCAGAATCTATCTCTTCTTCAACCTTCTCTGTTTCTGTAAAGGACCCCATGATGTCTTCCTTCATTTATTTCCCAATCTTGGAGTCATCCTTCACTTTTCCCTCTTTTTCACATCCAATCAGTTGCCCACACCAGCCATTTCTACCTTCCCAACCCCTCTAGCATCCATACTCATGGCTTCTGGGCCAACTCAGGCCTTCCTCACCTCCAACCTAGACAATTACAATAGCTTCCTAATTGATTTCCCTGTTTCCAGTCTCTTCCTTCTTCAATCCATCCTCTATGTAGCTTCCAAATTGATATCCATAAATCCTTGGTCTAATTGTATCACTCCATTACTCAAAACACTTGAGTGGCTCCCTATTGTTTCCTTTAGGACAAATATAAAATCCTTAGCTAGACATTTAAAGTCTTCTATGATTTGGCTCTGACCTACCTTTCCAATTTTATTTCAATATTACTTCCCTTTATGCACCCTCTATTCCAGTCACAGTGGTGTGCTAGCTGTTCCCTACTACACATAATCCCTCTCCCATATCTGGGCCTTACCCCGCCAACTGGAACGTACTCCTTCCTCATCTTTACTTTCTAGAATCCTTAGCTTCCTTAAAACCATAGCTCAGGGACCATCTTTTGTCAAAAGGCATTCCAGATGCCTCTAGATCAGTGGTTCTCAACCTTCCTAATGCCACGACCCTTTAATTCTGACCCTTTAATACTCGTATGTGGCATATCTGCATGTGGGCAGACCTGCCTGGATAAAGGAGCTGTGTCTCTGTTCCTAAGACCATCAGAAATATGTGTTTTCCGATGGTCTTAGGTGACCCCTGTGATCCCTGTGAAAGGGTTATTCAAACCCTAAGGGGGTTGCGACCCACAGATTGAGAACCACTGCTCTAGAAGCTAGTTACTTTACATATGCTTTTTATTTGCTTATCTTATACATGCTGTATCTTCCTCTCTCCTAGAATGTAAGGACCTTGAAAGCAGAAATGATTTCATTTTTAATTTTTGTTATCTCCAGCACCTAGAACAACCCCGGGCTCAAAATTCACTACATGTTGGTTGAATTAAATTGAGTCTACTCTAGACCATCTCTGAGAAGAGTTTGGGGGAAAGAATAGACATATGAAGATTTAAAGCTCAGACCCCTCAGAGATTCCATATGTGGCCAAAGTCTTAGGAAAATAGGCTCCCTCACCTGGGAAGACTTTTATGAATTGATGCAAAGTGAAGTGAGCAGAACCAGGAGAACATTGTTCTCAGTAACAGCAACATTGTACAATGATCAGCTGTAAATGACTTAGCTATTCTCAGCAATACAGTGATCCAAGACAATTCTGATAGACTTACAAAAAATGCTATCTACCTCCAGCAAAAGGACTGATAATCTGAATGCAGATTGAAACACACTTTTTAAAAAAACTTTCTATGTGATAGAAGCATAATATTTGCCCTCTCTCCTTTTTGTTTTGTTTTATTTCTTCTTTCTCATGATTCATTCTATGGGTTATAATTCTGCTTTACAATATGACTAATGTGATAACTTGTTTAATATGAACATACATGTAAAGCCTATATCAGATTGCACACTGTCTTGGTGAAATGGTTCGATTTGACGAGTCTTAACAAAGTGACCACAGAGTCCAAATTAAAAAGTTTTAAGGAGCTTTAATTTACCAGCTGGGGCTACTCCATGCCAATTAAAGGGGGAGCAGCTCCGAGTTCAGAGATGTAGAATCTTTTATACATTTCATTAGGTTTGTGTATCTAAC